>VWZF01002534.1:186612-252515 GCA_013396755.1 Sclerurus mexicanus
CCGATAAGGCATCCCCGGACCCCAATAACGCACCCCCAGAACCCCATAAGGCACCCTCAGATGCCGGGAGGGCACCCCCAGACCCCGCTAATGCAGCCCCAGACCCTGGGAAGACAATCCCAGCCCCCTGGGATGCCCCCCTTGCCCCCTGGAAATGCTCTTCCAGAGCCCCCTGCCCAAGCCCCATGGAGGAGGGCTGAGCCCCCTGCCCCGGGTGCCCCCGGAGTCCCTGCCCCCGCGGGCTGTGACACAGAGGGACAGCAGCCCTGCCCGCCCCCTGGGATGTGGCACAAGGGGGGATCCTCCACCCACCACTCACACTCTGGCAGCAGCTGCCCATTAGAACCACCCGGGGGTGGCCATGGGGTGCGGGACGCTCTTGCCCCCGTGCCATTCCCACCCCTGTGCTGTCCCCTCTGCCCCCGCGCCCCGGGTGCCCCCGGGGTGGGATTTCACCCCGCAGCCCCCCGGCCGCAGGTGGCTCAGGACGGCCTTTCCCCAGGTGCGAGGTGCGCCCGGGACCCGAGTTCCTCACCCGCTCCTACCTCTTCTACGCCACCCGCCTCTTCAAGGCGTACCAGTTCTACTACTGGGACCCGTCCTGCCGCGACCCGTCCTACACGCTGCTCATCAAGGGCAAGCTCCGGCTGCGCCAGGCGTCCTGGATCACCCGCGGCGCCACCGAGGCCGACTACCACCTGCACAAGGTGGGCATCGTGTTCCACAGCCAGAGGGCCATGCGGGAGGTGGCCTCGTGGATCAACCAGACCTCGGTCGAGGGCTGCAGGGGGTTCCTGCCCCCGGGGCGCACCTGGGCGCCCGGAGCCCTCTACGAACTGCTGAGCGCCAAGACGGAGCGCGACTGCACGGCCGCCCTGGGCTTCGCCATGCACGAGCTGAGCCTGGTGCGGGTGGAGAAGCACTACCAGCCCCTGCTGCGGCCAGGGCAGAGCGGGAGCCAGCTGGTGGAGGAGCTGTACCTGGGGGACATCCACACGGACTGGCTGGAGAGGCTCCACTACCGCCCCACCGGTTACCAGCGCCCCATGCAGAGCGCCGTGGTAAGGACGGTCCCCTCGCCGTGTCACGGGCTTTGCCAGCAGCGGTCGGGTCCCCAGGGCACGAGGGTTGGGCGCTGCGGGGTGCGGGTGCAGGTTCCTGGGTGCTCCACGGCACGTGGGGGTCACACTCTCCCTTCCCGAGACGGTGGGACTGGGTGGGCGAGAGCTCAGCAAAACCGGCATGGAAAACGAGCCTGCATTGGCACGGGCCCGGAGCGCTCGGCTTTGCTTTGGCTCCCTGTTTTCCCAGGAAAGGCGGTTTCCTATTTTCCCGCACCGAAGCCAGTGGAGGATTTGGTCTGCG
Source organism: Sclerurus mexicanus (assembly GCA_013396755.1). Lineage (NCBI taxonomy): Eukaryota > Metazoa > Chordata > Aves > Passeriformes > Furnariidae > Sclerurus > Sclerurus mexicanus. The sequence continues at coordinate 187,978 of VWZF01002534.1, forward strand.
TGTCCTCAGAGCTGCCTGCTCTGTCCTTCATCTCCCTGCCCTCCTCGGGGTGTGAGAGGAGCGAGGCAGCACCATCTGCCAGGGGCTCATCAGTCCTCAGTAGAACCCCACTAGCAGAGCAAGTTGCCCCCAATGCAATTAGGTTATTACACAGAAATCAAACTTCCATTTAAAACTGAGCAGGAGACCCGGGTGCCTGTTATTCTATTTTATTTTATATTTTATAGCAGGTCCGTTTAGTCCCAGGAAAGCACATTTCCCTCTGAATCATCTGATCAATTAAAAAATGACTGAGCAGTGAAACAGGATACAGAAAACTTCTCTGAACTTTACCAGATAGAATGGAAATAATTGGAAAAAAATTCTTTTGGGGCAACTGCCCCAACTGAACTCTGAAAAACACAGAGCAACACCCTTCTCCCTCTCAAAAGTAACAGTCTAAAATTGGTTAAACTTGTGTTATCCTGGGCCAAAACCATATATATGAGCAAAACCAGATGGTAAACATAAACACTTTTAGAAGTTAATTTAAAACCAAACCTAAAGATACTGAAATTCACTCTGTGAATGCAGCCCTGTAATTAATCAGCCAACAGCTCTCCAATGGCCCCGCACATGATGTCACCACTTGGCGATAATTAGAAGCTGCCATATATTAGAAATAACTTCACACAACTGGTTTAAGCAAGTAAGATTTTTGGCTCCATGTCTATAGTGATAATTTTATTGGGCACAGGGTTTTTACCTTTTTTTTTCTTTTTATTTTCTCTGAACTGACATCCATTTGCCTGTGCTGGTGAGTTACACAGCTATGTTAGGAATTATTTTTTAACTCTCTATGAAAATACCACTCTTTTTCCTTTAAATTTATACCTGTTTTAAAGAAACCCATTCTTCCCAAATTACCTTTCATTATCAAAGAATTTCCTGCCTGAGGAGAGCATATATATTTGCCAACTTCTGGGATTATTTAGCCATAATGTACTGTGTACTGTCAGCACTCATTAAGGTGACAGTAGCAGTAAAGCAAGCTGAAAATGACTAAATTACAGTAGACTCCAATCAACTTGCATGTAAATTACCCACCTTACAGTTAAGTACTGAGTTATTTCACCTTCTTGCCTACGACAGTTCAGTAAAGATTAGCTCGTGTTCTGGAAAATTACATAATGTTCAAACCCTGATTATTTAAAAATAAATCAGTTGTGATATATGAAGTAGAAGAAAAAGCTCCAAGCTACACGAAACGCCTGCTGGCAGCGGCTCCGGGGCACGGCTGGTTGGACTCGGAGCTCTGCAGGCAGCACAGGCAGGGCAGCGAAGGTCGGGGAGCTTTTCTTCTCCCCTCCTGGCTGCTGGGAACCCCCGTGTCCCCCTTCCTGCCACCTGCCTCACCCTTGCTCCTCTCCTGCAGCCATGGGTGTGGGAGCAGGGCAGTGGGGCGAGGGGGATGCAGAACGCTCCGCAGCGTTGGCCGTCCTGGAGAGGCTCCATCACCGAGGGGCAGCGCGGCCGCAGGAGCCTCCCCTGGGGAGGGTCTCGCAGCCTTTTCCACCGCCAGCAAACACTGGGTCGTCGTTCTGACTCGGTGCAGACGTGCCTTGGTGCGGCTGACGCCTCTCAGCACCCCCATCCTCACCCAGCTTTGCAGCGGAAAACTGCGGGCACGAGGTGGATGTCCCTGCCCTGCCCTCCTCCTCGGCCTGTCCTCAGTGACCCTGCCCGGGGCGGCCGCAGGACACGGACCTCTGTCCTTTAGCTACCAGAATAGCAAGAGCCAGGCCAGCGCTTGATCTCGCTTAATCCGCCGGGATGCCTCGTGCCAGGCTCCCTGCAGAGCGGCACCCTGGCGCGCACCGGGGCGCTTGGAGCTTTGGGAATACCCCGACGTTTTTGGGCTTACCAGTTTACAGAACCTGGGGTTGGTTTTTTTTTTGTCTCCTGCAGCACCACGTGCACCCTTGCCCGGCGTGTGGGATCATCTACAGGGCCGATGAGCACCACCCACCCATCCTGCCCGCCAGGGCTCAGCTGCCCATGCAGCTCAGCGGCAGCTGGGTGAGCACCCGCTGCGAGGTGCGGCCCGCCGTGCTCTTCCTCACCAGGTACTTCGTGTTCCACGGCAACAACCACACCTGGGAAGGGTATTACTATCACTACTCCGACCCGCTCTGCAAACAGCCCACCTTCACCATCTACGCCTCTGGGCACTACTCCCAAGGCATCCCCTCCTCCAAGGTGCGGGGCGGCACCGAGCTGGCTTTTAAGGTCACCCAGGCGCGGGTGACGCCGATGGACGCGGTGACGGTGATGATGCTCAACTCCTCGGAACCCGGGAGCTGTGGGCTGACGAGCTCCTGGAGCGCTGGGGTGGAGCAGGATATAACAGCCACCAACGGGTGTCTGGCTCTGGGCATCAAGCTGCCCCACACCGAGTATGAACTCTTCAAAACGGAGCAGGACACGCGGGACCGGAGCCTCCTCTACATCGGGGAGAGACCCACGGACGGGTCCAGCCCCGACAGCCCAGACAAGCGACCCACGTCCTACCAGGCCCCTCTGGTTCAGTGTGCTGGAGCCTCGGAGGAATTCCCCAGCTACGTTAGTCTGAAATACTCGGGAAGAAAGGATGCTAATGGGAAGGAAGCACTAAAACCTTTGCCTGTGGCCTTTTTATTGTTTATAGCGGTTCTGTTTTTAAGATGGGACTAATTATCCATTCAGGTACAGCTCAGAATTCAGATAAATATTGGTGCTAGCGTGATTTTTATACCCTTCAAACGAGCACATCTGGAATCAGTTTTTCTCAGATTTGGAAACACTTTTTAAAAACACCCAATAGTGAATGAAGCCGAGAAGATATGCCTGACTCCATCCTGTTTGTCCTGTGGCTTTATTGCCTAATCTCCCCTCTTTGCGTGCAAATTTAATGTAGTGACACGGATGTGCTGCACATTGCAAGGGATAATTCAGCAACATGAGGGGGGCAAAAGTGACATCAATTAAAATTGCTGCTTTGAGCTTTTGACATTGCTGAGATTTAATCAAGAGCTTGATTCCGATGTAATTCAAACATCCGAAGTGTCGGCTGCTGAGTTTCTTTGAGGTTAAGTTCCCTCCCATCACACTCCTTTTTGTTGTTCATGCAAATTTAATCTGCACTGTCAGTCAGCCAGCAATAAAGTCAGCAGTGTTCTCGAGAAGGGCACGGCTCACATGCCTTGTGTTTGCTGCACTTTCCCCACGTGTGTGTGTCACACACACAGAGATACAACACAGTCTTCCACTCGGAGCTGCACCCACCAGCCCTCCCAGAGCACTGCCTCGGCTGCTGCGCTTGGCCCTGCTCACAGAAGATCCTGGGCTATGGGAAATGCCTCTGTGCACAGCAGCTCCAGCCTCCAGCATCCCCCGGCTGCAGCACGGCATCCTTGCTGTTGTTGTGGCTCTCCAGCGCAGCCCTGGCCACGGGCGCTGCCAGGAGTCCCAAGTTCTGCTTGCCAGGCACCCTGTGAAGGCAGAGACCCCTCACACGTCTTCTCAGGCTGGGTATGTTCACTGTCAGTGGCCTGGCACAGCAATTGTTAATCCAGCTCTCCTCTCAAAGTGTCCCTTCCAGCCTCTTTCCTGTACAGATGTTTTATAAATCTGCCGCTGGTGAACAATGGGCCGGGGAGATGCTCAGATCAGACAGCACAGTCAGGTCAAACTGATTCCTACTGACAAGAAGGACAAACTAAAATACCATATTCCCTGTGTGCTGCAGCTACGAAGCACATAACTCCCCCAGAGAAGCCCTCCTCCAGCAGCTCAGTCCTCTCCAAAGAAGCCTACGTATCTTACCACAAAGGATATTTTGTTAAAGCAGCTATGCAATAGCCACCTTTTTAATGCTGTATTTACGAACTTGCAGCTTGTACTTAGATAAATTATGGGGTTTATAACAAAAAAAAAATACTTTGGGTGATCTGTACATTAATAATTCAAATGAGATGCTTATTAAATGCATACAGTTGTGACATAAATGTTGTCAGCATGTTCACGTGTTCCAGGCATGATCAAATACTCATCATGCACATAAATACTTATACTTTTAAGATGACACACCAAAGGGCCAGGCTTGGCTGCCTCATCTTGGGTTCCCTCCCCAGTCCATGGAGGAGCCTCCTCCAGGGATTAGTTCAGCAGGCAAATCCTCCCTTTTCCAAGGGTGGTTGTGCTTTGTTGCAGCTTGGAGATCCACAGGCAAACATTTGAAGCACGGGAGCTCTTCCCATCTTGGAGGAGGTGGTGTTTGTTTCCTTTGGGATGTTCCCCAAGGATGCTGTGACTCAGGGCACCACAGCTGCATCTCCTGTCAGCCACGCTTGTGGCACAACTTTTCCTTCAGCAGTTTCCCATCGTGGTGCTCCAGGAAAAGCTTCCTGTGACTCACAGCAGACAAGGCACCTGTTCCTGCAGGACACATTCCCTGGCAAGAATAGGGAACAGCTTTGTGCTGCCTTTGGAGGGTGGGTGGAGGAGGAGGAGGAAGGCAATTCCTGCCCAACACTCATTCCCAAGAGCGAGATTTGTTTGCAGATACTTTTTTTCATAGCACAGAAACGCATTAAGTGCTCAGGTCCCTCATGGTGTAAAAGCTCCTCCAAGTCCACAGATCCTTTCCAGGTGGGGATGGGATTAACACGATGTCAAACGTTACGAGACAACATCACACACTTATGTAACAGCAACGAGGCCCTGAGAAAGCTCTGCCCTGCCCTGCCCTGCCTTGCAGCAGCTCAGGCACCCCTGGCTCCACAGCTCTGACTGAACTCCCTACAAAAACCCCACCAGGAGCCTCTTTGTCCCGTTTCCCTCCCCCTTAAGGATGCTTCTGAAAGGAAAAAAAAAAAAAAGCCTTGAAAAACGCTGTTTGCATAAATATCATAACTTTTATTGTTCTGTTCACAGTTTTTGAAGACACATTCCTAAATTACACAGTTATTCTCTCGTAAGAATTTGTGCCTTTTCCCAATTTGAATTGGTCTGGCTTCCACTGCCAGTCCGTGAGTCTTGTGTTGCTCTTTTTATGCTCAGAGAGCTGCAGTGTTCAGTGTTTTCCCCCTGTGAAGGTATTCGTGCACTGTAATCAAGACAGTCTCAACTTTGGTAGAAAAACTCAGCCAACTGAGTTTTCTCTCTCACCCTCTCTAAGGCATTTTCACACTCCACCAGTAATTTCTGCCTTTTTTTTTTGCATCCATTCCAATTACTCAGCTTCTCTTTTAAAATGTAAATATCCAAACTGCATCCAAAATTCCCAGCTCTCGCAGCTGAGACATACAGAAGGATAATCACTTACAGCTAACGGTAATTAAAAACAAGAACACATTTGTATTCATTAGTCTTTTACCCTGGGACTGCACTGGGAATGTACATGGAGCTGTTATTCACTCTGGTCCTGGGAGGGATATTTTTGTTACGTTACCATTTTATCAGTAGTGGGTTTGTATGTTTTCATCAGTGATCTGGAACCACTGAATCTACAGAGCCCTCCTCTGAGCATCCCCATTTCACTGGGGTTCCCTTTGAACTCCAGCAACGTGTTGTTGTCAGGAAACCCGAAGCTTTGCAGGGGCCCGGACAGACTCTGATCCCAAAGAGAACTGAAAGGCGAAGACAGAATGAAAGGCCTCACATCATGCTCCTTCAGGAGCATCCATCTCCTTTTCCATCCCTTGCCAGGGTGCTGTCTCAGCAGCAGCTCAGGGACTGCCCCAGGCTCCTCCCGTACAAATGCTGCTCCAGGGCTTCCAGGGCCACAGAATTAAAACTGTCAGTGTTCAATACTGAGCATTGCTAAGGAATGACATCCCCTTCCCGGTTCTCTGACATCATCTCTAGGTTTCACCACCTGCATCTCTTAAGGGTCCTTATCCCACTGCAAAGACTTGCCCTGAACTCCAGCTCTCCGAGCACTCCAACCCACACAATTTGCTTTTCCTTTGGCTAGTGCTTTCCTTATTCATTTTCTGCACTTCCTAACTCCCATTCTGAATGGATTGCTGTCTGCTTCCCTTTTTCTCATTTGTTTTATATTACTTTCCATCTAACTTTTCCCTTCATTTCATCACTGAAGCAGGATGGGCAGTTAGCCAAAGCTGTCCCCCTTCTCAGTTGCAAAATTATGGGGTTTTTGGCCATTTAATACCTTTCACTTAGAAAACTGCCAATTCTAATTCAGTTTTCCATCTAATTTCTTCCCCACTACCAGATCTGATATGGAATTTGCTCAGCTATGCCCTTTTGAAGCACCAATTACATTTATTAGCAGCTCATATGGCTCCTTGCTGAGCCCCACTGCAATCAGGATTCCAGCTTGAGTTCTGTGATTCATTTATCTGACATACACAAGAAAAAAACAAAGAACTTCATCTTTCATGTCTAACACTGCATTAGAAAAACAGGTCTAGGACACAGACCACGAGTATTAATCCTGATTACTGTCTTCCTTTCAGCTACCAAACAAATAAATACCTTTTTATTGTTCCTGTGAAGAAAACCCAAGCTAACATGTGCTGGCAGGTTTGGACCAGCTGGAAGTTGATGGTAACAGGCACATGTGTCTCAGAGAACTCTCCCCCATTTACTTCTTCAAGAATACTTTCCAAAAGTTTAATCATTTTTTAACCGCTCCAAAAAGCAAAGAAAAATAAAATAATTTTCAAATAGTCTCAATATATTTTCTGGCTCCCCACACTGAGCCCGAGTCTTCAGTACCTCCTTTAATATCATGAGCTCCTCAGAGAAGCTGCCTTTCCAATTTTCTGCTTCCTTAGCAGGTGCAGAAGTTTGAAGTATGAGCCAAGTTTGCCAGACAGAGTCCTGGGTCTGACAATCTCTTCACAGCTCAATTAACAGGAACCTCTGTTTCCAATTAACCACCTCATGCCCTTATGCTTAAAACACCTCAGAATGCATTTTTGCACTGTTGATTTCCCAAACAATCCTTAAACTGAAACAGAAACACACAAAAAAAGTTTTAAAAGAGCACTGAGCTACTTCATTTGATAAACAATCCAGACGAAATATAAAAGCCTGTCACATACTATAAATAAATACACTGCCCTGGAACGGCAGGGAGAAGCTGGAGAGAGAAACAAGACTCTACGCGGAGTGAAAAGGGAGAAAGAACAAGTTTGATCACAGAAGGTGAGTGGTTATCCAGGGTGGGAAAAGGCATCCAGGAGCAGGCAGGCAAGAGCAACCCTGGAAGGGCGATGGGAAGAAAGACCCAGATGGAAACCAGGCAGGCAGCAGGGGAGCAAAGGCAGTTAAAGACGCTCGGCTGCACGCGGGTTTCTGTGCCAAGGAGCGGGGAAGGAACACGGATGAGCTGGCCGAGATCCGACGGCTGAGGCAGAACGGATCAGAGAGCAGGATGGGCAGGAGGGTCTCCAGGTGCCAAAGAAAGGCTCTTGGGGGCTCAGAACTGGAGCAAAGATTCCCGGCTCCAGTCACGCTGGGGCGCGGCCTCCCAGGGAACTGTGGAAAGGAAAATCGCTGCGTGAGCTCCCGGTTACTCAGCGCCACACCGGGAGCTCGGGTGAGGAACGGGCGTCCACACAAACTAAGGGATCCCTCGGGACACACACGTGGGTTCCACCCAATGCCACATGTGAAGTGCAACTCTCCAAGTCCTAATTGTACTTAAGAGAACTCCTGGCAGGCCAGGCCCACGGGGCTGGCACTTTCAGACGGGCTCTGAGCAGCCTTACCTCCCTTTTTGACCAGGTACTCAGCAGATACTGCCACGTCCTCCCCAGCAGTGGCCAAACCAACGAACCCGGTCCTGCCATCTCCTAATTCCTCGGTGCTTGACTTTGTAGAGTCTTAATAAAGGTCTTTTAGAAGTAGCTCTGTGTGGATAATTGCGTGTGGGAAATTTGCCAACTCAAACATGAGGGAGTTCAAGAGGCTTTTCTAATCTTGTGAGTTTATCCACTAAAGAAAAAGATTTGATTAAAAAAATGAAGTACAGCTAAACTGGGAACAATACTTTACTACGGGCTGTTCTTCACAGGCACTTCGAAATCTTAAAAAAAAACCCCACAAAATTAGGAACTTATTAAATCAGAATGAAATGAACCGATGCAGAAACATAAACAGAAATACCAGATGTGTAATGTCAACTTGTAATACGCGGCTTCAATTAATTCTTCTTAATTCATTTGTTTTCTTAACTTCTTTTGTTTTGCCATCTGGAAAAGGCCATTTTCTAATGACGGATCACAGGAGGAAAGCTCCAGAGTTCAAGTTTGCTGCGAGGAAAAGCAGCTTTGTCCCTGTGCTCGCAGGCCCCGCGTCCCTTTTGTGTCTTCGCTCACGCAGGAGCTGCAGGACGGACTTGGGCCTGGGCTGGGGGGCCAAGAGATCCACGGGGGACTTTAGGAGAGGTTTCAAAACGTTTTCCTCTTCAAGTGCAAACATGAAAGTTGTTCTTTAACGGGAAATGAAGCCACAGGGAACAGGGGAGTGAGTGACAGGCCCGCAGTCACTCTGAAATGTGCAGGTCTGCGCTCATTAGAACGTGATGAGCAAGAGATTCCTGCCTGGCTCCGACTTGTGTTATTTGAAAAATAATCTTCATTTATCCAGTTAAAAAAACCCCTCCGCCAACTAATAAAGGAAACAGATTTTACGGTTGAGCAGTGGAAACAAACAATGACTTTGCTCTCTGAAGCTAATGAAAACAGAAGTGAGGAGCAGCACAATGAGAAGTGTCACTGCCGCACTGACACCCGCGAGACAGAGAGATGCAGAATACATGGAGCTGTCAGAGCAGCAGGAAAACTTAATTGGACACAGCCAAAGGATCAGCACTGCCCTGCTGGGACAATAAATCCCATGATTTATCTGACTGCAACAGATGATTTATACCAGCACTGGATCCCATTGCCATCTCCTCATGAAGCTGAGCTCGAGAACGACAAGGTTTCACTGTAGGATCAAGCAGCCTTGCTCTGTCCTTTTCTCTCTAAAATGTCTAAACATTGGTCCATAGAGATGTTTTCTGATTAGTAAGTTAATTTTGCAGACATGTGTCCAATTCCAAAGAACAGCAATGTGCTCAGACAGTGCTGAACTCACTCCTGCACACACTCCTTTATTCTATTAGTGTTTCTGACTCAAACCCCCCCAAATCTCAAATACACACACTGAAATCCCCACCTGTCCCATCTCTACTTGCTCACTTGAGGCTTTGGGCGATGGATGCTCACCCATTCCCAAACCCTGGAGCAGTGGCTCTCCAGGCCCCTGAGCAGTTCTAGTGCAGCTGAGACCCTGCCATGACAAACAGGGGCTTTAGTTTCCAACAGAGGGATTTTTGGTGATTTGTTCTCTCAGTTATCTTACATGGAAAACAGAACTCAGGACGTGGCATTTCAGGTCACCACGTAAAGCAAGAGGAGTATGGTTTCAAAACTTAAGATACTACAGTTAAGTCACATGTGCCTGAGAATTAAAGACGTTCCAATTAAGGCATAAAAGTGCCATTTTTTGAAGAAAAGGGGTGAGAGTTTTCTTCCACTGGGCAACTGCAGCCTCAAGTATCTTGAGACACGAATGACCCACTCTGGTGCACGGCACGATGTAAATACGTTGACAAGAACTGCAAGTTCACATGTGCAGCAAATAGAAACCCTTCCGAGTTTATTGGTGAGAAGAAACTCTATAGCGATTTGCAAAGTGAAGTTCCAACTTTATCCCACCAACAGCATCACATGGAATACCACCATCAAGCTGTTACAATCCTGTATTTTTAGAAAATGACATTATGGTACATCAACCCCTCTCAACGTGACAGACGTGGCAGGATCTTGCTCTTCCAGCCCAGGGCTATCCCACAGTAACCCGAGTTGGGTTCTGCCTCCCACGTGCAGTTGCTCCAGTTGTGCACTCACAGCTGACAACTGCCAGTGCACAGAAGAGTGAGGCTCATTCATGCACAGAGTATTTGCTTTAAGATGTGGATAACTACACCAAAAGAGCAGAAACCATTTTCCACTCGTTTCCCAGCACTAGGCTCCAAGGTATTTTATATACCTATTCATACCAGATTTGCCCAAAGAGTGCACCAAGCAGCCTCTACTGGCTCTTAAAAATTAACAATAAATGTATGTGCAAGTGGTCATCTTAAAATAACAGCAAGGACAATAATTAGATTAGTAATAACTTGATTTCTACTATCATGTATCAATCAGTTTGCTAACATCTGGTGTTGTGTGAGGACCCCAGACAATAAACTTATTTAGAAACTCTATGTTTCATGCATAACTCCCCAAGACATACAACGTCCTCCAGGATATGAGTACTTCATGAAAACATTTGCTCTGGTGTCATGGAAGGAAAAACTTACAAAAGACCCAGGCGATTTAAGAAGGTCCAATATATTTTTGCACTGTATCTACGGACTGGCCTCTTGGGAACCTTGGAAGAAAAATCATCCTTAAGATTTCTACCTACTGCCTACGACAGAAGGTTTGGTCAGACAGACAGGCAGCAGGGATCCCACTGATCAGTCATTTCATTCTGAGCTCAGCCAAAGCAAAGCATTACCCAGACAGTTCAGGGCTGTCAGAAAGGGTGAGGAAACACCTCAGAATTTTGTTCAATTCCAAAAGATAAGTGGTTAAATCAAGAGTCTTGTTTAGGACTGATGATGAGGGTCAGCCCCAACTGCAGGTTACAGCCATTACCAACTGATCCTTAACTGGAGTCCTCTGCTGGTCTCCTTCATCACGTGTTCTTAGGCAATCTGGCAAAGCATGAGAGTGTTTTCTGGCACCTCTTTACCATCCTGGAGTGCAAACAACAGGACAACTTTTTTCATGGATGTTTTAAAGCTCCAGACTGCCAGAGGTCACTAAGAAGCGACAACTGACCACTGGGGAGGACAGAAGTGCTGCTGCCTTTGCCCTGTGCCACCAAAGTCCACTGTGGCAGCTGGCAGTGGGGGAACATTCCTAGATACACTCACAGCAGACCAGTTTAAAGCTTTGGTCCTCCCCCTTTACTCTGCAAAGACAGCAGGGTTTTTTTGAAACAAACCTTTTTAGGCTGTTTTTCAAGCAGAAAGGGCCCTCAAAAATTATTTTTTTGAAGCGAATCAGGAATTCAGCTGAGATCAGGTTATTTACAGCCTCTGAAAAAAACTACTTCGTAGCTCAGTCTCCCTTCAGTAAAGGTTTTCTCAAACACATTCTTCAAAGCCACGGAAACTAATTTTTCAACATCACTTATGACAAAAGGTCCTTTTACAATGTTTGATTAAAAAGTTTTCTGTACTCCTAGTGCCCAAACAGTATCTTTTCTTGATCAGTTCTGCCCAGTCTGTCCCACTGAACTCACAGCTTTCCTTCCTCCCAGCTCATCTCCCACCTTCCCTGCCCTTTGCAGGAAGGCTGCAATAGCTCTGTCCCTTCCCTCCTGAGCACACAAGGCACCTGCACTTTAAAAGGCTAAAAATACACCTCTCCTTTCTGCTGAATCTCCTACAAGTACTTCCAGAGTTGTGTTCATAAGCTGAACACACCAGCTGGTTTTTTTCCACCTATTTTCTTCTTAAGCCTCACATAAAATTTCACCTATTTGCACTTGTAAAGGAGGAAACCCTTGAGACACAAGTGGGACAAACCTAAAAGTCAAGGAGTGCAGCAGACAGGCTGCAGCCCCAACAGCCTTCTCATGGAATCACAGGAGGAAGGAAGGAATGACGGAAGTCACTTTGAAAAGACTTATCTTAATCATGAAATAGGTTACAAAAGATTCCGTCACCGATGGGTTTTGGGTCTACCCTTTAATATATGTGAATTTACCTCCTCAAGAACTACCTCATCTACTAAATCCATCATGGTAAAACACAGAGTTTATACACCTTGTGCTAAAAGGAAGCTTAGAAACAAAATTACCTTCACCTTAATCTGAATGTGTCGTCAAGTGTCTTAACTCCTGAACCCAACTAACCTGGGCAGTGGGATGTTACCGTGTGCCTCAGCAGCCAGCGTGGTTACTCTGAACAACACCTTTGTGTATCAGACTCATGATGGGCTGGTTTGCACTGAGTTAAAATTAGTCTGGAAAAAAGAAAAAAATCCCCCTGAAACGAGACTGCAAGTTTCCTCATGCCATAAACAAAGCTGACAAGAGAATACTGTTTCCTCCCCACCTCTAAAACTGTGAGAACAGGACAAAAGTAACAAAGGAAACATGAATTTGGGGGCTTTATTTCATTTTTCTTTTCTTTTTTTTTTCTTTTTTTTTTAAGATGCTACATAGTCAAACAGGATTGGTCTTTTACGGCATAGGACTAGTTTACTACTAATACTTTTTTTTCCCCTAGATAGACTTATTTACATACAAAAACAAGTTTCCTGACCACTGTTTCCCCAATGCTCAGATGATCAAAACTCCCACCAATTGTGTAGTGCCCAAAACACCAGGAGGCAGAAGAACCTTGCACCACTACAGCAGCAGATTTTTAGTTCTAGTCACTGGCTTCAAACAGGTGCCTTTTCACACCACGTAGGATTAGTCAATTTTTTTGTTTTTTTTTGTTTTGACAAGAAGGAGAACATGAGATGAAATACATTAAATAAGTCAAATGTGCTTTAAACATCTCTGAATAACATTTTTAATTCAACTAGATGAACCAACAGCAGTGCAGCTTGGTCCCTTGGCGAGCGCCAGGCGTTGCCCTTCGTGCCAACCGCGTGCCACGGGCAGCACGAGCCCCCCGGGGCTGCCCAGCCACACACGACCCTCTGCAGCTTCTCCCTGCTCAGGAGGTGCCAACGGATCGGGAACGTGCACAGCGTTGGAGACACTGACAGAAAACTGTGACGTTTATGAGCAGAATGGTGGAGTAAATGTTATTTTACAGGTTTTATCAACACCTCCTGCCTAACCCAGCTCCAAACATCCCGAGGGCCAGCTCCAGCAGTGGAGGAAGAGGGTTTCGTGTTTTCTAGTTTTCCTTTTTTTTTCCTTTTTTTTTTTTAAAAAGAGGTAATCCAGCAACATGTACCAGGGTCTAAGAATGTTTAAAATGACATATACAATATTCCATTGTAGTGTTAAATCAGGATTTTCTCCCCCCCTTCATCACTGAAGCATATTCTCTTTCATTCATTCGCTCATCGTACATTTTAGACTTTCTAGATTATGTTACATAGTATTTGTGCAGGGGTAATTTAAAGGCAAGACCTGTGAGATGTCATACATTAATTTTTTGTTTTTAAACATTGTTATGAATAAATTTAATCCAATGATATGGCAGAACCATCAAACCAATTTACAATTTCCAGCATGCTGCCTCTACAAGGCTATTTTTCCTATAATTACACCAAAGACAAAGAACAAAACCACCAAAGCAAGTAGTCTGGAGCTGAGCCCTTCATCCTTGACAGCAGCTGCAGAAGGAGAGATTGGGTTGTTTGGCTGGGGTACCTTCCTCATCCGCAGTCCATCTTCTTCCTAAAGGAGACATATTGATCATTTCTAGGGAAAAAAAGCTTTAAATATTCCCCCTTATCGTATTTGTTTAGGTGGGTGTTATACAAGAGGTGAAAGTAAGTAACAGCTGACTTAGAGCTCTAGTTCCTAAATAATCCTGAGAAGGAGAGGGTAGTGAGGGACGAGGGGAATTCTGTTTCTACTTGGGTAGTAGAGCAAAAGCCACACGCTCTTGGAAGTTTTCTCCTGCTAAGGGAACGGGAAGAATGAGGAGACCTGTGAGAACTCCTGTCCGAAGTCTGGAGACAGCTCCAGCACTTCTAAAAGAATGATGGGGCGAATGGCCTGAAGATGCTTTTCTTGCTCTGTAAGCAAATAAAGTGCAGTTGGGGAAAATGTTTTTCACTATTATTACGATAAAGTTGCCTATTTTTCACAACCTAAGGCAATTACACTCATCATTCCCTCACTCAGATGTCAAAAGCAAATTTTCCCAGCCTTTGAAGGGAAATCTATTTCCCCCATCATATTAAGGCTGACATTTTGACATGAAACTAATGGCAATAATTAGGATATTTCCCTGGTAGAGGTTTGACAGCTCACTTGATTGAAAGATGAATGAGACAAGAGATAAAACACTGTAACACCACCAGACAGAATCCTTTCAAGAGGAGAGAGATGATGCTCCCCACCTTTCCCTGAAGTGTTGTGCAGCACAGCTGTGTGTTAGCACACTCCAGTCCACACACACACACTCAGAGCACTTCAGGAGAGGGTAAAATGAGCCTTTTGTGAACTGATCTGTGTCCAGCTGAAGCAACAGTGTTAGACTTTTTAATGTGATACAGTAGTACAGTGCAAAAGTAGAAGAGAGGGAAGCAAAAGCCTCCAGTCTGTACATAAAAAAAAATACTCAAAACTGTAACAAAAGTTACTGCAGCCTTAACAACTGTTAGGTAAGTGAAATCCAAAGGGCTCAGGGTATGTCAGTGTTTCTCACTTCTGAATTTAAAGGGGCACATTCTGGAAAACTTACTCATCAATTAATTATTCATTTACTCATTGAAATGCCCCACTAAGTCTGGACAGGGACAACTGAATTTTGTAAATAATGCAATGTTGTTTATATATATAATAATTTTACTGCTAGAAACAACAAATCTTCACTTGAAATACTTTAACTTCCTTCTGCCAGTGACTCTGGCCTGACACTGACAGCACCTGGGAGCTGGCAGTGATTTAGCATTGCTTTCTGATGTTTTACAGATGTTTTTAACACTCCACGAAGGGAACAAAGAGCTCACCAGTTTAGGATGTTACTGTAAGACACCAGCTCAATTCTAGATAGCTCCTGTAGAGTGTTTATTCAACACTGATTTGCAAAAACATTAAATAAAACCATACAGTACTCATAGTAATGAGTTGCTGGCAAAACAAGAACACAAGAAGTTAAGGTCATGTTACTGTTATATCTCATACATTATTGCTGTGCAAAACACAACTGGTTTAAAGGATCTCTTCATGCATCAGCCAGGCAGCATCAGAGCTGACAGAACAGAGTTCCTTTCACTGGGCTGCAACAGTCACAAAATCTCAGTGTCACTGGTGCTGATATCTATGGAACCAGACACTTCCAACAGATGAAACTACTCTAAAAGGAGTTTTTCAGCATAGTGGGAAAGGTTTCTCAATTACTGCATTCCACAGCGATGTGCAGGGAGCACATTTCCTATTAATCTGTCTTAATTTGGCCATTTCAACGGCCTATTACAGGTGCAATTACTAAAACACTCGGTATTTGCACAACACTGCCCTCAAGTTCCCATCAGTTTGGGAGGACAGGGCCAAACCCAACACTGAATTAATTCAGGCTGAGAAAATTAGGTGGGAAAAGAAAAAAAGAGGGGGAATTCATTACTCCGGGTTGCCTCCAATCAGGTTCTCTGACTGCATCACTTGTACCTCCTGTCAAAGGACCCATTGATTTCAGCACCTTTTCACAGTTTACAAGGAGAAAACTAAGTTATCTTTTACTTTATAGACAATATTCAAATATTGTGCTAAGGTCAGGTAACCAAACCTTGAAGTCGGAAGCTTCTTTTTCAGGAAAGGGGTAAATCTGAAAAGAAAACAACACGAATCTTTACCTTAAACTGTTTATTCTCCTCCCGTAACCTCTGAACTTCTACTTGAAGCCTCTTATAGTCTTCCATTACTTTCTTAACTTCAGTGTCATCCAAAGAAGAACTTATTGATTTAGACATTACAGAGGAATCTGTCTTTGTTGCAGTTGTGGATACAATTTTATTTATTTCTATGTCATGCTGTTAAAAGAGGATAGAGTGATTTTTGGTTAGTTATTAACATCACACCACACACCTGATATTTAGGAGGAGGATCAGGTAAAATTGTCTGTGCACACCTGAACCGTGCCTGTAGCAAGAGAAATAAACAACATTTTTGTTTCTGCAACCTTTAGTGCTTTCACAGAGAGCACCACATCAGCAGCACTAAGTGCAGACAGAATGACCTCGACCTTCCAGCCCCTGCACACGCAGAAAAGGCAATATCCTTACACCAGGTCCCACAACACAAATGGGAATAATGGGAATCTGCTCACAGTCTGCCTATGGAATATGAGTGGTCTCCTCAGCTTTCCCTTCCCAGCAGCTATTCCAGGAACCAGGATCCTGCTGCAGTTCCCTCCCCACAGCTGGCTGTCACCTTTCCCTCCTTCTGTGCTTCTGTGGGGATGGTGGAACTTGCAGCCAAGGTGGGGAACAAATTCTCCTCCCCATCCTGCCTTTGGATCCTCTAAATGCTCTGCCCTTTGGAAAGGGCGTGGCTCTCATAAAAACAAACCAGCCCCTCCCCAGGCAAGCAATAAATAATCCAAATTACAAACTGCCCAGTGCAACTGTGCCTTTAGCACCTGCATACCAGGAAACACTTCTCAGTTTATTCAAACCATTATCAGTTCTGCATTGGACACCGCACACTTCCGTCAGCAATGAATGTGTTCACTACCCCAATAAAAGAGGGTTCTACAATATTAAAGCTGCTAATTGCAGTGTAATCCCTAACTGCATTTGTGTTTTCCTCACCAGCCTTCTACCAATTCACTTGCTAAAATCAGCACTGTCCCAGGGAAGCACAGGGGAGCGTTGCACAGACAGGTTTATATTGCTGATGGTATAACTGATTCAGTATAAACTCCCAGCTTTACAACCATCAATCAGCATCTTTAAACTTTTTTAAAATGTGATCTTTCGCTAAATGAAAACAGATGAACTCAAAGACTGCTTTGTGCTACTGTTGCACTGACATTGTTCAAATTGGCTGCTAGTTACTTTAAGGATTAACAAGACTTCAATTAGTTTATAGTGTGTTTTTAAAGGGTGATGCCATCCAGGCAGTGAAACAGAGGGGTCTGTCTTTTCTTATACAGCTGTCTGTGTACACATGCCACTTTACAGGATTTACTGTGGTATTAAGTCAAATCACTCAATATGCATCTAAAAATACTCACAGGCTTATCATTTTCTGCTGGTAGCTCAAACACACACCTAAGTTTCGAATCCATGAGTTCTTCCGGTTTTGCTTCTTTCCACTGGAATGATTTAATATTAATTTAACATTAAACATATCATTATAATAAGGCAGATGGAAAAGGCAGTGTATTGTGTAAACAAATCACATCATTTTACTCAGAAAAAACCCACAGGTGTTTATCATGTTCCATTAACCACACACAGGATGAAAAATGAAGTCAAATATGTGACTGATGGGTATCGTGAAAACAGAGCAGACACTGTGAAGCAAATAATTCTAAACAGCCTGAAACCTTCCAGGTAATTTATGGGAACTGGGAGCTGTGTCAGAGTAATTAGCAGAGATAGGGGGAGCTGTGGGCCTGGTTGGATTAAAAAAAAGGAAAAAGGAGGGGTGAATTCAAAGGAAGGGAAAGATAACAAACTCCCAAATCAATCACGGAGCTAGTTCTCAAGTCTCTGCCCAGTGGAGTTCCTATTCAAACTCTGCACATTTCACATGAGCTTCCTTCCCTAACTGCTACAAACCACAGCACTGTTCTTCCCCCTCCTTGCTTTCCACCTCCTGATTTTTCAGCGTCGCTGTCTGAACAACAACAGATGTGCTACATGCAGAGAGAGAGAATTCCCCTCTCACCTTCTCTCCCCTTCAGCTAGGGAGTCCCCCATAAACAAGCTTCCTTGCAATACTTTGAGTGGGGATTAACAGCAATAAATCTTTGCCCGGTATCAGCTGTAGCCCTGCAGTGATGAGATTTACTCCCAGTAGTGATCTACAGCAAGAGGTGTCCACACTCCTCTCCTGGAGTTCTCACGTGCTCCTCTTCACTGTGACCACACTTCTGGTGCCTTGGTATTCTCAGCATATCTCAAGTAGGTGTCAAATTATGGCCAACCCTGTGCAACCTGAAGGAGTATTTAACTCATCCTAAACAGCTGAATCCTACTCCAGCTCTTCTGGGGCTGAGGTCAGAATTCTATTTGGAGCTCCTTGGCTGCCTGGGAAGTGTTGAAAGCTTTATGGTCCTCCCGTAACTGGGCTCACCTGCTCGTCCAGAACGGGAAGAGATTTGGAGAGTGGTAACAGAACTGAGAACTGATCAAAGTGTTACAGGAAAAGGAATTGTAACTGAAAGACCCATCTAGGTACTAAAAACATTCTCTGCTGGCAGAATAACATTTGTCATGGTATAAAGTGACTCATAAAAATTAAAGAGTTTGAAAGAAAGGCAGACTGGCTTATCTTTCTAGTGATGCAGACATTTTATTACTATTGCTGTTTCTCCCCCTGGATCTTATTTTGAGGCCATTAAACAAATATAGTTCCATAAATCTCTTTCAGAAGGGAAATTATTAACCCTGCAGAGTACCCCAGCTTAAAAAAGCTATTCAGAAGAAGACACATATTGTAAAGACTACTGTAAGAAAAGCCATGATATGCACCCTGAACTTATTTGGGGTTGGCTTTTTTAAATAACATACACAAGTTCCACACTTTAGTGTAAGGGCCTTTCCCCTTTTTATACTGTGTCCTCAAGAGCTACCCAGCTAACACAAGCCAGACTAGGGAAAGCTTCCTTGTGCCTTCCTGAGAAGCAAATCTTCCTGTTAAAGGAAAGCCACCAGCTGCCGTAATGGTTTGTTCCTTCCAGGTTGCCCTAGTGTAGCCTGACACCTTATTTCTGTGTCTTTTGTCCTTCTTTGCTCCTGCTGCTCTCATTTTTAATCCACGGGATCAAATCTATGAGGACCTTCCATTTACCAAAGCCACAGCAGACACAGGCACGGATAAAGAAAAATCCAGTACTTGTAAATCAGCCTCTTGTTTCTTGCTGGGAAAAGGAGCTGCTCGAGGGAAGACTCAAGACCGAGCGTAGATGCATAAAATATAAAAGATGCCAGACTTAGAATATATTCTATGTATTCTTAGAATATATAGTTCAAATTGGCCTTTCTAAAAAAGGATATATTGCAAAAAACGTACAAGTCCTTGTTTTGTGGCTTGGCATCCCATTACTCACAGCAGTTTCCCAAGGAAGCAACCTCAGACACCAACTGTTTCCCTCAGTGCAAGATTCCCAGGGCTCAAAATAAACAGAAAACACCTTGCCATGCACAGAAATGGAAATCTGGGAAAGCTCTCGAGGATCATTCCAGTGTGGTTTGACAACAGCCCTTAGGCAACGCAGTAAAAGGACTTAGAAAATTATACAGTTAGAAGAAAATCCATTTAAATTAATATCAATACTTACTACTGCTTCCATATCTGAAGTATCAGCTGGAGCAAACATAGACTGAACCATAAACTTGTGTTTACTTTTCTCATTAGGATCATAGTCAAAAGGCTGTAGCATCACTGCAAGAGAAAACCCCAAAACACATCCCATTAACATTGCTCTGATGCAGAGTCATGCACGGATGACACAGTCACCAGATTTCAGAAACACAAGCATTAAAATGGTTTCAAGTGGTACGTCATTCTGACCAACGCAGCAGCTGAGATCAGGAACACCACTTTAGACCAAAATTTGGAAAGCAGGTAAGAGACACAGGCTTCTCCACTCTGTCTAGACTTCTGAGAATTGTGGAATTGCTGATCACTTTCCAACATTCTGTACACAACTAAGGCAAGATAACAATAGTAGTTGATAGTAAATAGGATAATTTACGTATCTCCTGGGACAGAGGGGGAAATTGTCAAAGACAGCATCTTTTTGTCTTCCTCACTGCTGGGGCAGAAGTAACAAGCACTTTGATGAGCTGCACACACAGCACTGCTGATGAGCAAAGTCAGACGCTGCAAACCCTGAGGTTTGAGTCTCACCATGGAAATTTCCTCTAAGTCACTGGGAGTTTGTTACCAATTTATAGCTGGAAGTTAATGGTTAAATGCGATATAAACTTTGCCTCTGAAAGGTATACAAGGAATGTATTTCTCCCCATGTAAAAATCAAAAGCATTCCAGAATTTACTTCTGCAGAAAATGACTGTGTTCAGGGGGCAGAGAGGAAGGAACAGCACGTTTAGGGGGTTGTGTGTGCTTTTATTTCACTTTTTATGTAGTATTAGCAGTTTCCGTGTCTTTTCTTTTCTTTTGGGGCAAGGAACTAACATGTTAAAGTAACTTGAAGAGGGGCAGTAAGGTATTTAATTTACATGAAACATTCTTTAATCACAGTAGTCACACTTGGAAATGGACAGTCAGCTATTGTGACATTAACAAACACAAGTTTGGCTTCAACCTGAGACAGAACATGTGAAAATAAGCAACAGAGTTTACACAAACTCATTATTAGATACTGCAAAAAGCCACCAACCCCCTCAAATTTAAAATGAAGCTTACAAATACTGCCATTACTGCTAACACAAAAAACGGTGTCAGGTTTAAAAATTCATTTTATGACCGATGAGCTTACTTCAGTCCCTTGATTCAATCACTGAGAAGAGAAGCAGTTCAAGAATTAGGATTACTTTCAAGTCCTGGTGCTATTAACATTGTGTGTTCAGATTCACGTGCACTAATTGCAGGGGTTTGTCATACAAAAGCGATAGCTGAAGGTCCCATTTATTGCAAATGAAGGCAAGTCAAGCCAATTCGCCTCCCTCAATGAGCAAAGGGTATTATGGCAGTGCCATCTTTACTACGCACACAATCTGTGGCCATCAACAACCACGTGCCTTTTAAAGCCCGAAGAGAAGGAAGACGATAAATCCTCGCGGATGAGATGCTTTGAAAATTATTATACATTTTTAACTCACCTTGCAGTGATCAAATATTGGTGCAAAATAAGAGTTTGCAAATTAATATGCTACTTTTGAAACTGTTTACCCAACAGGAGTGACTGCATTGTGAAAGCACATGTATTTCAACACTGAAAAGCAGCAGCATTTTTTTTCTCCGCTGTAGCAGACACTTGAATTATTTCAAATCTACATAATGCGTGAGATCCAACTGGATAGTCAAAACTATCCACTGTTTATGGAACTTGTACAGATTGTGGTTTTATCAGCTCGCTTTGCTGAGTGCATCCATAAGCTCATTTGAAAACCAGGATTTCCCAAGTGACGGAGCTGAATCCATCCCGGAACGCTGCTCTGAGCTCCATTCACTGAACCACGAGAGTGAGAGAGGGCCTGACAGTACAAACCTTGTTAGCACTTGTATTTTTAGATCAATACATGAAAGCCACATTGACACAAATTATTCAGCAAATGTCTTGTAAGCCAGATGGGAAGCTCAAAAATAAGTACTTTGTTCAAGAGGAAACCAAACCATTTCAATATTTATTCACATGCTGCTGGGGGTTTCGGTGAAAAATCAGTTCCATGAAACTGTCCTAATTGCTGAGAATTTGCTGCTGGAAATGTGGCTCCTTTGTTCTGAATGGAAATCACATCCCTTACACAAAACCCACGTGGGAAGTGTGTTCCTACAAAATGCCTTATCACATCAGGCATCTCATCTGGTCAGAAGTTTCAGCTTTCATCAGAACCCAGAGTATTGAGAAATAAAATTATTAATATACTCAAGTTTACTATCACCAGCATCCAGCAGGTATTTCAAACACCTTCCAAACTGCTCCCCCTCAGCTGAGCACCAAAGCAAAAACTGCACAGTCACTGAGAGATCAATGCACTGAGGAGCAATGCAAGCTGTACTTGGAAGCTCACTTGTCTCTTGCAAAATTCAAAAATGAAGGACTGACCTAATGCACATCCTGGCCTGAAGTGTTCCTAAAGCAAAGGACATCAGCTTTCTCACACACTCCTGCTATACCCCCCATATATCTCTAGACAGCCAGGGGAGGCACTGACCACCCAACATCCTCTTTCTTTTCCCTACAAGAGTTTACTGGCAACATCAGTGACAATGTCAGAAGCACTGAGCTCCTCTGCTTTCCCTAGGGTAAACCTGCTTCCTCGAGGAACAGAGGAAATCCAAAGCAAGGAACACGGAAGGAGGCAAAACTATAACACCTGCTGGGTTCTACCTTTCCTTTCCAAGAGCAGAAGGAACAGAAAAGTCTCCCAGCTCAGACAGTCAGCAACCTTCCTCTAGTTTCCATCTAAATTTATCAATGGCCTGTTTACTTGGTCCTGGACCAGTACTGCCCTTCTGCTTAAATATCAGAGAAGGGGAAGAGTCATTTACTTCTGGTGCTCTCCAAGACATCAATCACAGCAACTCTTGGCCTTCTGGTAAACTAAGTAAGCCAGACTCAGTGGGCCCTCTCTGGGCCAGGCTCCCCATTCATTCCCTGCACCTGTTCTGCCTTGAACTCCCCTATAGGAGCTGCTCTAATTATACACATAGGAGACTTTACTAGTGCCTTTACCAGCACTTCTATCCTCTTATCTCTTGGCCATTATGCAGCCTGTTGCCTACACATTTGTCTACAAATGTAGCTGTGTGATACTACGTTTGCCTTATTCACAGCCACATTATGTCAGCATCTTGCTTAGCCCGGTCAGGCCCCCTTGTTTAACAAGCTTGCAATTATAGCAGCGGTATTTTATTCTCCAAATACATGATTTTGCAGTTTTCCTAACGAAACTCATCCTGTGTTTGTCTCACTGTAGCGTTCAAGGACACCTAGTTCTGCTGCATAACTTCAGCCTCCCAACATCATCACCAGGGCTTTTAGTGTTCTCCTTGTGCCAGAATTGCTTGTAAAAGCATTAAATAAGATTAGTACCTCCAGTCATTCTCAAGAAACGTCACTGGTAACTTCCTGCTATTACATTTCCATCCACCACGCCACTGTTCACTCTCAAGCAGCTCATTCAACAGTCTGTGAATCTGTTTTTCTTTTCTAGCTTTATTGATCACTTTCCCAAATGACACTGCGTGGAATTCTTTATGGTCTGCTCTGCTCTCTATGTCACCTTTCCATAAAATACCCCAACCAGACACAGGGGCAAGCCTCAAGTTCATTGTGCAATTTGATCAGCTCTGCCAGAGGTGAGGAAGGACACTCACATCTCCAGAAATGGGGAGAATCCATTGCACCCCTCTGAGTTTGTCCCATGTTTATATATAAAACCCCATAAAATGTCTGCAAATATTTCAATAATACTAAAAAATGTTGAACCTGTTGAAGACCAAGATAGACTCTTTTAAAGCAAGGGGCAAAACCAACCCAAAACTTGGCAGTGGCCACAGAGTCCTGGGAGGTCCATGGGAACAGGGCAGGGCAATGAGTTTGGGAACGCAGCATCGGTGCCGGAGGGAGGGGGCAGCCCCTCTGTGACAACTGCACAGAGCTGAGCTCCATCCCTGCTGAAGGCAATGCCAGCTGCCTTTTCCAAGTCAGGCAAGCTCACCAAAGACTAAAAATTCCACCCGAGGATATCTGACAGCAACCCAAGGCCAGCGCCAGCCCCTCCCCGTTTTCGGGAGGCGTGCTCAGGCTGCTCCCTTCGTGGGACACTGCACAGATGGCTCCATCTGCACTCCCTCTCCCCCCCATGACACACCTCTCGCAGACTCACCAGCATCTTCCCTTCTCCTCTGCAATCCAGTCATGCCTTTGATTTAGATTGCAACCTCTCAGGAAAAAAAAAATCAGGTATCTTTGTGGGAATCAGAGGTGTTTAACAAGCAGGGAACGTGTGCAAGTAACTCTTCTCCCCCCAGTCCCCCCGAGCACATGCAGAGCCATCAGCTGACAGCACACACATACGCTCCCCGCCAGTTACATAAACTCAGCTGTTAAAATTACATGCCATTATATAACAGGTGAAAACACGGGCTCCAAACCTGCCACCGCACATGCTGGCAGGGCCTGAAATGCTGGCATTTAGGAAAAGCTGTGATTTGGCATAAGAAGCCATTATTTGAGGCTCCACTAGAATTAAGGAAGCTTTATTTTTCTAGCATTTTGTGTGTTTTAAATGAGCCATCGTATTAGTGTGAAATAAAGTGGAATACTGTTGCAACTGCTGCCTCTGTCTTAGGGCAGACTATCTTCTCATATACTTACATCAAAATAGCACAGATTTAGTTTCACAGCAGTGTAACAAAGGCATCTGGTTACTACAGTGCAAGGAGATGAGGCTGTCCCAAAATCAGCTTCAGTCAGTAACACTCTGAGAAACTAATAATAAATCATTCCAGAGCTTCATGCCACCACAGGCACTGATTTTCTGGAGAGACAATCCAGTGCAATCAGTGGCTGTGCTAAAGCCAGTCAGCAATTTCCAAGAGCACAGATTGCATATAGTAAATACAGCCCAATTAGTTTGAGTGTCCATAAGTTACTTCTGAATTAACGATACTCTAATAATTTCTCATCAGTACTATTTTCACTAGGTTTGGAGGAATTCAAGTTCTATTTATTCAAGTGCTATTTTTATGCCCTGTACAAGACTTGAATTACATGACTGAAAAATAACTGATTCAGCGGCAAAGAAACGAATTCTATTTATTTTTCACTTCATTAACTCCAGAATCACTCCTCTGTTCTCAAGCAATATTACTCCAAAGCCAAGGTGAAACACATCTCCCCCCTTTCTGTGAACCTGAAAACAACTCTGTTCTGTAAGTTAATGGGAGCCCTCTCTTTGATTGCCCCTATCCAAAGGATCCCATCAGCTGATCAGAACCAAGGACACTCCATCTTCAAGTCCAAAATTAGGTCCCATGCGTGGTTTAAAGGACCTACCAGAAGTGCAGTATATACAACTCTATTAAAGAGAAATTCAACCACAACACAAGATAAAGAGAACTCCAGTTTAGAATATTTTAGGAAGTAAGAAATTAACACTTATAACCCCAGAATTCTAACACATCTACCCATAAATTTACCTTAATATATTACCTGAGGAACAATGAATGTGTACTATTTGCATTTTAAAATATAAAGTTAATGTAAAGACTGGCAGTTTAGGATCATTATTTATGACTGCTGTTATTATCAGCATGAAAATATTAGAACACAAATGTGAGCTTGTGATTAAATATACCACAGCCATTTTCAAAACTAAAGAAATCATAAATCACTACTAAAAAAGTTATCAGAAAAGGGCGATTTTTAAAGCTCTGTAAGCAAGAGCAAAGCAGAGCAGTCCCATAATGGGACACTTTAAATCTTGGACTCAATCCACACTATCTGGTGTGCCAGTGGGAAGAGCGAGGCTGGAAAAGCAAGTTGCTGGTAGCATAACATGAGATGGTTCCTACAACACTCTCCTGTACCATATTTGCTCAAAGGGACACTGTGAGCAGAAGTTTAGGAAAACACTCAACACTGAGATCATGACAACATTTAAAAAGCCTGGTGACACCCTGCAAAGGAAGCAGGCTTTTAATTCTGAAAGTTCATCTGCAAGATGAAAAGCAACCACATCTTTATAGCATGAAGATAATTTGTAGCTAGAAACCATGCTAATTTTCATTATCATTTCATTGATTTCAATGCATTTGATATGCTTGCCTGCAGCTAGGAGAGATGACAGACAGCTTTACTTGGGAATTGTCCCGACTTTTAAAAATCTCAATTTCTCTCTAGAGAGCTTTTCCATTTACATATTAGTCATTTCAGAGCTCACTGGGTACTTGCTGGCCTTCTCCTGAAGCAGGAGGGCTTTGCCTGCCCCACCTGTAGCTCCCACTGCAACTGAGGTACAATCCTGCAGCTGTTTGCACACTCAGTTTGGCACAGAGATCCCAAAGACAGCAGATCAGTGAGTGTGCAAATGTGGGCACGTATAAGAAGACTTACAGGATTAGACTTGCTTAATGTTACAGTGTGAAGTATTTTTGGGATCAATTTTTGGTTTGTTGACGGAAGTTCCCCAAGGATGAGGGGTTAAAATATTTTCCATTTTATCAAGTGAAAAAATTGAAGCCTTGATTTTTACATGATGATTTTTTTTCAAGTGAAGCAGTGGTTTCAGCTTCCCAAGTTCTTTATTCCAGGCTAGAAAAGGCTGGTAAGATACCAACAGCAAACTGTATAACATATCAGTAATTTTTCTTATGATGCTAACAATTAAATTTTTTTAAAAATAGGAAAGCAAAACTGCTTATTTATAGAAATTATTTTCTTAACTAGAAAGTCTGACCCCCTTGATCAGTATGTCACAACTACATGCTTTGACAGAATTCTTGTATTAAAAACATGGATCAGAAGTCATTGAGAAAATACACTGTTTCCAAGCATGTATCATCAGCAAGTTCATAATAATAATATGCAGACATTCTGCTCATGGCAACACTCAGCTCTTTATGCTTTCAAAGGAAGCCACTCCTTTATTTTTCCATTACCAAACTTAGGCAAGTCAAGAGCTACTGACTCATTAGAGAAAATCATTAACTTTTTCTATGCAACAGCAAAGATTTAGTCATTTGACATTTTTAACGCCAAAGGATATTGAATCTTCAAGGGACACAAAACAAGCATGGTTTGGAAGGGAACGTTTTCATTGTTGGTTACACGAAGGCAGCCTGACAACAGCCAACCCAGTCTAAACCAGTGGCTGCAGCCCACCCAGTTCCATTCTCCCCTCGACGTGCTCATCCAAGCCCTTGTTTGACCCCGTGGTGAGCTGGTTCAGGAAGTTAAGCTGGCAAAAAACTAACTGTACAAAAATAATCCCAGAGGGAGGGCAGGGCTGCAGCAGCACTGGTTTGGATAGGCTGGCTGAGGCTGTTAATGAGCCACATAAATCATTTATGTATTTCTGCCTCGTTCCTCTCCAAAACAAGATGTAAAACCAAGCCTATCACTGCGAGACCAGGAATGAGGGAAGTGAGCCTATGTGGAATGGCTGCTTCTCCATGAAAACACACCCTCCTGAGTTCAACAAAATACCTTCGGGCTGCAAAGCATCCCAAGTAATTGATGAAAAGAAGCTACTTTCAAATCACAAAAAAACTGCTCCAATGGCTTACCAGAAACATTAATTGATGTTCCTGCATCGATAATTCCACTGTTGGGCCTTACACAGTATCTGCGTGGGGCTGTGGTCTTAACTTTGAAGCACACATTTCTGTCTGTGGGGTTGCCGAGCTTCAGGTTTGTGGTGACGACATCTGTGAAAGGACCTGGGCAGGAGAGCAGAGGCAAGACTTGAAATCACACAGAAAGTACTTTTCAAGCAGGGGCTAAGCAGGCTCTAAATCTCTGTTCACAAATCTTATAAAGTAATTAGACGTCCAATTTCCACCTGCAGCACATACAGCTAATCGTGCACGCAAAGCCGGGGCCAGCCCTGCTGCAGCTCCAGCCCTCGGCCCAGCAGCTGAGATGGTCAGGAACTGCCAGACAAAGGGGGAAATCACTTACACACTGTGCCAGCACCACAACGTGGCACTCAGAGGATGCCAAATTCCCTGCTGCATCACGTTGTCCACCCCAGTAAACCCAGGCTAACAGAGACACCACATATAACGTGCCATAGATGATAAATAGGGAGTACAACACAGTTTGTTAACCAGGCAGGGAATGGTAACAAAGGGGCGACCACAGATGCAGCTGCACGTGAAGCTGTACCTCCACAGAACCAGGATTCCACCAGGTATTCAGGAATGCCACACCCAAACCAGCAAAAAAAGCATTTAGGGCACATTGTCTTTCCCTATCAAGTTTGGGGTTTGGAGGTTTGGGGTTTTTTTTTAAATAACTCTCTTGGGTACTAGAAATCATAAACCAGAAGAAATAAAATAGCCTACCTCACTCAGGACAGGAAATACTCATGTGGAAACAGGAAAATTTTTAGACACTGAGAGCAGTGGCAAAGATTTCCATATTAGCAAAGCCGGAATCAAACCATCGTCAAGTTCTGCAGCACCAAGTGCAGGCAAATCCATTTCTCACAGGTTCACTGCCTAATTGGAGCTGCCCAAATCCCTCAGGTTAGAGGAAAGCCTAGTTACTGATTTCCTGCAAGACACTGATAAATCAGACAGGCAGCACACAACTGCGGGGCTTTACAGATGGTAAAGAAGTAAAATTAAAAGAAATGTAACCACACTTTGATCAACTGTCTTCTGCACAGAAGTGATCCATTTGATGCCTGAATAAAATATTTTCATCTGTCCTCAGGAGTGAAAGCAAATTGGTCAAAGAAAAAGCACTGAACTCTTCCTTGCAGAAATGACAGCCCTGAAATTGAGAAACGGTGAATGACGATGATAATAAAAATACTGGCAGGCGACATTCCACCACCTTCCTCCCAAAGCATGGCTGACTTAAAATAATTTCAGTTTGATGCTGTTCCTACAAATCTATCACAGAAATTTGTCTCCCGAGATGACATTTAATACAGCTGTAACAGTACTACAGTCCTGCAGCCTTTATCCTCAATTTGTCTAAAGCAATTAGAAGGGGAAACCCCCAAAACAGTCACACAACAAAACCCTCCAACCAGACAACAATGGAGCACCACTTCTGCTCCTGCTCTGACCAAACCAGCTTTGCATTTAAAACGCAACCTGGGAACAAAAAAATTGAAGCAATAAAATTTTCAGATCCCATGGCAGAGATTTCACGAAACCTGTGCCTGGTGAAACACTGAGATGTGAGAGGGAATGAAATACAGCTGTCAAGTCTTCTCTGTGTTCTGCATGCAGAGAGAGACTTCAAGCTCATGGAAAATAACTGGGCAGAAGCAGCCACGAGTCGTTAAAGAAGTTAAACAAGCCAAACTATCAGAAAAATCCAGCAAGCATTTAGGTGTGTAAAGACAGCAGCAGACCTTCAAAACAGCTCTAACTGGGAGAAGTCTTAACATTTCAGAAGAAATTACAGGATGCCTAAGCATTAAGGATGTGTCTTTAGTGAAAAATGACAGGCTGAGCTATTGCAGCACAGAGGGAGGGTGGGCTGAGCAAAGCCCTATATATGCAGCTGCATCCTCAGTAGTGCTTTCCTGATCTGCGTGCTGGGATGGATTTCCTGGGGGAAATACCATGTTTTTATTTGGCTGATCCATGAACGTGTGCGGGATTTGTGTGCCCCAGCACAGAGCTGCTGTTTGAAACGGTAACACGACAACAATTCTGTGTGGAAAATAATTTCCAAATGGAGTTACTTATTGCTAACGTAGATCATACCAAAATATTTGGCAGCAAAACCTTCCAGCAGATGGAATTCATTTCTTCTTGTCTGCTTGGTGTTTGCTCTTCTGTTCTGTCCACTAAGCTTTAAACAGTTTCTTTAACTCCATTTTCCCCCAATTCCAGCTTTTGCAGATCAGCCAGCACAACTGTACTAGAAGGCTGACATCTGCTTCCAGCAAACCTGTGCGAGGCACACTCCTCATGGCACTGCTGTCCAAACACTGCAGCAAAGCAAAACACAGCAGGCAAATGCAGGATTAATGTGCCATTGTAGGGGTTCTGAAGTGTGTAAAAAAATAAACAGGCAACAGGGTATTACTCAGGGGTAATTGGGGCACGGCAGTGAAATATTATCAGCTTGGCTGGCCTGCCTTTTGAGAGCAGGGCCCATGGACTGCCAGCTCAGGCTGAAACCTTGAGAACCTGCTGTTAGACTCCTATAGACAAGGTTACACGTTTTTGGGGGAGGTTGGGGTATGTGGGAGAACTATCCCAGGATAAACACAAACTAATTCTTTACTGGAGACACACCTTTGCTTTCCAACATCTGGATGTGAGCACAGCAGATAAGGCTGGAGTGGGGTGTTAACAGTCCTATGAGACACACAGCTTCCCTGGAGCTTCATTTTCCAACACAAGGCATTAGGAATTCTGGATTCATACCAGGCACAGCAAGATAAAATGCTCTACATTTCTTCCTGACGACTTTGTCCTCACTACAGTTTATACAAGTATAAGCAACACCTGGACAATGCCTGTTCCCCCCAAGGTGGGCTGTGAGCACAGTTACAGGCAGACTGGTGCCTCTGGATGGTACTTGGGTAAAAGCAAGTGAAGACTGACTCTTACTCTATTCCTAAATAGAAGCTGGACTAAACCCCACAACCCTTACTTCATTACATTATTTTGTTTTGAATGTTTTTTTGATTGCTCATAATATTCCTAGATAAGTGAAACTCATACTAAGGCAGGGTGCCTTCCAAGTGACAATTTGCACGTTAAAAATCATCCCAACTATTTTTCTCACATGGTTTTTAAAGATCATGAGAAAAATGCCACTGGTATCATCCCAAGGACAAAGTTATGGGAAACAGGGTCTGTGCGTGCATCATCTGACACAGGGTTGTCACGGGAGCGAGCTGTCTACAAGGAAGAATGTAGTAAATTGAATTTGGTGGTGGAAGTCTGAAATATTCCACAAGGACTTGATGACTTTTTCCTGCCAAAATAAAGTCAACTTGTGTTAATACAAACTGGGCACGTAGTGATAAGCAAACTAACAGAATCACTGAAAGGAAAGGAAACATCCCCTCCTGTATTCATGCAACAAACAAGTAAGAGGTATCATGGTTTTTCACAGGGTCACTTTTCAGTAGGGTTAGTTTCAAACTACAGCTGTGGCTTCCCACCCAGGGCTACACATCCAACCCTTCCCATGTGAAGATCACAGCATTATCTCAGAATTAGCCATGCTCCATTTCCTATTCAAACACCAGTGCTGTATCAATCTTCCCTAGGAGTGCCATTCTGCAGTGCACTGCATTATAATATCCCACATCATTTTAGTAATACAAAAGTCTGGGAATTAGGTCAAAAGAACATGATGTCAACTCTATTTAAAATTTAAATAACTCTCATCGCAATAAAAATTGCCCATAATTGTACCAGCAAATCCAGGCTGATAAGTTTTTCATCAGCACAGTACTCACTGTGAGTTTCTGGCTACTCACAGAAACCACGTTCTGCAGTGCACTTGTCTTGAATCTTAACACATCCACTCTCACTTTAACAAAAATTCCATGCTTTAGCAAGGCAAATAACCAGTCCTCATACTGTCTGGGATGTGAGGGAAGTCAGCACAAGTATCAGCAGGGGAAAGCTTTGATGGCACAGGTTGGGCAGGAACATTCAAACCCACCAGGAACAGTCCTCTGCACATTCGTACCTGCAAATACTACAACATCTTTATAATGAACAACACACATCAGGTGGGCCACAGCCCCAGGGCTGCTTTATTCCTTCCTGAGTCCATCCCACTGCTGACAGGAGGTGTCCTGACCTCTCCTCTCACCACCTGCCTGTGCAGGCTGCACAGTGTGTGCCCAGAGCCGAGCCAGGGAGCTGCCTGGGCTGGAAATTAATCCACTTACCAGGCAGGGAGCGAGGGAGGGGCAGTGGGGAAGAGAAAAAGGAGAATCAGCTTTCAGCCAGATCAAGCAGCACTCAGACCTGGCATCAGGGAAGCGGCATCTTCCTGCCCAGCATTCTGCCAAATTAAGGCAACAAGGTCTCACAGTTGGCAGGTTAAAGCCAGCACACACATCCAGGCATATGCACTGCAGTCACACTTGTAGTGTTGGCATAGCTGTTGAAAGTAATTAAGGCACATGCATAATTTCTTTGTGCTTAAATCTAATGCAAATTCTCATCTGTTTAAAGCCAGGCATCCCCTAAAAAATTTAGTGCACTTTTCACAAAAAAGCACTGCAGGATTACTTGATACAATCACAGGCACGTTCAACTGGCAACCATTGATCCACAAGACTAAGTAAATTCTCATCAAGCTGTCCATGTTCTTCCCAGAGTGTTTCAGATGCACTTTGAGCAGCTTTCCCTAAACACCTTTAGCCACTCCAGCTCACCACAGACAAGAGCTCACCAAGAGCAAGGCAATTGGAAACAGCCAGAAATACAGGCAGAGCTTCCAGTGAGATAACCTCTCTTGTACTTCCTTTGTGGAAAGCAGTGGAATGCAATAATAGCAGGGGAAGGATGTATTTCACCATGGTTTAATCCCATCGATGTGTCAGAGGAAAGGCATTAATCACCTGACATATTAATCAGCCAGAGAAAGGTAACCAAGGAACCTTTAATAAGGGAGATGGCGGAAAGCAGTAGAGGGGGAAAGTAAATTGTTTTGTGACTATTCTTCAGAGCCCAAATCCTACAGGTGACTAGTGGATGTCCACATGGGCAATAATTCACCCAGTAAAAGGGCCACATTGACCCTCTGTGTGCAAGGGGAGAAGGTGGGGTTGAGTGTGATACTTGAGGTTCCTTTCCCACAACAATCATCTCTCCATCTGACTATTTCAGTCTTTCCACCTGCAACTTTTCTTGTCTTCACATCTGAGCTATTCCTTTACTATGCCCTTGACAGTACCAAGTGTTTCATTTTATTTCCACAGTTTCTCCCATTTTATTTCTCTGGATGTCTATCAGCATTAGAGAGACAGGCAAAATAAAAAACCACTAGTGATGTGCAAGAGGGCTCAATAAGAGGTGAAGAACTTGCCTTACTGTTTGCTTCTTTTTCAAGTTATATATAAAGCTGATGACCTTTGAAGATAAACACTAAAATGAAAAGAGCTGAAATGTCAAGCAAGACATCTTGAGCTATCAGCCAGGTGCCTGTGAATCAAGAACACCCAAGATCCAAACAAATTCTCCCACCAGAGTTCAGACAAATCACTTAAAGGCTTGATCTTCTGCTACTAAGAGCCTTAAGAGTTGACAGCAGCTCCAAAACAGAAGCAGGTTTGGACCCTTGCAGTTTCCCTCCCTGTGAAGTCAGAAGAATACTTACCTAATTACACAAAATCTTGTGAAGATTAGTGTTTTAAAAAGTACTGTGTGCCAAGTTTTAATCATCATCATCATCATGATGTGACTCTGGAGACACTCATAATTAAGTGAGCATCTGCAATTTTTGAAATCAAAGAAGTTGAAAAATGAGAAACAAGAAGAGCCCATGTTGCACAAACATCTGATTTCACAAAGAACTCACTGAGAGGACCCAACACCCCCAAATTTGGTAATTAAAGAAAAATCCTTGTGTAAACCACGTGCCAACCTTTCAACCTCAGCTCAGATTTTAGAAGGAATTAGCTAGAACCCCCCACCCCAATGTCTTTACTCACAGCACCACCTCCTCACCCCAAAGAGCCCTTGGAGCAAAGTGATGGCAGAGAAGTGCTCCCTTCCACTTCTGCTGTGTCAAGCAGTAGATGCTTTGATTTCAAAAATAGAAGCAACATCCAAATGACTCCCCATGCAATAGCTGCTGCAGTGGAGCCGCTTTTGTAAAGGAGTACGTAATCAATAAAGTGACCTACGGGGGAGAAAAAAACCCAGGATGCAGAAACCCAACAAAATTACATGATCCAGATGCCAAAGCTGGAGCGAGGCTGGCACTAAGTTATTCCATTTGGATGGATTAATCAGTGTCCTTCTCTGGCCTATTTTGGCATATACTACTTTTCTCAGAGCGTGCTTATGCTCGAGGAGAAGAAAGACCCAAAACCCAAACAAATATGAGACTGACGACTATTTTCAGGGTATCTATTAGTATGCAATTTTTGTCACCTTTATCCCTCTGAGGATCATTAACAGTCTGACTTCAGAGTTGTAAGAACTGAGAGGCCACACATAAGCTTGCCAAGAGAAACAGCAGAATATGTCCTTCATATAATTGTGGTACCAGTGTCATTTGTTTTTTTTTTCCCAAATTATCCCTTCAGAGTTTTATTGCACCCAACCATTACTTACAGCAAACTCCAGCAACAAAATCACACAACACGGAATACTTTCTCCACGTCCTCAAGTTAAAACAGATTTCTGCACAACCAAGAGACTGAGAGCAGCCTTGGTGAGCTTTCAGAGGTGCATCTCTGTTTCAGCTGTGCTTTCAGACCCTTTTAGAACCAAACATATCGTATTACTCCGCTCACAAATATCACGTGTACCAACTCTCCCCAGGTGTGAAAACAGCTCAGAATCCCTTTCAATAACCACGATGTACCAGAGCACTCAGAGTAAAACACCTGCGTATTGTCCACGGCCTGAAGCCCCACGCGTGGGGGTGGCAGGGTGGGAATGGGGAGGACACTGAAACAGAGCACAGGGAGCAGTGGGGATGCAGCACCAGAGAGCAGCAGGATGATGGGTTGACGTGCAAAACTCCCTGGCAAAAACACTGCTAAAGATCGAACAAAATGTTGAGAGTCTCACTGGAAGATGCATCATGACTTTAATCACCAGCCTAAACTTTTTCTTGTAAAGTAATTTCTCCTCGTCTAATTTTCATCACTAATCTCCATTTCAAATGCACATTAAAATGTTAGGGAAGGAGCAACTTAACTACTCTAATTTTATGCTCACATATACTCTTCAAAGAAACAAATGTGATGTGCAACTTAAATAGCAAGTGAGCAAATATTTTAAGTGCAAAACTCTGCATAAGTTGGAAATATCAGAAGAAAAAAGCAAAATTAGAGATTTTGGGATGCACAACAAGTAGCTGCTTTTCTCATAAGTTTTAAAAAAGCCAAACCACATTAAATAGGCAGTGGGATACTATTTATAGCTACAAACAAGGAAGGAATCCCGAACTGAGCGGGCTATATTTTCAGGGGAGCCACTTGAAAACTAGCCTATTAACTGTACTGTTCCCTTTCAAAGGAAGAAAACCAACACCAAATCAGAAATTTAGTCAGAAGCAGAGAGAAAAATTAATCAGGAAAAAAATCCCACCACCTAAGAGCTTTTACAGTCTGGCACAGAACAAGATACAAATGTCAAGTTGTGTTCTTCAAAGGTTCTGTCTTTTCCAGTCTAAACAATTCCATGATTCTATGACCACCTGCACCACTGCATGACACCAGGAAACACAGTGTAAAACCAGCCACACAAAAACAAAGCCAAAAGGTAAATCTGACTGCCCTTACACCTTTGCTCCTACTCCGGTGAAAATGTAGGAAGGCCAGAAGAGGAAACGCAAATATTTCGAGAAGCTGCAAAATACACTGTTAATTTCCATATCACAAGGAGCAGCAGTCGCAAATATCAACAGGCCACAAACGTGGAACTGCACAAGGGAGAGGATGAACTGCTGGGAGAAACATCAGAGGCACCACTGGGGATAGCGAGGGTGAAGTTACTGGTTTGACGAAAAGGAGCAGTCTTGAGAAAAACAAAAAAGTGCAATTTTTTCCTTAAAGAATCACGGTCATTTGACGTGCCTTCTACAAGCACAACTAATTTGAATTAGGCCTCTTAACTTGCTTTCAAAAACACAAGATTTGGCTCCATAGTGATCCCCACACCTACACAATTTTATAATCTGCATCCTAAGTAACTGGATCACCAGGCAAACCTCCCCCTTCTCTATTTTTCCACCCCTTGTGGAAACCAACCAAGAAAACAGGATTAAATTTAGAATGATAAAATCTTTAATCCATGCACCATGGTGTGAGGGACTTCGTTTACAGCTCAGAGAACCAGACACTAAAGTCGTTCAGTAAAGAGATTATTTTCATGAAGCGTTTATAATAACGTGGGACAAGGACTGCAGGCAGCAGCAGAACCCAAACTGTACCGATGTTTTTGAGGGCACAGGAATTACAGATGAAGTAAGCAATTCTCAGAACTGTTCTAATACAGCAAGGACACACAGTCAGCTCTCAGTCTGGGTTGTCTTGCTGGTATAAACACGGAATCACTTCGATCCATGTGCATTTTAACCCTGAATCAAACGTGGAAATGGTGATTTGCTTTGCATACATTTTCAATGACAGCGAAACTGTGACAGCTGTTCCAGACCGAGGGCGCAAACCCCTCGTTAGGAAATGTTGCCTAACAGGCCAAGTTTTAAATTCAACAACATCCCAGACATCTCAGAAAACATTCTATATGCCCCTACAGACACTTGGTCTACAAAGCAGCTCGGAAAGCATTTTTATGTCGAATAAATACTGGGTCAAACACCAGAGGAAGAGACCTAGCATGAGGCTGGCCCCTAGCTTAAACAGACTGGTACTTAAATATTCATATATGGATGGAAAATAGGCTTCCTTTCTGCCTCTGGTCATCACACAGGAAGCCAAGGAAAGGGCCTTCAGTGTTCCTTGTGGTAGGAATTGTCACAGCAGGGCCAGAGTCCCTCACCTGGAGAGGTCTGGGAAGAGTTCCCGGCCCAAACAGGGAGGATCTACTTGGAGAAAAAAAACCAACCAAACAACTTGCAGCAGCAGGATGATAATGTTAAAGCTCACGTTCCTTACAAACACAAAGATGAAATGTAAGCCTGAAACAACAGCTGTTACCACAAACAGAACTGTTGCAAACACCATCAATAAAGCTTTCAAAGCCAAGCAGCCACAGTGACAGGGAAAGTAAAAAGGCTGTTATTGTACCAACTATGAAACGCATTCAGTAGTTATTAGCTGTTCCCAGCAGGCAGCAAACACAAGACCAATATGGTAACAAGATAGTAGAAAATGAGTGTGACTGCAAGATGTAGGCAGAATTAGCAAGGGTCATTTGATGCCTGCACCCTCAGCTGGACAGAAAGCTGTGTTTAGGAGCTCTCAGAAACAAGACAAACCCTCCCTTGCCCAGCGTCCTCCAAAAATTGCATTACAACATATGGAGAAGTTGCTCATTTGATTTGAAACTCATTTGATGCAATCAATACCTTCCAGAGCTGGCTGCATACAGCAAATTAAGCTGCTTTTAAAATTGGGTATTTGTTCATAGATGTAAGCTGACCTGAGCTCATGAAGTTGGATCATTTGCTATGGTGATGATGTCCTTTTTCCAGCTGAGTTTCAAAACAGATCTGACAATCTATTTAAAGGTTTGTACTTGAATTTTTACAGTCCTAATTCTGAATTAGAGAGCAATTAAACAAAATTCACTCTTGTATTCAGAGGTAGCTAACCAATTTAAAAAGAAATAAAGCATTGCATGACTACTGATAAGTTTTTAATTTATAAAACCTGTGCAGCGAGGAAAAAAACGGGTGATAATTTATTTTCCAGTGAGAAGGAACTATCAGAAACTCCTGTGCAAATTCCTACTCCATATTCCTCTTTCATGGGTGACAGGGCTTTGCACATGCAGGGGAGCAGCTGGGAAATACAATTTACTGCTAAGCACCAGTATGGACCTGCATCCACTCTGATACATTAACTGTGGCTCTATTTGCCATGACAGCCCCAGTGCCAGGACTTGAGACAGCCACTTCTTAAGGTATGTATTTTCAATATAATTTGTTATCTGATCTGTCTTCTCAAGTGATGAATAGAGGTCACATCCCATCAACCACTGGCAAGCTGCCATCCTGGTGAGCTTTAAAGAACAAACTTGACAAACTTTTTCCTGTATCACTGCAGAAGTTCCACAGCTCAAAGTGAGCTGAAAATCCACGCACAAACATGGATTCCCAAGGGACAGCCAGTTATGAATACGTGTGTCCCTTCCCTTAGAGTAAAGGCAAGTAGTTGGTCATATTTAAAACACAAAATCATGTAGACCTAAGAGAAGCAACGGCCAAATAACAAATTTTATCACTGCATTAGATCTTTCCTTGAAATACTAATGCTTTGATCCCATTAATGCTCGTAACTTCAACTGGAATTCTCAAAATCTAAGCAGTACAAAATTATTCAAAAGTCCTTAACCCATAAATCACATTGGCCAAAGCCTTCAAGCAGATTGTGGTATTTTTGGAAATAGTCTTGGGAGACCTAAATACATTAATTAAATTTAACAGAAGATGCAGTTAAACCTCCTTGGCTGCTTCACACATCT
This sequence comes from Sclerurus mexicanus, assembly GCA_013396755.1. Lineage (NCBI taxonomy): Eukaryota > Metazoa > Chordata > Aves > Passeriformes > Furnariidae > Sclerurus > Sclerurus mexicanus. Next base: position 225,682 of record VWZF01002534.1, read on the forward strand.
CAGTTGTTACCTGGTGCTCTAACCATCCTATTCCAAGTTTCTGTTAGTCCCCACATGCACAATTACCTGTCCCTCTTCCCAGTGGAGCTGTCAGTGCACAGGACAGCAGCAGAGTAAGGAAGTTCAACAGATGTATAATCTTCAACTTATTCCACCTTTCAGATACAAGAGGGGTGTTGTAAGACACGCACAATGCACCACTATTGTGCTTTTACCTCCAGGTTTTTTCCTTCAAATACCTCTCTTTGACAGTGAAGAGTCTATGCAAAACACTGAAGGAATTACAAAACTAAAGGAGCACGTGAAAACAGAATAATTCAGTGTACAAATAAAAAAATACTTCATAGAATAAGTTATTAATTTTAGCTAAGTGGCAAGAAAACCGAGCATAACATGAACTGCACCAGGAAAGGACTGATTTTGTTTGATAATTGGGCTACATTTTGGGCTAGATTTGTATAGATCTAGGAAGCCTGCCTGTTATTTAAATACTCGTTTAAAGCCTATAACTTGATAATCAAATTCAAATATGTAGAGAGATGTAAAGGTTTCCTCGCATTTAATGCAGCAACAATGATTTTACTTGGAATCAGGCCACACAGAGGGAAGCATGGGCTGGTACATTTTTCAGCAGAAAAGGAGAGAGCCATTGGCACAGCAGCCTCTGAAGAGTCAAGAAATCCTAGTCCTGACTGCCATTCTGCTGTCAATACCAGAAGGGCTCTAAGAGTTTAAAGAAAACAGCATGTAAATTTTCAGCTTAAAAGATGCATATTTATTATACTAAACAGGCAACTTCTCACAACACTGTCAGTATTTTACATTCTTAAATGTGCCCTGTTCCTGTGGCAGCTACTGGAAATCCCTATTTATCCAGTACAGAACAGAATGAGCAGAGAGTCAGATCCCTCCCAACACATTCAGTGCAGGAGCGATTCAATCATCCCTGATGGATCAGGACAGGGTGGAGATGGAACTACATGGCCCAGCTGCAATGTATGACCAAGTCCTTAACCTCTCTTCTGGGACTTGGCAACTGCAGGTTCAGCAAACACTGACCTTACATCCCAAACATTACTGCACTGCTGGATTGAAGAGCCTCAGGCTGGTATCTGGCAGGAATGGGATGTCCATGTGGGATACAGGAGGCTTTGCACACCTGCACTGCAATGTACAGATTTGTACTTGCACCGCCTGATCTGGAGGAGCTCAAACTGCCTCGGCAGGGAGTGGCAGCCACCCAAGCCTGGTAATAATGCAGGTTACACAAACTGCATGGGACTGGGGCTAAACACTAAACACTTCCAGTGCTGCAGACACATTGTGGGACTGGGCACAGCCACACCTTTGGGGCTGCAGCTCTGATGTACCCAGGGGATGCACTTGAGCCAGTGACAGGTGACAGCTTGGAACCAACCCTAAGGCCCGAGGCCAAGTCCGAATCCCTGCTACTTATTAGGACTGCAGAGGATTGGTTGTCCTGGTTTATTATTGTGCCCTTTGCAGAAAGCAAAGCCACACAGTGACATTTTGCATAGGTGTAAAATCACAAAGTGGGGACAGGAGCCTGCATTTCCAAGGGGCAGTGACTCGCCGAGTTTTGCGAGGCACTAATCCCTGTTTGGCAGTACTGCCGTGAGCCACTTGGGGAGCACGGACAGAGTGCTGAGTCATAAGTCCAGCCTAACCTGGAGCAAACCTCCAAAAACGCTGCTGAAATGTCCCTGAGCCTGCACCCCCTCCGCTCTCTGCGACCCCTTCTGAACGGCCCTGCCCCGACACCCTGTGTCTGCAAAGAATCCAGCAGCATCTCCAGCACCACAAACCCAGGCAAGTTTTAAAATATGCTATATTTTAACAGAATGTTACTTGCTGACATTAAACAGCTGATCTCTGGTCCTGATGGGCTGAAAGGACAGGCTGGCCTGTCCTCCTGTGAGGTGCAGGAGGCAGTGCCTGCAGCACGAGCGTGGCACTAAGGGCTCTATCACAGAGCACCAGGCAACAGGGGCCACAATCCCACATCCCTGCCCAAGTTTCAATCTAGCAATTCCTAAAGTCAAAGCCTTGAACACTGCAATAAATTCCTGGCAGACTGTTTGACATTATCTCTTAAACAAAAAGAAGGAAAAAAAGGGAAACAAATGTTGCCATGTATAACAACAGCCTTTTTCACCATTTGTTACCAGTACAGTCTGAGCTGCAAACCTTTAGCTGGATGACTTCTGCCCTCGGCTGCAAATCTACAACAAGCAAGAAGAGGAGGAAGTCACTGAAGCTCCTGTTTCACATGGCATCAAAGCGCAGGGAAACGGGCACCTCCAGGCACCTAATGATGTCCAGCCTCCCACGGCTCGCAGCTGCATTTCAGCACAGCACATGCTGATGCTATTTTGGAGCATGTGTGCTATGGTGGAGGAGATGCGAGGCGGGAGGAAAGACAACCCCTGCTCATGTTCACATGCTGTGAAAAAAAATTCCAGCATGAAAAAGTCCTTTGATATTTTTTTTCAAACGAGGCACAAGCACAGTATTTTGAAACAGACCTCCAACCGAATTTAGAAGATTCGCTGCAAACCAAGGGGCTAAAAAAGCTGCTTTAAAAAGGTCTTCAACCCTTTGCAAGGGAAAGTGCAGGCCAAGAGAGAGATGGCTGCAACCCCACAGTGACTGGGACCTGTTACTGAAGAAATCCTCATTCACTTATTCCCAACATCCTCCCTCTAGATTTTATACTGAAGAGCTACACAGAGCACTCCAGCAGCACCAGCTCTAGCAATTTTCTGCTTTTTCTATCTGTCTGCATTTTGATTAAGCCCTTTATCAATTTCCAGGGTTTGTGACACTTGGTCCACAGTCCTATCTCATTTTCCTACGTTAAGCAGCAGATCTTACAGTGCATCCCATGAGGAAGCACACCCAGACCAGGCAGCAGCTCCATGACCTCTGCCAGTCTGGATCTACTCCTAAGGGGACAAGCAACGCTCTGGAAATAAATGCAACTATTTTACAAAGGTGACAAAATCATTTCAGCCCTATCAGCATGCAGTATGCCACCACAAAATCTGCTTAGAGCAGAATTTACTTTACGAATACTTCAGCTTGGGCTCTCCTGAATGAAGGACAGCAGCCAGCACTGCTTGCTAGAAAGGACTGTAAGGCAGAGGTATTGCCAAAGCATATGAATGCTGTCCACTGCATTAAGTCTGTTTGAACATTAATATTTAAGTGTACTTTGAAACTAAGCCATTGAATAGGTGCAGTTAGTCAAGTAACATTTTATGCTGTAAGGAATATGTATTGCTGGCTAAAGATCTGCCAACCAAAATCACTATGGTGGGTTGATTTAACTTCAGTGGCTACTGGTTATTGAGCCCAGATCCTCAACTGAGAGAAAGACAGCCTGATAAACTATTTCAAGAAAAGACAGTCTCGCTGGGTCTATACCTACCTGTGCTGAAATGAAAAAAGAAAAACAACCCCTAAACCACAATTACGCCTCATTAGCCAAGTCAGTGCTAATTAAGGCCCGACTTTTTGCCCACCTGAGCTTGGATTTGCTTGGCTGCTGAAAGCAGTTTTATCCAGAACAAGAGCTGATTTTTGTCTCCTCATGCTTAGCACAAAGAATGTCAAAACAACAATAGTTTCCTTCTTAAGCATGTTTGATGCTGCTGCCATAACAACTTCAGCTTACAACAAAGATACATTCATTCCACCCAGCGTTTATTAACATGCTGTTTGATAAACCCATTTCATGTTATTAGTTCAGATATATTTACTACTAAAAACCGGTAAAGACCTCCTCTATATCTGAAAATGTACAAGAAGGCTTTTTTTAAAGGAGCATTGTTTCTACTGGAAACCAATAAATAAATCCCTATTTTTTTTAAAAAAAGTATATTTGCCAGATAATCAAACGAAGCGACAGAACACCTCTGACTCTGGTCGCATAAATAAACTTGCTGAATGCTTATTTGCCATCCCAGAATATTGTATTACAGCCGTGCTGTCAAGGCTGCAAGGCGAAAGCCCAAACCCATTCAAGACTTTTATTCCGAGAAGGGGTGGGTTTTCGCACAGGCAGAGGAGCTATCCACCCGAACGCCTTGCTGCATTACAATAATAACAATAATGAGCACCAGAAGGCAGGGAGTGCTGCCCAGCACCTGCCCAGCGGCCCCGTGTCCTCGGCCGGGAGACACAGGGCTGAGCCGGCCCCACAGCGCCCGGGACACGGCCCAGGAGCAGCCCTGGATTTCACAGCCACGCTCGGCACCACCGGCACCGACCGCCTGCCTGTTCCCCCTTCGGCGGAGCCCTCCGAGCCCGCCCGGCGCTGGGCACGGCCCCGGGGCCGGGGGGAGCCCCGCTCCGCCCGGGGAAGGTCAGCCGGCAGCGCCGGGCTCGGGGGCAGGGCCGGCCGTGCCCCCTACACACACACACACACACACACACACACACTCACACACACACACTCACACACTCACACACACACACACAGATGTGTCCCTCACACACACNCCGCTGGGTGTTCCCCCTGGGCCGGGGATGAGTGTTCCCCTTGTCCCGCTGGGTGTTCCCCCTGGGCCGGGGATGAGTGTTCCCCTTGTCCCGCTGGGTGTTCCCCCTGGGCCGGGGATGAGTGTTCCCCTTGTCCCGCTGGGTGTTCCCCCTGGGCCGGGGATGAGTGTTCCCCTTGTCCCGCTGGGTGTTCCCCCTGGGCCGGGGACAGGGACAGGAGGGGCTGCGGGAGCTGCGCCCCGCGGGGACACCCGCCTTTTAACACATAACAAACCCAGCATCTCCGGCCACCTCGGCGATTTCAAGACGCCCCCTCCCCTTTCCCGACCGCAGCCAAAGTTTGGGGTTGCTCCCTGAGGGTTTTGTGTGTGTTTGGGTTGTGGTTGTTGTGTTTTGGGGATTATTTTTTGTTTGTGTTGGTTGGGTTTTACTCCAATGGTTTAAAATATTTCTTTTTTTTTTTTAAATTTACAGCTTGGCTTATTGATAGCCTTAGGCCAGTGTGATTACAGTAACAGCTGGCTTTTTTTTTTCCTCCCCTCTCTCCTCAGGTTGTTTTAAACATGTGAAAATACACCAAAAGTATTCATTAGGCACCTGGACTTACATTATATCCAGGACGGCAGGAGGAGATGCCATTTGCAGAGATAAAAAGCTTCCGAAGAGCAGCAACTCAAAATAACACAGTTGTGTTGGATCCTAATCAGGGCTGCTGAGCAAACAGGCGAGAGGTGAATAAAAATGTGTTAAAATGTTATGAACATTCGTTTCCTCACACCAAAGCAATGTTTGATGCAATGCATCTCCCCCTCACACAAGTTCTTTGTATCCTGAATGTTGTTTTACTTAATAAACGTCAAAAACTCATAACTAAAAACATGCAGAATTCACAAGAGGCACTAAGAGCAATGACAAATGACACATATATGTTACAATTAACACCCCTGAGCAGGACAGGGACATTCACTGAGCCATCTGCAGTGTTTATACCACATCTCACCCTTCAGCTGCTCCTGTCCCTGACAATCCCTGTTTTTCAACTCCTCTGCTTTACCACCTTCAATCCCATTTCACCTTTTTTGTTCCGAGATGACTTTCATTCCATGCCAAGCCAAACCCATACATGTATCTAATATAAGTCTTGATTTTGCATAATACAAGTGAAAACTGTGAACTCCTTCCAGCCAGGACAGCAGGATCCATTTTTAGAAGCTTCAGCATTGCAGGGCAATACATTCAAATCCTGCTCTTCTTCCCTAATTTCCATCTCTGTTGGTGAAAGGGTAGTCACAACATCATAAAGGAGTGCATTTTCTTTTCCAGGTCCCTCCTATTCTACTTTGCTAAGTTAATTAGACTTGGATGTTCTTGGCTTACTATTTTGCTACTTGAGTGAAGTTAATTTTTAACCTAAACTGCAGGTTCTGTCATGATGTTTTAGATCGCAAGTCAGGAGAGAATTGAGTTCACTTACACTGTGGAGTGGAACCTCCTTGGCTGACACTGTGGAAAGGTTATCTTCTTCCACCTAATCTCTTCGGTTTTATGTCACAAACAGAATCTGCCTCTGAGCCAGGCATTTTTAGAACAGCAATTAGTAGAAAATTATACATATCTGCAAATTAATGGCAAGCTAACAGTGAGGAATAAGAGAGAAAACTGTACACAACTTATAGTCACACACAATAAAAACCCTAAAGTAAACAACTATTAAGTGTTGCTGCCCAGACCTTTCCGAGTGCTCCTTTTCCTGAAAGAAGTACAAAGAACACCCTGAAGCGTTTGATGATCCACCTCTTAAAGGGTTTGCCAGGGTGTATCATCTTGCCATAATTGGCAGCTCTGAACTTACCTGCTTGTTGTATTTGAAGGACTCGCCCACGTTTTCATCCAGGGTGAAGTTTTTGTAAAGCACAGCATTGTTTAAGTTGAAAATTTATGAAGCCTAATGAATGCAGGTTGTCAGGGTTTTGTTACATGTAAATAATGTGTGTACATTTAATGTTGTGCAGATCAGGTTCCCTGAAATGGGTGTGCAGGAGGCCACCTGCAATACTACACCCCTGTTACACAGAGAGCACTCCTTGCAACAATTCAGCCACAAAAAAGCAACTTATTGCCCAGCAGCGTTTTTGATTAACAGGAGAAAATCGGGATGAACACTACAGGGAAGCACTGGAGAGCACCTGAAAGCTTTGCACTGCAACAATTTTAAAGAACAGCTTTATCTGAAGCAAAACTTTCACCTTAAAAGCTATGAAAGACTTGATCCAAGCACAACATTCACATGGTGTGTGTGCAGATCTGGTGGTTTGCATTTAGTTCCCTAAGCAAACACATGCAAATGTGTTTTTCTCTCCATTCCAGCAGATTCCTTGTGTCTGCCTTTCCTATGCTCTTATGCACATTCATACCATCTTACACAAACACAGCCGACACACTTCAAAAGCAGTTTGCACACATCTGAGAGGGTGACTTCAAAACAGCACGTAACAATAAGTTTAAATTATTCCAGGGCTGTTAAAAAGATGACAGTGTTTCCCACACAGGAACTGCAACCACTTAGTGAAAACTTGTATCCAACACTTTCAGGTGAAACAGCAGTTCAGAAACGGAACTTTTTTGTTTCTTTAGCTTTTGAAGGCTGCTATTAACATCCTAGACCCGCATCAGAGATTGCAACAACAAAACTACATCTTTTAAGCATCACATAAGACAAACCAGCCAACTGCATATTTCTGAGCTCTACATGACCACCAGAGAAGTAGTTTTTAAAAAACCCCAAGCTACCAACCAGCTGGCTGTATTAATTGAGAGGATCTCTTCCCAGCACGACAGGCCCCCAAGACACTATGCAGATATTAAAAGCACTTCACAGTTTTGATTGACAGAAACCTGGCCTAAGCAGCCGAGAATGTTACATTTCATGCAGTCTAAGGTAAAAAGCAATGTATTAAATAACTTGGCCCTGGCAGGATTTGTCAGGCCTTGCCCTGGCTGACAGGACTGTGTGTGGCCTGCAGTTTCTCAGACACGGTGCTGCAAAGAAAGGAAGTGTTACACAAAAGCTGCATTCTCTCTGCTGTTTTCCCTCATCCCTTCTTTGCACAAGATCATCTCCTGCCTTTGTCTGTGTGTACATAAACCAGGGAAAAGCTCCAGTCTCTGAACGACCAGCAGTCAAGTACTTTTGGAAAATTTGAATGCTTTGTAAATGCTATTTTAAAAACTATTGCTTACATTCCTCTTCTATAATCCTATCGCTATAGAGACTATTTTTTAAGGTGTTGAAAATTTTGGAGCATTTATAAACAAAACCAGCACATTTATAAACAAAGCTTTTTATTAATAAAATGTTTACACCTTTTTTTTGCACAATACATCAGACTGGTAGTGATTTAGCATGTTATTACACTATAAAAGTTTATTATGAATGCTTAGGCTGAAAAGGCTGTTTACATTGTGTCAAATCAACATTTCTTTATTTGCATTCTATGCACTATATGGGAGTGTAACAATTCAAACAAAAAGGAGAGAACAAAAGCCTGGTTTTCCTCATTAGCATCTACAAACCAACAATACAGACAAACCTGTACACGCTCTCAGGACCAGCCCAAGAGAAGACTAAAAAAAGTCTCAAAACATTCATAAGCTTGGGAATTCATCACTACAATATTTCACCACTAGCAATCGGACTACACTTCATGCAGTGAAGCAATGGTTGGAAATTTGTGCAGTTTACAGTGCTGCAAATGCTCTGTAACTTTGAGCGGCTTGAGTTTGTTTTAGTAAGAGATAATATAATAAAAAGGCACAGACCTTTCAACCTTTGTAACAGGTTAACCCAATCCTGGAACAAAAAGGCAGAATGTTCTTATGAGGGACAAGGATTGCTGATACAAAGGTTAACCTTCACACCTAATTTTACGGGCAAACATCTATTACACTGCAAGAGCTATCTGCAGATCAGGCTGTTTTTGTGTCCTGAACACACCAATGCAAAGTTTCTCACGCAGAAGAAACCTTTGTTTCTTCCTTCACTGTACTCAGTGTGGGGGGTACAACTGGGAAGATTGCCAGGAAGTCTGAAATGTCTCACAGCTCCAGAAATGCAAACCATTTCTGTGCCTTAAATCAATTAATTCACCGTCACAATGTCAATGCTGGACACACAATATTCAGAAAGAGGAAGTATAAAAGAGGAGTTTAAAACACAGAAGAGTTTACATTGTGTTACTAGAGCCTTACAATAATTTGCTCCTGCAGGTGAATGTGCTTTTAGCCTTCATGATGTGGTAAAACACAGTCATGGTGCAGGTCTCAGCTGCTCTAACAGTGTCGTAAGGCTGTACTAATGAATTTCCATCTTGCTTACAAATATTTGCTGTTGTAGCAGATACTTCCAGAACCTTTGTGGTGAAAAAGACACTCATCACCTATTCCTGTCTAAATCCCATAAGGAAACAAAGAACAAATTGCCAAGAAAACGTAATGGATTTAATAGGAAATACATATTGTATGTAACATGAGTAGAAGTGAGGCAGGACAGTAGCAGTGAATCTATCCAGGTGTCAGAGTTACAGCATGTTCAAGTGCAACAACTGGCTGGAGTATCACACCCACCCGTGAGGTGCACGACAGGAGTGGTCTGTGTCCTTCAACATTGCAAAAAGAAGTAGCAGTTGGTTTGTTCAATAATACATGTGAAAACATCAATAGAAACGAAGCCAAGGAAACCCCAACCTTCTTAAAAAAACACCTTTACAAAGGTAATTAGCTCCTTGAAGAAAATTTAGTGTTTAAGCAAAAATTTAAGAACAGCAACTTTCAGGATGGTATAACAGGAACAGCAAAATTGTTTCTGCTAAGAAGTCTTGACTCTAGATTGAGATTTTTCCATGTGAAATAGGAAGCACCAAATAACTCTGAGCCATTAGAACTCTTTAAAGTACTTCTGAATAGCTGTTTATACCATGTACACTCTGACATCACTATGTTAAAAATTCAGGGGTGGGAGGAAGTGGGAGGGGGAAGGAGGAAAAAGCTGACCCTAGGATCATTTTGACATGTCAGAGAATAAGAGCATCAGTATCCCCGGATTTCAACATTGTCTTGTATCCATTGAAAGATTTGTTACCTGTGACACTTCAGGGATAAAGTCTGGTAGTGCTTGTTTGACTTTTTCCAAGTCATGGATGTTTGACTGTAGCTGAGCAAGAAATGCTTTGTGTTCAGACTTACGAGACCTCCAGAATATCAGGAGGGATTTTTAGAAACATTGGTGTCAGAAGGCCTTAATTAAGGTAATTATGTTTTGGCACCTGAATTTTGTAGGATACACAAAGATGTAGTTTCAAGCGTATTCCTTTTGACAAGCAGGAGCCATGTGACTCTGGAAGGAAAGCTAAAGTGACTTTTTTAATACTAGGACCTGTATTTCCATCTTACACTGGTAATTCACACCAACATCTTATTCCTGTAAATCTTCTGTCACCTGCCATTACTGGTGATGGGATCTGAACATAAAATGTTAGCAGTTTTCTTCAGAGGATTTTGTGCACATCTTTTAGAAGCTTAATTCCAAGTGCACAATTCTCCTGCAGCAAGTTAATTGACTTGTGGTGTACAAACCATCTCAGGTCTCTGTAAAACCACTTCCTGCTAGAAAAGGGAAGAAAGCTTGTCCTTCTCCCTTGTCCATGAACAGAAAAGCCTCTTTTTTAGAGGCTCAAAGTGTTCACAAGAGATACGTGAAGCCTCTTTGGAAATGGACAGGCAGTACAGAAGTTGAAGTCAGAGATTTATGCAGGTTCTCCTCATGTTTGGGATGGTTTTTCCCTGCTTGTCTGTAGCTATTGCTGCTGTAAGGGAGGTTCACTACAGGGTGAACAGCTCCAGTTCTGACAGCTTCTGTCCTGTAAATCATCAATTCCCAAGATAGTCTCTGCTGATTGCTGACACAGCACACCACAAATAGACTACACCATCCTCGATACACACTGAAGACTGTTCCACAAACAAGTCATTCAAACATCACTGCTACAGCTTCCTTTTCCAACTAATACTACCTTAGACTGCAAACTTAACACTAATGTTAAGGAATAATTTAAGCTTAACAGCGTAACAAAAAAAAAAATCTCCTTGAGGCCAACTTTTAAACCATCCAAGACAGCCACCCTGAGTTTCTTTTGGATAATTAAAATGAAGCTTTAACCACAAATGTAGTTCTCTCTCAACCAGGTTAAAGGATTAGACTTTCAAATCAGAAAGCAGGCACTGTCTCCTCTCCTCTTGCTCTTTTCCCAAGCAAATAAATAACCTTTCTTGAGCAGGCTGGTAGCATTAAATGTAAAGTAACACATCAAAGACTCAAGTCTGCATAAAACATCCTTCTAAACCATTAACTGTCTGATCCTGCAGCACTTAAAGGAAGGGTCTCACTGATGTCAGCAGGGTTCTCAAGAGCAGTGATTTGTTTTTTTCAAGATGGAACTAAGAACAAAGTCTTTACCTTCTTGGCAACAGCAAAAGTTGTTAGAATTGTCTTAGGAGTTTTTCAAAGCACCTATAACAATTTTCAGTAGTAGGATTACTAAATGTAAGTTTCCAGATTTTGCCTACTTGGGCATTTAGTGTGCCATTCTCAGGCTGGATATAAAATACCCTACAAAACTACCTGGAGCACAGATCAGGAGCCTGGCAAGGCAACCAAGTGACCGCTGTAATTTAGAGGGTGGGATGAAGATACCTCCCAAACCTTGGGGAGCACATTCAAGTTGCCCCAAAGCTTAAGAACTGGTGGTGTTTAGGAGTTGAAACAGTCATATTTTGTCAGTTAAAAAATGCTCTGGATCAATGATGTGACATGTACCTCTCTACATTTTTACATACATGACACTTTACCCTTCCAAACTTGTTTTGCAGCAATTAATCTGTGCCACGTGCTCTGAAGCAGGGAGGTTGAACCAGATGACCCACTGTGGTCCCCTCCAATCTGACCCATTCTGTGGTCGTGTAATTCCCTTTGAGAGCATCTCAAAGTTTGGTCTCTCTGATGAGCTCCCCTCATTAAACAGAAAGACATATTGGAATAAAACTTTAATCCTGAGCTTTTTTAACAACTTCTTAGCAGAAAAAAGTTACTAAAAATTTAGCTGAAACAGCTGATAATCAGCTCTCCAAACACTCAAACACTAACATGTCTCCAAATAGAGAAGCTATGTTAGGACAAAATATAATCAATTCCAGCAAGCCTAGTGCAAGATGAAATCAGATGACCTGACAAATCATTAATAGAAAAGAAACATTTTTTCTCCAAGAAAAATAAAACAATCAACATGTGCATCTCATCCAGGGAAGACTATTCTGGCTTCCAGCTGGGGCCAACAGATCAATAAACAGATATCTTGAGTCTGAACTCAGATCAACCATCTGTCATTTTAAACAGCCCCATGTTATAAAGCAGCCTCACTCCAGGGTTTGTAGCTGGGACAAGCTCAAACTCTGGATGTTGCCATGTCTGCATTAACTGCAGTAATTCAAGATCACAACTGCAAAAGGATAGGAAGCATGTGATGAAGTTGTATTTTTCATGTGTGCAGCCTGTACAGCTGTGGCAAAGAAGGCATAATTGGCAGTGCAGGCAGGGAAAGTAAAGGGCATGACAAAAATGTAGTCACCAAATTTCATTAGAACATACTGACCCTTTGGGAAACCTCACTGCAACAGTTTGCCTGTTTTGCTCCAGAACAGCTCTCCAGGAATTTTCACTAATACAAACTAATCTGAACTACAAGTCTTTTCATTTCTTACAAACTTTCCTATGTTCCCTTCAGAGAAAATACTTGAGATGATAGAAAACCAGATTAAAAACAAAGAATAAGCATCATCAACATGACCTCATTTTGATACTAAAGCTAAACAGCATTATTTTAGTATATACTCAACTCTATTAAGCTCTTTTTCTTCAAAAGTAGAAAAGTTTCTCACTAGTGCTGGTAAGAAAGAAAAAGTAAAAATAAATAAAATAGCACAAACAGGTATGGTCAACCTATGGTTTAATTGAAAGCCTACTAGAACCAATACAGATAAGCTAAACACTGAATTGCTAAAACCCCTCACAGATGAAAAACACCCAGGAACAAAGTGGTAATGATCTACATTACCACATGTCTTAAGGTTACTTCCTATTCGTATTTTTGTGCCCAAGATAGGAAAGACTGGGTGCACGTGTTCAACAGACAGTCCTTGTGCTGCCCTGACAGCATGCTCTCTTGGCCCTTTCAAATGTGATTGAAAGAGAAAATTTCATCTGCCTCTGGATGAACTCACAGTGACAATACCTAAAATGCAGGAAAAAACCCCTGATGGAAGATTCCCCAAGGGTTTATCCATAGGTGTGGAATGGAAGGAGTGTAGAAGATTGCATTATTTTTTACTGTTTTTACATAATTTATAATACTTTAAACACTGGTCTCATAAATATAATATGAACACTTTACACATGCCAAGCAATTAAAAGCTTTCCCCAAAAACCTGTAGGTCTTATCAGAACCACTGGCAGAATCTGTTTACAGCATCTGTTTTTAGTCAGTAACCACTTCATTTAGTCAGAACTAGGAGTAGGTTTTCTTCAACCAACATCTCAATATTAAAACATTTGTGAGAACAAAAAGATGCCTATATCAGTTTGCCTTAAAGTGATTACGGTCAGCATGAAAAAGAGATTGTCTGTGGTTTAATATCTGTTGCTTGTGTCCCCACCCCCAGAGCATATCATCTTTAAATAAAAAGTGCAAATGGGATTTGGGGACCGGATGGACTGATTTGCCTACTATTTATCTTCAGTTGCTTATTCTGTAGCCATCTCACATCGACTGTCCCACCATACTTTGGATTAGCTACACTTACATTTAAAATAAGGCTCGCTGAAGAAAAGGAAGAAATGACATCTAACTTCCAGACTCCTCCCACCCTGATGTCCCACCAAAGTGCTCATTTCCCTTTTTACAAAAAAAAAAACCCCACCTCCTAAAACCTTGATTACAAAACTATTAAATGTTTCGGTTCTACCACCCACATAGTCACCTTCCTGTCAAGCAAGGCCAAAAAAGTGATGATGGATTCCCTTTGAATGCAAGAGATGCCACACGTCGTTTCGCCTGCAGTCCTTTCTGCGAGCGTGCGGCTGTCGGACGAACCGGTCCCTTTTTGGGGGACCTCGGGCGTATGAACACCAGCAGATAAAGATCTAAGACTGAGAATATAAACCCAACAGGAGCTGTTAACTTCCAAGACCACCTACTGTATAAACAAGTTGGATTTTCTGAGGGGTCAGTCAACAGCAGCTGCGCTTCGTCACCGATGGCTGTCTCCGAAGTTTGAAGCCCTTACCACTAGACGGGGGGTTGGCGTCAGTTGATGGAATTCTGCGACCTACAAGGAGGTAGGAAAAGCAAATTTATGGCAAATGTTATACTTGAAACTGATTCCAAGCGTTCAGTGTGTATGTTGTATATAAAAACGTGCCTTCAATTAGCCATCTGTCATTAGGGATGACATTCCTGCCTAGGAGGATGGCAGCAAGAGTCCCTGTTGTGTCTGTAGGAGGTACAGCTGCACAAAAGAAGAGCAGAGGCACTTTGGAGCCAATTTTTACACTTCAGGTTCATCCAGGCCTGGCCAGCTGAGCTGTAAAAGCACTCAGAGCACACACTCTGCAGGATGCAATGCCATCTGCAATACCTTCACTGAGAACTACCATCCTGACCCAGATTGCCACAGATCACCTGCACAGGGCTTAGCGCTGAGGTGCTTTACAGAGAGCTGCTTCAGTCATCTCATCGGTCTTTACAATGGACTATTCCTGGTTGAGCATTCTTTTCTGAGGAGGATTTACGATTTTTTCCCCTCCCATGATTTATTCAAGATCAATTTTGGAGAGCAGCTATTAAGTCAGTAAATCAGGAAGCCAATCTACAGCACATACTTTATACATCAGCTCCGATACATTCTGTTGTTTATAAAAGACCCTATTTTTCTTTCTTAAGTCTAATGTGTCTGTAGCCAGCCCTCTTTTCACAAACAGGCTGGTGTACCTGCACATTGGTGTTGCTATTTGACACATATCCCCCAAATAATATCGCATGGAATTCACTTGGGAATACTGTCTGCTTCTTATTCACACACATAAAAAGCATCATCGCTGTCCCCACCACAAATGAGACAGAAAAGATTTGAAATTTAATATAAATAAACCCCAAGGTACCACAAAAATACTTGTGGAAAATCTACATGCAGTAGTTGCTATTTCCCATGCAGTAGTTTGGCATTTATGAATCCTTCTGTTTTTGAAAATGCACTTTAGACTAATTGTGAGCTTTTCTCAGGTGTATAATGTCAGGATCTTCCTCACGCCATTTCCTTTCCCTTCCATAACCTTGGAAGTACTAATTGAAACATTCAGTAACAGACATAGTAAGACGACACTGAATTCTGACATGAGTGCCCTGCTTGCTATTTATCCAGTAGCATCACAGTAGGCTTAAATTCTCTAGAGGGAATATTTAGATGTCATTAGATGGCTAAGAATTCATGCAGCTCATTTTGCAGTCTGTATTCCTGTCCCATTGTAACGAATTTAAGTCAGGATACTCTCACCTAAACAGCACAGAACTAATACAGAAATTAAATTTCTACTTGAACTTCCTGGAGAAGAAAGGACACAAACTGTTTCAATACTTACTAATTTCTATAAAGAGTTCATTAATGTTTATTGCATTTTTCGCACTGGTCTCTACAAATATTGCATGAATGGAATCTGCATAGTCTTTCGCATCTTTTTCCATGACCTCTCTGGAAAGACAAAGCAAAGAAAAAATCATGAATGCAAAACTCCCCTCATTATCCAAAACCTTGAGAGATAGATTAGGCTTTTAAGAGTCTCCTGTAATAAGTATCTCCTATTTTACCTGCTTGGCATCCCAGTGCTCCCTCATGCTGAAACTGATGCTCCTCCTTTGCTCTGTGCTGTCTCCCTGCCTTGAGGTAGGAGCACAATCCTGAACTAGGCAAGGCCTTAATCCATCTGACAACACTGAGTGAGGTTTTGCACTGAGGTGATCCTAGAGCATTAATTCCAAAGATCCAGTGCATTTCCTACAACTGTTTACAAAACCAACTATCTCCCAACACTGCACAAATGATTTACTTTGCATGAAGATGTAGCTATACAGAGGAACATCCTGACACTGGGCACACAGCCACTGAGCCCAGCAGTGTAAAAGTTATCCTGCCCCCCAAAGCAGGCAAGTTGATAATGAACTAAGTTTCTTTAAACAACATGAAAAAACCAAACCCCAATAGGTGGAGAGAGGTCTGGACTATATGTTGTATCACTTCACATACAACTCCTACAAAACACAGGCTACTTGCAGTAACGAGCTCCTTTAGAATACCAAGAGTAGATTTTGATCAGTGACTCAAATATTGCCTCTGACTAAAGTACAAGGAATCTTGCTCATTAGCTTGACTAGCAATGTTTACACAATTTATGATGCCACCTCAGCACCAAGAAATGAGTGACTGAACACTGTCCTCAGTAATTTTAAGCTGTATTTCCTTCAAGAGACATGCTACTTGTAACAAAACTTACTAGAGCTCACTAGATAACTGCTATATATTAGCAATTTGTAAAACTACACTAAGAACCACCTTTGCAGTGGTTCTTTAAACACAGAATCATGTGTCTCCTTTGAGACAGCAGCTGTGGTACCTTTTCCAATGAAATCTAAACCCAAGAAGTTTACACACACCTTCTTTCTGAATTTTGGCTTATTAAACCAGGACGTCAATAAAAAAAGCCTTCTTTTGTTTTTAGTACATGCCTTCTTGAAAGTTTGGCTGTTCATAAAGTTACTCAAGAACTTTTCCCGCTCCCTGCAACTATTTTGGCCACAGCCAATTCCACCCCAATATTTGAGCAGGGAAGGAAGGCACCTGAACAAGCAAGTCAGAAAAACCTACACAATGCTTTCCAACAGGCTTGATATTTTTCCTAACAAAATGAGGTGCTACAGACTGACAGGGGCACTTCTTACAGAGTGAGGTAAACAGCTTCTATTACACTATAGTTACACAGGCAGTTTGGGTTTGTGTAACTTGGCACTGCCACCAGAAAAGGTAATCCTGTCTCCCAGTAAACTGCTCATTCCTGACCCTGCTATCCCCACACTGTTATGCCAGCAAGTGTTCATGGCGTGAGAAAGATAAATACACTTGGATGGGTTCTCTTTTTTCTAAAAAGGGTTAGTTTTAATCTGGATCCATTTTACAGCCTGATTTACTGCCCAATCACACACATACTCACAGCAGCACAGGGGAGGAAGTGGGCAAGACCATCCAAGGGCAGACTAACCACACCTTCTGACAGTAGAAACAGCTCAAATCCCCTGTGAAACTACAGTGCTAAGAGCAAAACAGCTTAAATTGTTCTATACCTTTCAGCTCTTCTGAAATCTTAAAATATTTAGCACTGTGGGCTTAAGGGAAAGCCTCCAACCTGACAACAGCTATTTACCTTACATCATTGAGATCACACTTGTTTCCTGCAATGGCTACAACAATGTTGGGAGGTCCATGCTGGCGAAGCTCTTTAACCCAGTTCTTTAATGTTGAGAATGTTTCCTGATGTGGAAAAAAAGACAGAATTTAAGAGTCAGAGCTGCCCCATGACACAGAAAACATCCCAGAAATTGTAATGCTGGGTCAGAACAAGTTTCCTACCTCTTTTGTGATGTCATACACTATGATGGCTGCTGCTGAGCCTCTGTAATACATCGGGGCTAAAGCACGGAACTGAAAGAAAGACACCAGACAACATGAATCTGATCTCCCACCGACCTCCAGGAGTTCATCACCATTACCAGTGCTATTGAAAACTGGCTTTAAAGGCCACTTTAGTGGCAAAATTTTCCTTAGTTACTGTGAGTCTGTGCAGCAGAGCAAACAAACTCCCAGGAAGGCATTGTTCTACAGAGGGCAACCCATACGTAGTTTGGGGATCAGCAGCACACCTACTGCAGAGAGTAGGAAGTCAAACTTGAGTTTGGCTAGAATAGAATCTCTCTTAGAAGACTGCCAGTTGCACACAAACATGCATATGCCCAACCACAGAAAGCCACAACTACGTGACCTGAGCTTTAAGGAACAACACTGGATAGGAAAAGGCTACAGCAATTTTCTAGTGATTTTCAGAATTAAATCTACGGAAGGTCTATTTGGTTGGTAGGGCATTTGTAGGGTACAAACCAGGCCTGGACCTTTGCACTGAGAGAGTATTATGAATCCAGGACTGAAAAAAGTGATAAACCACGTGATCAAGTTGCATCAAAAATATCAATGAAGCATTCTTATAAACAGTGTGAAATTCTGCCAACTTAAAAAGAGCCAAGAGAACTAATCAGCAACCAAAACCCTCCATCAGAGTACAGAGTGAACTGCATATATTGCTTCCATGTAAGCACACGTGATTTAGAACTTTTGTGCATCTTATTACTCAGGGTAAAAATAATGAAGTGGATACAGTTTTTCATAAAGGCTTATTCAGTTCTAATAAAATACCAATTTCCTTTTGCTTAGTACAGTTCAACTGAGAGCAATATTATAAATCACAAAAATCTTGCTATAAAGCAGAATTCCAGACCATTTGCATTTGGCTCTCAAATTCTGTTTTGAAAATAGGATTTTGAACACAAAGTTCAGAATATAAAAATATTTAATAGTGGGAAAGGGAAACACAGGCAGGCATTCAGTTCACATTGGGACATAATCCCTCTCTTCCTCCTAAGTACTAAAATGTAAAGGGAAACATATTTGGTAAACCACCACTTGGACTGGTTGCAACCTGGCTTTTTGATTATTTGACTATTTACATTGGGAATAAACCAACTTTCATTTGCTGATTTTGTATTGCTCTCATTTCCTGTCTGCTAACACTTAGATACTTTTTTCCACCTTAAGAGCAGTCGGCAGATAAAATACATTAACAAAACAGATGTTACCAGAAACACTCAATTTTCCTTTTGCAATTTTTTAAGACTTCAGCTTGCCCTCCAGCCTCCAATTTGTGTTCTGACAGAATTATTACAACTATATAATGTAATTATCCAGAGAAACTCAAAATCATTAAGAAGGCAAAAATTGCTGTAAGAAGTCTGCCATCAATTTAACTCCGTGTAGAAGAAAGGAGAGAAGAGGTAAGGTGTGTGTGTAGGACAATGAGCTGTGTGAAATGAATTAGTGCCCATTTCCACCTCCAGCCACCCCCCGTGAAGCCACTGAGAACAAGGGGGAGCCCAGGGCAGGGCAGCACTATTTGCTGCTGGGCTTTTGAAATGGGAAATACCAAATGCTCCTCAAGAAGCCAGGACTAGGAATTCCGTGCATTCTGCATCACAGCTCAGCAGAGACATCCTAGTTCCAAGAATGGTGTGGACATTTTTGGTATTCTAGATCCCCACGGAGGAGATCCCTTCCATAATTCATTGTCAGATGAGTTGCATGACCAGAAAACTGTGCTGCAGATTTCAGAGCAAGGCAGGGATACATCCCATTTGTGACTGGCACTAAGTGATAGCGCTGCCCTGTTCTGCAGAAATAAATTTCTATGAAGATAATGCACCATTTCCTTGACCACAGTTCTCTGGTTTCCTTGCTTATACTGGGGTCTCACAGGAAATTCTGTCAGGTATGGAACACAAGCTTCACAGGTACCACAGCCCTGTAAGATCTTTCCTTTTTTGATTTCAATAAAGACATTGTGCAACTTGTATGAAGAAAATTAGAGGTATCACTCAGTCTAAAAACAGACAGACAAGGAACATGCTGGCCATGTACAGAGATGCTTCCTCAGATTGCAGTGTGCTGAATCCAAGTGACCGTGTCCTCCCTTTGCTTGCAAACACAGTTGAAGTGAACAGGATGGCATTGCTAATATGTAATGGATGTTGCCTGCCAAGCTGTGGCAGGCATGTTTATAAAGCTTTCCATTTAGGAATACCAACCTCTAAAAATTCATACTCTCCCTTTCAGAATATCACATTCCAGGCTCAACATTCCAGAATGGGCTAGGATGTTCACTTAAGACAAACTATTTACAGCAAATGCTGACTGACTGCTAGTAATGGAAGGACTCGAGATATTTTTGATAACACGGATACTCTTGGATGTGTTCCTGGGAAACATCCCTGACAACATAAGTTTGCTTTATATGGTGCTGTTGGAAGGAAATGAATTGTCATTCAAAATCTACAGCACTCAAATGCAATGCAAATATACTTCAGTTACTTTCTAGCCACCAAGGCTGTTACCAAGCCAAAAACCTGGCAAGTCAGTTCCACCAGGAATCCAAAAGGTCGAGTGCTCTGGACAAGGATGACTGAGCCTTTACCAGGTCTTTGTTGGTTTCTTTGTTGCTGTTGGGGATTTGTTTGTTTGGGTTTTTTTTTTTTTCAGGCTCTGTTTCTCAAGCCAATCACAAAAAATAGAACAGCTGCATTTGCCAGCTGTTATCCTAAAGTAATAGCTCAACCTTTGTTACAGTTACCTCACATCCTAAACAAACTCATCAGGAGTCACTGGCACCTGCCAGTAGTTAACTTGCAGTCAACAAACTGCAAGAATAAGCACTGCTAATACAGCTGCTGTAATTTCTACCACTGTTCCTAGTAATCCATAAATAAGCAAGTTCACTAGCAAAGTCATCCTTTTAAATTCCAAGTAAAATCATGCAAACTAATTGTGATTTCATTTTACTAGTCACTTTCTTGAGAGCTTTTATTGCCTCCTCTCAGAACTATGCATGCTGCAAAGATCAAAACCCAAAACAATCAAATTAAAATTTAAATTTCAAAATAGTTCCCCTGACACAGCTTCTAACACCATCAGATTTAATTAGTAAAACTTTACAAAGGAATAAAAGAGCAGTTATCACCTGTAACATTGTTTTAAACTCTGCTTTTGAAAGCTAAATCTACATCCTGCTCACACTTACAACCCTACCAGTGAAGCTACCAGAATGTGTTAGCAGTTGTATATTTTTTCAGAATCACTTGTACCATGGAACATGATCATTCATTTCACTTTGATTCTCGTGTTGCCAACTGCACTGGCTGCAAATATTGCATCTGAATGTTTAAAACTGAACTAGAAATGGTCCTAGAGACAGCTGCTGGCTTCCCCACCAGCCCTTGTTTGCTTTGGAAACAGCACTCCCTTTCAGTGACTCTAAGTCCAGTCTTTTGTTTCATAAGCTCCTCTTCTTAGGTCATCATCCTTACCTTTACACTTTAATCATGATAACAATGAAAAATAAAAACATATCTACAGCACCCAGGTCTTGACAGGAGCCTGCATAGAAACAAATGTTCTAATACATGTCTGTAAAACCAGATCCCATCATGATTTCAGGGGCAGAGCTGAAAGGCAACCCAAACTCTGGGCATACCCTTCAGCACAGATCTTGCCTCTACTTACCCGCTCCTGTCCAGCTGTATCCCAGATTAGGAATTTATGCAGCTCATTCTGATACTGTACAGTCTTGGTCATAAATGAGGCTCTGGAAAAACAAAAGCATAGTTCATGCTTTTCCAGAATGTAAATACATTCTTAGAACACCCGTTACCACCACAAGCCTTCAGAAAGGTTCACATTCCAATGACAGTGCTTTCCCCCCACACTTACACACACAAACTGATAAAGAGTTTCAGATATAAAGGCTGACATTGAGAAGATGAAATCTTCTTTCAGAGCCTGAAATTCAACTAACAAAACACAACACGAATGCAAACTATAAGTTTCAATTATTAACAAGCTTTTGGTAAAAATATAGGATGTGTGGCCCAAAAAACCAGGAAAGGTCAGCCTTTTAACAATATTCTTCCTAAATAGAGGAATCAGAGCAAATCACTTCAGTGTATACTGGAAACTTCTGTGAGGAAAGAGGTCAAATCTTTCCCTTAGTACAGAGACAGAAACAGCTGATACAAACACTCAGGTAAATGCTGGTGGGTCCATACTTGGGAATAAAACATGGGAGATTTGTATCACTATTAGTATGGGAGATTTGTATCACTACTGCTAGGTGTTAAGAGGACAGAGAAATCAATAGTGAGTAACCTGCTTGTTGTCTGCCCTTTGTACATCTCTTAAATCCTGTCTGTCATTATAATACTTTAGTTTGCAGAGGCCCTTGGACTTCCAGAGGACAAAAAAAATATCCCCTATTCTCCAGCTGCTTCTCCCCTTGCCAAAATTCTAGATGCTTCACAGTAAAATATTGCAAAGTCCTTCTGTGCTTTACTTGAGCTGCTTCAGATGAATCAGTGTATTTCTCACAAGAACACCAATTGAGAGAACTTATCTTTTACAAGAGGGAGTTCTCTGCTATATCTATTACCTGTAGGCACATTTTTTACTAGAAAAGCCACAGAGTGAATTTAAATCCTTGTAGAACTGGAACTATAGTCAAAATAACTATTTTAAGCACAGGAGATCCTACATTATGATCTTGGACACCTTTTGTATGAGTAATTCTTGTCACCTGAAAGTACTGTAGACTTTCAGACTTGTTCTACTGTCAGTTTTGGACAGGATTCTGAAGGTACTGGAGCTTCTTACAGAATCCCAAGCTTGCTGTACAGTCAGACTCAGAGAGCAGGAGCCTTTCAGCATGATCAACAATATTAAACACTTGAGCCCAACACTCAAGTTTATTTTGGATCTTAACAACCACCAGGGCACAGATTTTAATGATGTCCCTGATACTTTTGTAGTTAATATAACTATGGAGTCTTTGAACATGTTTCAGCGCTATAGGAGGACAAATAACTACCAACATTAAAAAAACAGGAAAGGGAGCAGTTACACAATGCTTTCAGCTGTTTGGAGGTAACTTTCTCCCCATTCCTTAAGCCCAACTCATTTGCCAAACAGTACTTCAACCTCCAGAGTTGATCAGTGTTTTAAGCAGCCAAATACAAGGCTGCAGAACCCCTACAAAGGAAGAGCCTAATTGCAATGCATTTCAACATCATTAACTAGCTGATGTATTTCTGCAATGAGTAAACAAAAATAAAATGATAGGAGTATCTCTTGTAAAGCACAGCAGAAACTTTCACTTCCTTAAGACTGCTGCAATATAAGCTTCAAATCTGAATTCTCTGGCCAATATGGGAAGTTTCCTAAATCAGATTCTCACTGAATTTATCTTACTTGGTTCTATAAACCAAAACATGCCTGTACAGTCAATTTGAACTGAACAGCTGTGTTTCTGTAATTCACATCACAACTAAACATCCCAAGTGGTAGCTAACAACAGAGGTTAATGTTGCTTGAAATTCCTTGCCAATTGAGTCAACAAAAGCCTCCAAACTGGAGGTCTCCTTGATGACTTTTAATAGGGGCAGTGTCTGTTTTGTTACTAGATTTCCTTGCTGCTTCTCCCAGCACTGTAACTACATGAACAAGATGCACCTGAAAGCAGTTTGATATTCATAATACCTTTTTAATGAAAGACTACATATTCTGCAGTACCTAGAGATAGGTACTGGTTAAATGTGTCCTCAACACCCTGAGAGGACAAAAGCTGCAGAATTCTGGCAGGGCTTCTACAGCTGCTCATACATGAATCTGTGTGATGAACACTCACAAAACATTGCTCAGGTAGTTCTAAGAAGAATGAAAGCAGGACAGGAAACAAGATTGTACCTTGTGAACTCAAACATGTATCTCATGAAGTCAAAACATTCCCAGCTCTAGTTTTATAAGATTCTCAGAACTCTCTAATCCCTACTTTGTTCTTTCCGCCTACTAACCTCAAATAGGAAATAAAAGCAAGGTCTAAAATAAATTTCAAAGTTAATCTGCTTAAAATTCTAGGAGTGTGTATCTTACTGGAGCTTAACACAACCCTTGCATTTCAGCAAGTTTTTATTCATTTATATTGCAAGAGCAAACTACCAAGATACCAAGTCCTCAGACCAGGGAATGATTTTAAGACTACCAGAAGATAGATTTTTTTAGTCTGTCACTTCAGTCAGGTGTACTCAGTCCTATCATTAAACCAGAGAAGGAAAATTCTCTTCTACGCACCAGCCTCATCACCACAATGGCTAACACCCTCCCAGAGCACCTGAACTCACTACACAGCTCTGCTACCAACATTCCCATGGGAGATCTTTGGGTTCCTGCCTTCAAACACAGAGGTGCTACACTGGAGGGAGGAGAAAAAAGGAAAAAAGAAATCAACCCACACACCGCTCCGAAAACTACCATATTGAAACCAAACTGACTCTGGAGGGAAGACAAAAAGATCTGATGAAGTCCATTCCAAAGGCTACTGCTGCTAACAGGGAAACTTAAACAAAAGCACGCTTCCTACAGAACACCTTGCAAATCCATATCAGTATTTACACTCCAAAAAAGAGGAGGGTGTAAGGGGAAAGAAAGAGAGAGATCGCAGGGACTCCAATTTTTCAGAAGGACAAGATGAGACATGGCTGATCTTTATCAGCAGGATCTTTTTTGGTCAGAGCTGTAGCAGAGCCTGTGTGACACCTGAGACAGGAAGCTGCACTGACACCCCCACACACTTCTGGGCAGCAAGTGAAGTCTGTCCCCCTGTAAGCCAAAAATTGCTTCTGATCAGAGCAGCCCACAAGATACTTGAAAAGCAAAAATAAAAAGACAGCAAAAGAAATAAAAATATCCAACTACCCCAAGAATTCATGATGCTTGCCCTTCCTTCTAGCCAGTCAAACATTTGAGCTCAATAATGTTGCCACTCGGAGGCTCAACTTTCAAACACCTCCTCACCTGGGAGACCAGGCAGGAACAGTTCTATCAGCTACTTTTGTGTGTGCTCTGCATAGAGATGTGTCACTTCTGAACTAATTCATGGAGTGATCCACAACCTCAATCAGTTAACCACCTTCAGATACCTAAGGGACTTCTTGTTGTACTTGAATCTTTAAAAACACATAGTTGCATAACAATTAGACATTGAAATTTAAAAGTAGTGCATGAGAAAAGCATGTTGTCCCTTTAGCAGAAGCATAGTGTAAGTTTTTCACAATACAAAATGAGTGCAGATCTCACACATGAAAATGGAAGCTGCAGGAGTGCTGAGTACACTCCTAGATGTCCTAAGGCAGCTCAGGAGCCTCATTAAGGCTGCAGTCACATTTATTACCACATTTAGCTGCCACACACAAGGACTCCTCAAGTGATCTATTCAGATAATTTCATTTTATTCATGAATAAATCACATTTGCTCTATTTAGTTTCTTACCCTATTGTTGGGTTGATGTTAGGATCAAAGCTATCTTCTACAAATCTCCACACGATACTTGATTTGCCCACACCAGTATCCTAAAAAAAGAACAGAAACAGTTCAAAGTGGCATTAGTTACTACAAACAGATGATGCTTTCTCCTCAAATCTTGCAGTATGCTGTGACGAATAACACAAAGCTTTTTCCAAAGCTTTGCACAACTTGCAATTGAACAGCAGTAGGGAAAGACCACTCTTAGGAAAACACACAGCAACCAAGTATGGCTTGGAGGATGGAGGACCAAGGGAGAACATGAAATTATACAAGTGTGACACATGCAGTTAATCTCTGACTAACGCTGTCCCACCCTGCTTAATGAAAGACTGGAGACTTTTTGTGACACACCTGAAACATGTTACTAATGCAATGCTACAAATGGCAGGAAACGCAACAAGAAAAATCTGGGTCGTGCATGTTTTTGCACTGCTGGTTCTGTGGCTAAAAATATATATATATGTCATATTTGGAAGTGAAATAACCCAACAAACTCCTAGCAGTAAAGCACTTCTGAATAGAAAAAGGGTATTTGAAATTGCAATTTAATTAACACCTTTGAAGACAAGCTTTTTGCTTTACATCTCCAGAGCCATTAAAGTTTTAATGAAAAAAAAACCCTGAGGAAGTGCTTCACTGAAAATGAAGTTTTACGTCACCCATTTTTTTTAAGTCTTCTGAATGCTGCAGTAAATTGGGGTAGAGTATGTAAGACTGTATTCATCCTGTCAAGCTGTTTTCCTCTCAAGAAAAAACATACTACCCCAGTTGTTTTATAAAACAATGTTTTACATTTCTTGCAGTCTCATTAAGCACAGCAAACCTTAAAAAGAGAAACACAGATGTAGCTCCTGGGTGCTTATTCTCCTCTTCTTCTGCAATAAAGGTTTCTCAGGCCAGGGGGACACAAACAGCAGTTACCCCAATACAAAAGGCACACAATCACATTAACTTCCCCTTCTGAAGGGCAACGTGGCCACTCAAAAACAGAAAACAACCCTTGCCCAGGGTTTGGTGGCACCTCCACCTGCTCAGGGTGTGACTCCAGACTAAGCCAAGCTCACAGCTCCCAGTCCCCCACACTTGTCCCCCAGCTCTCACCATTTCTTCTCCCCCCCACCTGCCCCTCGATTAAAAGCTCAGGCCCCCTCCCTCTCCCCCACCAATCTCATTTCAGGTGCTTCTATTTATTTGGCGAGCCCCAAGCCCAGAACAGCTTGGGAGCATAAGGGAAATACATGCTAGATGTTCGCGCTTCCTTTCTTATTTTTAAAAGGAGGGCACGGGGTAAAAAAAAAAGGACCGATACTGACACGGGGCAGGCGCCCCCCGTGAGGAGGGGAAGGCCCGGCCGGTGCCCTCAGAGGGGCGGGAGAAGGGGCTGGAGAGTCTTTATGGGCTCGGACGGGCTGTGCCCATCCCCGGGGGTTCTCTGTGGGCTCGGACGGGCTGTGCCCATCCCCGGGGGTTCTCTGTGGGCTCGGACGCGCTGTGCCCATCCCTGGAGAGTCTTTATGGGCTCGGACGCGCTGTGCCCATCCCTGGAGAGTCTTTATGGGCTCGGACGGGCTGTGCCCATCCCCACGGAGCCCCCCCGGGTCTGACAGCGCCTCCCCAGCCCGCCCCACACTTACCCCGAGCAGGCAGACCTTCAGCTCCCTCAGCGCCATGGCCGGGCGGGCTGTGCCCTCAGCGAGCCCCCGAGCCGCGGCCCAGCCCGACCATCGCTCACCCGCGCCCCGCGCTGCCCCCCGGCCCGCGCGGCCGCGCCGCCNGTTTGTAGGGATCCCTTTGTATTTTGTGGATTTGCAGGATGACTTAGATGATTGTGAGTAACCGCTTTTGGTTTTGGTTTGTTGTTTTGGTTTGGTTTTCCGCTCCTCCCCCCCCCACCCCCGTCCAGGCCCGGCCTTCCCCCGGTGCGCGC
>VWZF01002534.1:252601-416523 GCA_013396755.1 Sclerurus mexicanus
CGCGGGGCTCGGTGTGAGCGGCAGCTCCAGCCCGAAAGGGGGGCCTGGGGATCATTCCTGTGCCCCCGGCCCGTGGGGGTCCGGGAGCTGAGGCTTTGCGGGGCTGCGGAGGCTGCTGAGGGCCCGTGTCCCGCTGTCCTGCACCCCCGGGTGTGCTGCGAGCGCAGCTCGGACCGGGGATAAAGGGATAAAGGTTGGGCGCACAACCCGCTGGTTTGGGGCTCAGCCCGTGTCCCAGAGCAGGGACAGCTCCATCCCAGGGCTGTGTCCCCATCCCAGGGCTGTGTCCCCATCCCAGGGCCTGCCAGACCTGAGCCCGGCTTGGCAAGCGCCTTGGCCTGGGGAGGTAAAGCCTTGACCAGCATTGGTGTGAGCTCGGATTGCTTTAGAGAGCAGCTCTCGCTGTGGGGTGGTTCCACTGGCGCTTCGGGTGCTGGACTGATTTTTTCATAAATAAACTTGTACGTGTTTCTTGGGAGAGACTGTATTTGTTTATCACAAGGCCATTATGGTTTAATAATGCTTGAAAGTGTGTAACTGATGGGTCCATCCCACCTTTCCCCTAGCTGAGCGTGAGGGAGCTGATTTAGGAATGTCTTGGGAACACCAGGGGAAATGTTGGAATACCAGTGAGATCTAAAGTCTTCCATTGGGAAGATGCTCAGGGACGTTGCCTCTGTGGGATTCTTCTAGTTGTTGCTCTCAGTCTTTGAGGTTTCTGCTCTTAGTAGCAGTGTGTGAAGTGTAAACAGCAGAAATAAATACAGAAACAAATACAGAACAGTGCTTCTCTTATGGGTCTTGGCCTTGGACCAAGGGTGACCATGCCTAGAAGTGTTTGTTCTCCATCAGTGTTCTCTCTTTGGCTGCTTTGTTAAGACTGTAGTGCATTTGTTTGGTAAATTGATTAAAAAGTTTGATGCTTGTAAGGAAAAACTCTAGTTAATAAAACTGTCCAGATAAAGAAGGTTTTGCCGTAAGTGGTAATTAATAAGAGGAATTACCAGTTTCAGCATGAGCCTGTAAATAACTGTGCCTTCTAGAGCATCATTTAAAGTCTTATTTTATAACTCAAAATATTTTTTTGATTAAGCTCATTAATTTGACAATGCAGTTAGAATTATGGAATCAAAAACTGTTATCTCTGTGTTGTAGCAGTGTTTGGGGTCCCATCAGAGGTACTGCTGTGCTAATCTAGTGCCTAAGCTAGCAAAGAGTTCATGATGTGTTTTAGGAAAACCTCAGTAAAATAAATAGTGGAACTGGATTTTTGCTTTCTTAACTAAATTAGTAAAAGTGTCTTGTACACTAAAGATCAGCTCAATTGAAACAGAGAGCCTGGAGGATTGCTCTGTGTGTGTGGGAAAAGGCTGTAGTAAAGTCTACCTAAATTCAAGTGCAGTTTAAAACTTGTTTTCTGTAAGGTGAGATAATGAGCCATCTGGAAAGATAATTAGCCTATTTATGCCCTTTGTACAATTAAAAAGGAAGTATTTAAAGAATTTGGTTTTCCTTCAAAAAAACACCAGGAGGGAAAATGACCTCCTTGAGCTCATTAAATCCTTGCACTCTGCACTGGTATTTACTGGTTTGTGTTGTGAAATGTGAAAAGTGGCACTGGGTGATGCCATTGAATTGCACCCTTAGGTCCTGTGACCCTGAGTTTCCTACAGGCTCTAAGCAGCTTGGGAGCCCGGGGCAAATTAAGGCACAGTGAACTCGAGTTCAGCTCTGGATGCCATTCATGTTTATTCCTGTTCAGAGGTGGACACATTTCAAGCTTATTTGTTTGGTACTGTTAGAGGGAAAAGTACTGCATGTTAGATTTACCTGTAGAAGAGCATTAGATAACTTAGGAAATACTAGTTCCTTATTTGTAATTTACTTCATAGTACTCTGGTGTATTCTGAAACCTGGGAGTACCAATGGCTTCTTATTTTAAGGAAAAGGAAAATTAAAATTCCTGAGAGAAGACAAAATGGGATTCTGCCATGATTATTCCTTACTTATGTGTAGTGTGGAAAAAATGTCAGGTATTTAACTCTCAATCCAGAGGATAAGTTGTAGTGTTCTGTTTTCTCTCTGCTCTTGGAAGCACTGGTGTGTGCTTCAGTAATTTAAATGAATGATAGAGCTACTCCATGTAGTAAAATTAAACACATTCATCATGTTTACAAAACTAGTCCCAGGTGTGGTGTTGTAGTCAAAGTTAGAATTGGGATTTATTTCATTGTCGTTTGAATTGGTAGAAATTCTGAAATATTTGAAGTGAACTAATAAGAGCCTTCATTTTTCGAGTGTTTCTAATTGGGGACAGGTGGGAACTAGGTGAAGTTAATGACAAGTAGATTGCTTCTAATTGTTTTTTAAGTCCTAATAAATCTTTGTATCGGAGGTGACTAGGCTCAAGAATTAGCTAGTGAGTGTTCAGTCTGTGTGGATTTTAAAATATATTTGTTTTAATTATAGATACAAGGATGGTGAGAGTCATGTTTGGATGTGAAGGGTTTGGTGCAACCTCAGAAAGGCAAGCTCTAATCCCACATTAACTTCCCTTGAGCTGTCAGGGATACAGAGGCTTCTTCTGAAGCAGCAAGTCTGGATCTTCCCTCTTCAGATGCTCTGACTGGGGGAAAGCCCTGGGGCAGATGGATCCCAGACAGATCTGTGTTGGAAATGGCTTACACTGGTGCAGCAGAGAAATGTTTTGAACCCAACAGACCCTTCTGTAAGGAGCAGGCAGTAGAAATAGTAATGACTAGTGGGGTGGAAATAAGGGTGTCAGTGCAAAACATCCTTGTTATAAAAAGCCATGAATAATTAGCAGCTGTTTCTGATCATGTAGCTGTGGGTTCAGTTGTGGTATCTGTGTGTAAATTTGAGATGTGAACACTTACTCCATTCAGTCCCTCAGTTTTCTTCTGTTTGAGTCCCACTGAGCTCGTTGAGCACATTGTCTGCAAGAGCAGCAGAATCTGGGATTGCTCTAGTCTTTTAACTCACCTAGGCTTCGTGCTTCCTTAAACCAATCTGATTTTTATTTTTTCCTCCTGAAGACCCAGGTATAACATTTTGCTTTAAGTATGTTCAGATAATTTCCTCTCTAAATGAGCTGTATTTCTAAGAATGCTTTCACTCATGTTACATAATTGGAAAGGAGATTTTTATATATGAAATAGGAATTTTTCTGTTGGAAAAAGCGGGGGCTTTAAACATAAAAAGTGATTTATAGTGGGCATTAATGTACTTTAGAGCCAAAGAACTTGGCTTGTTGTCTTCAGTGGTTGTCACTTGGCACATGTGCTGGTTTGCAGTACTTCATGCACGTGAGAAGCTGTGTTGGCACAATTTGCATTTATTTAAGTATGGTCACAGTAGCTCTGTTTGTGTGAAAGAAGTGAGCATAGTTCTAGGAGTGCTTGGCTGGGATAAGAGCAGGATTATCAGCTCCTCCAGTGCCACTCTTTCCCTAAAGTTGGTTGCTGTATGCCTCCTATATCCATTGCTGAAATGAGAGCATTGGTGTGTTGCAGGCTCTCACTGTCTGAAAGGATGAAGGATTTAAAGTAAGTCTGGCAGCAAAGTTACCTCATTCCCTTTCCTTTTCAGTCTTACCTCCTCCTGTACTTGTTGCTGGATTAGGTGAGTGTGGGACTTGGTGAGGCAAATTGTAACAGTGGGTATGGTAATGTTTGGGTAAAAATCTGAAGCTGCAAATATAAAAAAGATTTAGAAGAGAGTGTATTTACACAGAAGAGTCTGTAGTTGATGGATCTGCAGCAGGAAGCTCCCAGCATGTTCACAAGTGTGGTGAAGTTGAAGTCTTTTCCCCAAGCTACCAGTCTGATTCGACAGCTGAGCCCTCTTAACTCACAGTGCAGGTGGTTACTCCACAAAGGGCGAAGTCAAGTGTGTGTTAAAGCCAAGGATTTTGGCAGTTGAGTTAAATTTCAAAGCTTGAATTTACAGGGTTATATGCAAGTGTTGCACTTGACTTCATTAGATGCACTTTAAGATTCTTTTTGTACGCTGTTTCCAGTGATCTTCAAATACTTTTGAAGAAATAGTTATTGGTATATCCTATATTTTTACACTGTAACATCTCTTGCTGACTCTTGGATTTTTTGTTGTTGTTGTTGTTACTTTTCTTGTCTTTCAAGTTGGATTTGAAGATTATGGGCCAGACTGTGATAGTATGAGGATAACTGCATTCTTGGACATCCCTGGACAGGATAACTTATCTCCACTGGCTCGTCTAGAAAAATATGCCTTCAGTGATAATGTATTTAACAGGTAAGGGTACAAGAGGCACATTGGATGGGATGTTAAGGTGCCACTGTGTCTTGTTCTCCCAAACACATGTGTAGTATTATTTCTAGTTGAACAACAATGTATAACATTTCCATGAAAAGAGGTTTTCATTCTTGGGTATCTGAGTAAGCTCTCTCAACTCCAACTTTCTTTGCTTTGTATGTAGAATTGTCAGACATCTTTTTAAGGTGCCTATTTACATTTGATAAGTTCCCCTTGTGTTCCATCTACGTGTAGTTGCTGGACATTAAGACTGTTAATGTTTTTCACTCCACAGGCAAATTATTGCTAGAGGGCTTTTGGATGTCTTTCGAGATTTCAGTAACAATGAAGAAGACTTTCTGACTGTAATGGAAATAGTGGTCAGACTTTCTGAAGATGCAGGTTTGAAAGTTTGGTTTGGTTTTTAATTTTTGTAATTTATTTTACATAATCTGCGATGTAGAAAGTAGTGACATTCAGTTTTGAGAGGCAGTGATTGAACTAAGAAAACTGAATCATCCAACAGCAATGTCTGTCAGTGAAAACAAGATGAATTTGTTTTCTCTGTTTTCGAAGTAGGCTGTGTGGTAGATAAGATGTTAAATGAAAGACCCTTACTTAGTATAGGGCCTGAAGTAATATCTTTTCAAAAAACTTATTGCATCTGCGTGGGGTAGGTGGCACGGAGCAGTTGTGTTTTCATACTTTGTGTGCATGCATTTGTGGTGATTGGGTTTGCCAGGTAGTGCTCTTATTTCATCTAATTTGTTTGGGAACTGATCCCAAGTCTCTGAACGGCGATGTATGTAACGCTATTCCATTTATTCAGTTTTCCTTGAACAGGCAATTTCAGTGATGCTATTTCTATATTTTGATTTTCATTTTCCTCTGTTGAGAAAACATTAAAGAAAAATGCTACCTTTTTCTTAAGGGACCTGATCTTAATTTCATATTTACTCATGTAGTTTGGATTTTTATTTCCAGAGCCAACTGTGCGTACAGAGCTGATGGAACAGATCCCTCCTATTGCCATTTTCCTGCAGGAAAGCAGACCAAATTTCCCAACAGCATTTTTTGAATACCTTATGCCCATAGTAGTGAGATACCTCACTGATGTTAACAATCAGGTAGGAGCAGCAGACAACGTGAGCTGAATCCTTGGAAAATTCTGTGTGGTTCAGTGAATTTAAGGCATGGGGAAGAGATAATAGAAATTCCATGCTGGCTTTTATGTAATGCTCTGTGTTTGTTGGTTTTGGCACATTTTACTGGGAAGTCTGATAGGTTTTTTTTTAATACTTTACTTACCAGATGATAGGAAACATATAGCATTTGCTAACAGCACATGGATAGTCTCTTCCAGGAGCTGTGATTTCAAATCCTGTTTTGTGCTTCATCTTTTGCCTTCTCAGAATCTGATGAAATTCTATTAGACTGTAGTATTTATTGCTAATTCCTTATGATCATAAAGCTGAAAAGTTTTATATGGGTTTGGTTTTTAACTTGCTCCTTTGTGTTCCTTGAAAAAAATGGGATTTTGTGGTTCTCAATCAGTAAATGTGGCTTTAATAGTGACGGACTGGTTTTGTGTGCTCGTGTGTGTAGGTCAGAAAGGCAGGTCAGGAAGCACTGCTTATCCTGCTGGAACAGGACCTTGTGGCTCAGAGTGACATCGAGAACAAGGTGTGTCCCATTCTGCTGGACCTCTCTGCTCCCGACAGTGATGACGAGTACAAGGTGGAAGCTGTGAATGTAAGTTTATAACATTAATTTCTAATGGAAATGGAGATGAGGTCCGGGAATAGTGCTGACATTAAATAAGCGATCAAACCTTTTGTGTTTATATGTAAAGATATTTGGGTTTTTAGTTTAGCACAACCAATCTGTAATTTTTATTCTGAATTTTTGAAAATATAAGGCTTAAAGAGATAATTTTTGTACTTCAGGATGCTAAATGATGTCAAAATGGTGCCTGAATAACTTTAAAACACAGCTAGTCCTTGGCAGCCTTGTTTTAATTCTTGTTAAGATTGTTTTGTTCCCCAGCAGGTTTTTTTTACATTTGCTCTACTAGGTTTCCCAGTAACACTGTAGAAGTATCAGTGATGACCTATCTTAGTTCTGAAGTGTTTTGAAAAAAACATTGCCTGGTGACTTTGAAGAAATCAGTTGACTCCACAGGAAAGTGCTGGTGTGTAATTACATTTCAGCATGGATATCTGACACTTGACCTGTAAAATATTTTACCAGCTAGATTTTCCTCTTCCTTGTTTGGAAGTTGGGAATTGCTTAGGCAGTTTTCCAGGATGACATCTGAGCACCAGGTGCTTTTTAGGAGTTTGAAAATGTGTAGGGAAGTTCTTGAATTGTGTCTTCCTTGTTTCTTCTGTAGACTTCTATTAAAAAGGCAAATGTTTATTCCTAGAAAGGAATAAAGCTTATTTTTTGTGGAGGTTGAAAGCTCCAATATTTTTGGAAAAACAAAAATAGATGAGTACTGTTAATCTGACAACACTTGTGTAAGGATTAAACTCCTGTTGCTGCAGGCAGAGCAGTTGAGTAGAAAAGTGTCTGGGAGCCCCTTGCTTTTTACTGTTACAAATGTGAGAATTACAGACACTTCTGCCAGAAACTGGGAGCTGAAAGGAAAACAGAGTCCAAAGTACCCAAATTTCACAGCAGAAACATGATTTGTAATGGTACTGGAAATGGACAGTTCCTCAGAGAAAGCTGAATTAATGATCATGTTACTAACTTCCTTTAACTCCTCAAATCCTTGAGGATTAGTCTACAAAGTCTGCATTAGCTCACATATGTACTTGGTTTTTCTTGCACTCCCTTTCCTCTCCTGTTGTATGGCAAGCTTCTGTTTTATTCTGGTGTCTGAGCCTATGAAGCTCTGGGACTGTGCATGTTTAAGGATCTGAAGAGCCCGATGTCTTCCTTGCATGCTGAGGCAGGAGATAGTTCTAATGTGCTTAAAGAGTGGGGTTTTTGTAAGTGCAATGAAACTTCTGTCTTCTCAAAATACCAGTGTGTGCCCCATTGTAAACACCTTGAAAACAAATACATTAATAGAAGCCTATTTAACCAGGTAAGGAAGACAGTGAATTACATGCAGAAATGTTGTGTTCCGGCACAGTGGCACAGAATGATTTAAAATAAAAGCTATAGTTGTGCATCACATAAAACAGGTGTATGAAAACACGAATAATGTGTGGCAGTTAAATCTCTTTGATTTTTGCTGTCCTGCTCTCCAAGGTAATTTTTAGGAGGAATATTTGGCTGTGTTTACAGGCTGTGTGATTTTCTTCTCCGTATCCCTTTCCTCTTTTTCAGATAATCTGTAAAATGGCCTCTATGTTGAGCAGAACAACAGTTGAGCACATGCTGCTTCCTCGTTTCTGTGAACTGTGCAGTGATGGGAAATTGTTTCAAGTCCGAAAGGTTGGTGTGTTTCCAACTCTGAACCTCCTAAAAATGAACTTGTATGTTGCTCTTCAAATGCTTTCCTAAATTTAGTCATAAGTTTGGCTGATGAACTTCAAAAGCATCTGGAAGAGAAGTTTTTATTTATTGACACAGTTTTAGCTTCTGTGGTTCAGTAAAGAAATGGGTAACAGACCTTAGTGAATAGCTTTGGTCCAGCAGTTCAACTGCTCTTGCACATTTAATCGTTTTGCACAACCTTTATTTTAAGCTGCTGTGCTTGGTTTTAGGATGCAAACAAATTACCTCATCTCTACCATCTTATTTAAACCAGAAATTCAAAAATAATAGATATTTGAGATGTCTTTCCTTTAACTTTTTTTTAAAATCTGTTACTATTGGAAGGAGAAATCCCCAAAGTGTAAGACTTTAATTCATGTTTGAGTACAAAAGAAAACTTGTAGCCTAAGAAGTCTTAAAATATTTGAGCAGACTTCAGGGTCATGCAGGGCTTCAGCTTGATCTGTAACATAAGCTGTACTTGCTGGAATTTGAGCTGCATTATAAGCATATAAAGTGAATAAAATGAGTATTAATACAGTCCTATCTTAATTGATTTCAGATTTTGGCAGCATCTTTTTTCAGCATGTGGGAGTGTCCCTTTTGCCTTAATTATAGCTTCTGTAATGGCCTGCAAATGGCACTAACTTGAGACCTTGATTAAACTTTGCCTCAGCAAAGTACTTAAGCCACCTTGAGCCAGGATAGTTCTGTCAGTACACCTAAGTCCTGACCCTGGTATCATGTTTTACCCTGCTTTGGGTCTGACAGCTGCTGCTCCAAGTAATTTAAACTTGCAAGTGGGCTTATTGTCCCTTGTGGTGGTTGCTGGAGTGGATGATGCCCTTCATGCAGAAACCTTCATTACTATTGATTTCAGAGGCATGTGGTGTATGGACACCTGATGTACCAAGTCTTTGTTTGGGATGAGTTAGTGTTACACACTGTAGTTACAGGGCTGAAATTTGAATAGTCAAAACATGTGCAGTTGTTTTGTGGGTTAAATAATGCATGGAGAAGTTGATAACCAAACTAATGCCCTTGAAAGAGACACAATGTTATTAATGGCTTCTTTATTTCTTAGATTTGTGCAGCTAATTTTGGTGACATTTGCAATGCAGTTGGGCAGGAAGCCACAGAAAGACTGCTGGTATGTATAGACCAGATCAATTTATGATACTTGTATTTCTCAGTTCAGAAAGCTTAGTAATGAATTCTTTTGTCTTCTCTACAAATCACTGTGCCTGCATTTTTTAATTGATTAGGCTAAGGCCTTGGCTGCAATTACATAGCAAGCTGGGAATGAAGAGAAGTTGCAAAGTTTTTGTCCCTGACAGCAGATACATATACACACACACACATATATATATATGTGCACACTTTAGAATTACTGATTTTCTTTTTCCCTGAACTAGAATTAAGTTATGATTTCAGGAAAAATAGACCATTATTCTTTCTCTTCTTTCTTATATAATTGCACACAAAATCCTAATGGAGTAAATAGGTTTTCTTTTCCAATTCCTTTAATTAGTGTATGTATTTAACCTGTCCCTGTTTCTTCTGTTCTTTTCTTACTCTTTTGAGTTTCCAGTTTTCAGACAAATACCTTGACATTGCTGCAGACTTTGTTTAGTCTTTAGTTAGTCTTGGTTTTGCTTCTTCTTGGCAGATTCCCAAGTTCTTTGAGCTCTGTTCTGACAGTGTTTGGGGGATGAGGAAAGCCTGTGCTGAATGTTTCATGGCAGTGTCCTACACCACATCCCCAGAGGTTCGCAGGAGCAAACTGTCCCCACTGTTCATCAGTCTCATCAGTGACACTTGCAGATGGGTGAGTAACTTGGCTATATTTTGTATGAAATGAAGCTGTAAGGAGAGCCAATTGGTTCTTACTAAGGAATTGCACCCAATTTTTATTTTTCTACTCTGTGAGCTGCACGAACCCTGACTGTTGTTCTAACACCACCACAGGTTCGTCAGGCTGCTTTTCAGTCTCTTGGCCCATTTATTTCTACCTTTGCAAACCCTTCAAGTGCTGGGCTTTACATTCGAGAAGATGGGACACTGAGCATCAGACCATCACCGCAAGATGTGAATTCCAGTTCCTGTCAGCCAAGCAGCAATGTCACTTTGCTGTCCTCCAGTGCAAATGCTACGTTGTCCAGGTAAATCCTGGGAAAGGTGTGGTGTAGTGGACGGGATTAAAAAGAAGTTAATTGTTGTTGTTGCCTTGTCAAGGCTCAAAATCCCACCTTGAGAATATGGTTCCAAAAAAGGTATGAAGAGTGAGATCACACATTTGAGTGTAGCCAGTTCACTGAAAAATTCACTTGGGCTTCACAGAAGGGTAGAGCAAAAACTGGTGAAGTAAAGCATAGTGGCAACGTTCTGTCTTTCTGCAGAGAAAAGCTGCTGTTGTTGCTGGTGTCTTCAGAGAAGTATTTCACTGAAAACCTCTTGTTACAGAGTATTTCAATAACTGTATGTGTCTGTTCCCAGCTCAGAACAACCAATGGAAATCAAACCAGAATCCTCCACTGAGGAGACTTCAGCAGAAATAAACACAAAACTCTCTGAAAATCTGAATAAAGACGCACGGGAAGAAGGTTCAGATTGTTGTACCAGTCCTGGCGAAGATGTGTCTCGACTGTGTCAGGGTGACAGAGGTGGTGTCCCTGAGGTCACCAAGGACAGCAGTTTCCCTGGAGTGCACACGAGGTCTGCTGAGGACCTGTTCAACACGTTCCTGTACTGGCGCCCTCCTCTGCCTGACATAACCCAGGAGCTGGAGCTGCTCCAGTTCAAGACTGAGAAGCACGATGAGAGCTGTTCTGTGCCATGCAATAACTGCGTTGCTAGTAGTGAAATTAAAAAGGTTCTAGAAAGCTTACAAGAGCACATAGATGATCCAGATGTTCAAGGTGAGTCTCTGTAACAGTACAATCGTGGTTTCTCTGAGCAGGTTTTCTCCTGGCCTTTACAAAACCCCTGCCTGCATTTTAATTGACTTGGTATTTATAGGGTGATGAGCCTTCCTCGAGCAGTAAATTACAGCAGAAGGTTATGCAACAGCCTTTTTCATAAGACCTGAGTTATTTCTAGAGTAGCTGGGGAAGTGTTCCTGGCTTCTTGTGTGACAAATAACTTGATCTAACTACAAAAGGGAAAAGAGCTTGTTAAAACCAGTTGTAACAGATTTCAAGTACTGTTGGTTTTAGTGACAGTGCTGCCTGTGATCAGCTCAATTCATCTAATGCTTGGCTGAGTGAGAATGGCCCTGACTTCAAGTTATGGCCCTAATTTCAAGTTATCCCCCTTAGCCACCCAATACAGGCCTGTTGTGGAACACATTGAAGTGATAACGGCCTCGTAGTGGGGTCTGTGTGTGTTTCCTGGACCAAATCCCTCTTTGTCATCCTTAGTCACCTCAGTTTCTTGTTTCATGAAGTCTCTTGAGTGCTCTAGAGTAAGAGGCCTTTTCTTTCCAAGGGCAAATGTTTGTGAATGTTCCATTTCTATGCAGCTCATACTGGGCTTCTTTTTATCTTTTCAGGTGAGTTAATTACAAGTTTAATGCTTTTAAATGCAGAAGGGAGACTAAGTAGTTGTCTCTTGCTTTATACAGCTCAGGTCCAAGTGTTGTCTGCTGCTCTCAGAGCTGCTCAGTTTGATTCTGTTGGTGACTGTGAGACCAAAAAAATGGAAGAAAGCAGTGGCAGTGTTGAGAACCAAACCATTTCGGATGAAGCAGCTATTTCAGGTGCTGCCTGCACCCAGGTGCAGGACACTCCTCCATCCCCTGCCTCCCAGGGTAACATCAGTGACCAGTCAGCCACCAGTCTGCTGAAAACCTCAGTAAGTGACCTTGTGCTCCATGTCTGAAATGAATTCCTGCCTGCATGAGTCCTGTGCAGCCCCTGGCATAACTGACCCACTTCTGATGCAAAGCCTTTGAACATTACTAGACCACAGCTATCACATTCTACTTACTCTAATGAAAAAAGAAAAGCCATTGAGGGCTGTCACTTCTGTTTGCACCTAAATGACCCAGGAGTTGAAGTTTGGCAGTTTGGATTTTTCCTGATAAAATGTAGCAAGTACAGTCTCACCATTTCCTGTAATGAAGCTAATTTTAGTCTTTTATCTGTATAGACAGGAGGCTGAGTCAGGTGGTGACACACACACACAATTCCTGGTTACTGTTTGTTGATTACAACATACAGTTAGGAGTAAAAGGAATTGTTTGCACAGGATTTAATGTTGCTGGAGCTAATGGTGAAATAAGAAGACAAGCAGCTTGTCTGTGAACAAAAATTGCACATAAAACCTCTATGACCAAGAATGTAAAATACTGTGTGGACTTGGGAGCTTTGCATGGTTTTGTTCTCTTAAAATTATAGTTCTTTTTGTTGATATTTGGGAAGAGGTGTATGTTTCGTAAGTTGGTAGATTTGGGAATTTCCATCAGTATGTTCTAAAATATCTTTTAATTGGTAATTTTTTTTTTTATTATGATGAGAATTAGATTAAGTCTAACTCCTGCTGCCCTTGTTGCTGCTGTGGTCTGTAGTGTTTGCCTTGGTGTACCACTCTGTTGTCTTTGTACTGGCATAACCACAGTAAACAAGGCTCTGCCTGTGCAAGGCTCTGCCTGCAGAAGGCTGTTCTGAATGTGAGCTGCATTGTCCTGCAGTGATGCTTTGAAATGTCCCAAACAGCACCAAGTCTGTCATTTCACTACCTGGTACCTCCTTTTCAGGACTCAGAGGGGCAACACAGAGGAACCAGTGTATTTTTAAGGAAAGAGCAAGAAAATAATCTGCCGTTTGAAGACGACAAGTCAAAATTACAGGTGATTAAAGTAGCAAAACAGGTGTATTTTCTTTCTGACCTTAAACTGAAGTGTGTCACTGATCTCCTGTCTCTGCCTACAGGACATCATCCCTCAGCCTTTACTAGACCAGTACCTGTCCATGACTGACCCTGCCCGAGCCCAGACTGTGGACACCGAAATCGCCAAGCACTGTGCCTACAGCCTGCCCGGGGTGGCCCTGACACTGGGCAGGCAGAACTGGCACTGCCTCAAGGACACTTACGAGACACTGGCCTCAGATGTACAGGTGAACAAAAGGAGGTTTTAAAATGATAGATCAGAAATTTGATGAACTTTCACGTTCACTTTGTTCCACTGAAGTTATAAGATGATATCCTTTCTTGTAAGGGATCAAATATGCCCTAAAAATTTATAATTCAAGATTTAAGTCAGACTTCACAGATATGATGAACACTTAGTAGTATTGTGTAAGCAGCCCTGTTTGTTCTGCTCTCCCAGTCCTCACACAGGTGTAGTTCAAAAGCCTGTTTGTTTTAGTTGTGGTGCCTGATGTAGTTGCCTTGTTGCCCTGTTCGCAGTGGAAGGTGCGTCGGACACTGGCGTTCTCCATCCACGAGCTGGCAGTGATCCTGGGGGATCAGTTGACAGCTGCTGACCTGGTGCCAATTTTCAATGGATTCCTCAAAGACCTGGATGAAGTGCGTATCGGAGTCCTCAAACACCTGTATGACTTCCTGAAGGTAGGAAAGTGTCAGTAATTTCTTAATATAATTTTTCCTGACTCTGTTATATTAAGTTTTTTAATGAGCTGTGCATGTATCAGTATCTAATTACTGTTTAGTTTTTGCAAAGCTGCCATTTTGTGTGTCTATTCCTTTTTTAACATGTCTCACTTCTCTTCTGTCTCATGACCCAACAAAACAACAAAACTGAAAACCCGTTGTAAAACTAGTTGTAAATGCTGCTGGCTGTTGTAAAGGAATTAGTATTTTGTGCAGTCCAACTGGAAAGCTGACCCAGTAGCAATTTGTGTTTGGGACTGGGAGAGAAGAGAGCAGATCCTGGTGGGTAATAGCCACAAATTCTTAGTTTTTGGTGCACAGAGGTGGTGCTTTGATGGGTGTCCTGGCCAAAGGAATGACTTTTTGTACTTCTTTGGATGTCAGTCTTGTGTGTCCAGGCACTCAGCTGACTGTGCACAGTTTTTAGGAAGCATCTTGTCAATGGTCACTTTCAAATAGGAAAATGCACATAGGTGTGAACAGAGTAACACACCAGAGAACTGCAAGTATTGAGTTTCTTCAGTTTTATACTAGTAATGTTTTTCCTTTAGCTACTTCATGCAGACAAAAGGCGAGAGTATCTTTACCAGCTTCAAGAATTTGTGGTGACTGATAACAGCAGGAACTGGAGGTTTCGTTACGAGCTGGCAGAGTATGTAATTTTGTTAACTTCTGATTTTTAATCTCTATTACTGACTTGGAAGTAGGCAATTGCACTCAGAAGTTAGCACATCCTGATTAGGAGCTCAAAGTTTACCACCATTCTTTAGTGAGGGACTGAATTTAAAAGCCACTGGCTCTTAGGGTTTTTAGGGGGATTTGGGGATGTTTGGTTTTGGTTTGGGTTTTTTTGCAAATTGTGTTGTAATGAAGTGTGACTGAAACTTAAATGCCTGTGATTACACTAAAATGGAGATCTGGTTCACTCACAGCTAATGAAATATGACAATCTGATAGATACTGTTCAGTGAGGTTTCAGAATTTATATAGTTCTGGACTCTTGCAGAAATCAGTGAAATATATGTAAAAAGTGAAGGTTCTAATGTGTAAGAAAGAAAAGCCAATTCTTAAAAAGTAAGTTTATTAATTTGGTATTTCTGTCTGAGTGGCTGTGTAATGAAGGCAGAGTAACATCCCACAGTTGTTTTTCTACAAGCCCTGCTGATATTTGCAGCACCTTTGTAGGCATAGTTTGGGACTAAAATCTGACCTTCATGTTTATCACGTTGGTGTGTTTGGGCTCCTGAGGCCTCGATCTCGCTGTGTAGTTGGCACAACAAACAAGGACGTTCCACAGCAGTCCCCTGACCCCTAGTGGGGACCTGCTGCTGTGGCTGCTGGTTCTGCTGGCAGTTCTGAGATACAGAGCATTGTCTGAAAGGTAGATTTCTGCCCTGAGGTTAATACTCAGTTTCCGCTTGGCAAGAATGTACAGAACATTGAAGTTGCAAAGGAACTTCTTGTTGTGCTTCTGTTTTTAGCTTTTGTTATTATTTGGGGTAACTTTGAGACATTGGTACGTGTAGTTTGGATAAGTTTCTCTTGGACTCCCTGATGGATTCAAGTGTGTCCCTCTAATGTGTGCAGTGAAGAACAAACTGCTCAGGGGCTCTGTAGTGACTGTGGTACCTCGGTGCTGCTCCCTCATGTGATTCACATGATGGTGAATTGGAGCAGGCTGTGCTGCACTTGGTAGAGTTCATGATTCCCTTTGTGTTCCAGGCAGCTGATCCTGATCCTGGAGCTCTACAATCCCAATGATGTCTATGACTACCTAAGACACATTGCACTAACTCTGTGCTCCGACAAAGTGTCAGAAGTCCGGTGGATCTCCTTCAGACTGGTAGGGGATTTAGTCACTTCCTGGCAGGAGAGGAGGACAATGGTCCTGGAGAGGGTACCTGAAATCACTGGGTTTTCAGACAAGTAGGGTCAATTGAGACATGTTTTGATGAACACGGTAAACTATATGAAGGGTGAAATTAAGAGTTTATAAAATATTGAGTTGTCTGACTACCAGAGATACCAAATCTTCCTCTGTATTGTATGTGAATGACAAATCTTTTCAACTGAACGAAAGCCAGTATGTATAAGATTTGGAAGGCCTTCCCCCAATTTTTGGGGAAAACCCCCACAACAAAACACAAAACGACCAACTACTGATTTTTCCTCAAAGTTGGATAAGTTCTTATGAAGTTCATGATAATGCCATCATCCCATAGATGTCCTGAAGGAGTGGAAATATTCCTTCAATATCTTCATTTTCTTCATGACACTGCAAAGGGGCATTATTTTATTGCTGGTTTTAATTCTGGTGTGTTTTGGTTCAGGTGAACAAACAGCTTTTCTAAAGCTTGGGCCTTCTCCAGACTAAGTGCGAAAATTTATTAAAACCTACAAGCACAGCTGACTGCACTGAATACAGTGTTTGGCATCCCCTTGTAGAATTCAAATGAAATTGTGTTTTTTTTAACTCCAGGGGCTGCAACAGAAGTCTTGTCTATTTTTTGTTCCCCTCCTTTGCCTCACAGGTTGTAGCCATACTACAGAAGTTCTATGCAAACAATGCAAATGCACTGGGGTTAAATTTCATTAACGAGCTCGTGGTGCGGTTCCGTCACTGCTCCAAGTGGGTTGGAAGACAAGCCTTTGCCTTCATTTGTCAGGTTGGAATGTTCTCTCTCTGTTTCTATGTGTGCACTGAATTTGGAGCTGGTTTGGGGCTTTGCAGCAATGTGGGCAAAACTGAAATTTGGACTCAGTTTTTTTGGTTATTTTTGGCCTCTGATCTGGGGGTTGACAAAGGACAGTGTCAGTCGGTCTGGTCTTGGTGCTGGCACATGGCTGGTCCAGCTCAGAGCTGTGTCTTTGCTTGGGGCTGTGCTGCCATAGCTGACCCTTGGACTTCTGGTATCCCAGTGGCAAAGTCAAGAATTAAGTCCCAAACTGAAATGCATTTTTTTATACCTCACCATGCCAGGAACTGTTTCCCTCTTCACTGCTACTTACCCATCCCCTCCAAACCAAAAATGTTTGATTGAGTAGTAGTGAGGAACAAGGGTTGAATGTTGAAAGGCAAGAGAGCAGCATTTCCTAAAATATAGTTGAAAGAACTTAATCTTCTGTTGTGGGCCCGTCTTTGGATGAACTTTAGGATGACCAGACATGTTTTCAGAATAGGAGTTGAAAGGCTGTGCTTATTTCACCAACAGAGAATAGGGTGTACTTGTTCAGAGCTTTTTTTAATAGGTCAAAGTAAGGACAGGATGGAAGGAAGTGGCACACAGTGTATATTCAACACAAATCTTGTTTTCCTGTGCTGTTTGTCCCTAGGCTGTGGTAGAAGAGGAGTGTATGCCTGTGGACCAGTTCGTGGAGCACCTACTGCCCAGCCTTCTGAGTCTTGCCTCAGATCCTGTGCCCAATGTCAGGGTCCTGCTGGCCAAGGCCCTCAGGCAGACGCTGCTGGAGAAAGGTGTGGTCATGAATTTCCCTGGAAAAGTCCAACCCCTCGGGAATGCTGCCTTCCCTCCGCTCAGTTCATTGCAAGCCTGTTAAACAGAATCGTGCACTGTAATTTGGGATACTGCGTTTAAATTGGGATTCGAGAGGACAGATTTAGGGCTGTGGACTCCTTGCAGCCCTGGAATTGTGGGATGATTATCCCTAAAGGGCTTGGAAGTGGCTCTGCTAATCCGGCAGGACCCACTTGGGGGCACTGCGGCCTCGCCAACAGCGGCCGAGGCTGCGGCGGCGTTTGGGATCCATCGCTGTGCTGCCCTGTGTTACAATGCCTTAGAAACAGCAACAAAAAGCAGCTGATCCCTGATTGCTCCGAGGAAGGTGCACAGAAATCTCCTCTCCTGTATTTTCCCTGAATAAAGGAGAAGGTTTTGGAATGTGTTGTACAGTGGCAGCTCCCTGAGCTTGCTTTTGCTCCTGGATACATTTCTGTTTAGGGCTCAGCAATAGCAGTTTATCTTAGAAGCATTTAAGTACCTGATAAGGTGGATCAGAAGCAGCATATTTCTCTTCCTTAGCTTCCTGTAGTTTGTTAGACTATAAATTGGATAAGCTGCCCCAGATGTTTTTGGCACCCTCTGTATTTCTGCACTACTTATGCCCAAGGGTTTATTCTTTTGGATTTGATTAAAATTGTCTTTTTTCTCCCCTTATTCTAGCTTATTTTAAAAGTGTTGGCAATCCTCATCTAGAAGCTGCAGAAGAGACCATTCTGGCCCTGCAATCTGACAGAGATCAAGATGTGTCTTTCTTTGCTACCATAAAACTAAAACAGGGTAACATGGACAATATTACCATTGAAAAACAAAACTAACGTGTTGTTCCTGAGCAGCAGGACAGCTGTTCACCTGGTGGTGGTGTTAGTGTGAGTACTGTGGACACACAAGGTGGGTTCTGTTACCTGTGTGAGCAGGAAATGTTACAGTCTTCATTTCATGACCTTGTTTCATCTGCCCTGCTGTGTTTGATTCCCATGAGTAA
Source organism: Sclerurus mexicanus (assembly GCA_013396755.1). Classification (NCBI taxonomy): domain Eukaryota; kingdom Metazoa; phylum Chordata; class Aves; order Passeriformes; family Furnariidae; genus Sclerurus; species Sclerurus mexicanus. The sequence continues at coordinate 270,500 of VWZF01002534.1, forward strand.
TTCCTTCTGGTTTTCCCTTTGTAAATGTGGGGGATAACTCTGATCTTCACCTGCAGTTCAGTATTACCTGTAAAGTCTTAAACCACACTCTGTTTCAGTGTTAATTGGAATTCACATTTCAATTTTTAACAAAACATTTCCAGCAGCAGAAGTCTGCTATAAGCTTAAAATGGTTTTGAGATCTTAAAATCTCGTTATAGCAAACTTTCCTGAAACTGTTCTTTTCTTCACTTGTTTTTGTATTGTTTCATCTATTGCATTTATTTGAAAAAAGTGTATATATGTGAATAGTTTTGAATTGTAACAAAAAATTACTGAAGTTCTGCATCAGTGGAGAAAGCTCATAAAATTTTTTTTTAAGTAGTTACACTGCTAGAATTAAGGCATGGGTCATTTTTACTTAATATAATGTGATATTTTTCAAAGCACAGAGAGCTCAAGATTCTTTGTATATTGTGACATTTCTATTAATTTGTTACTTCTGAGCTACACCTTTACAGGTGTTAACAGTCAGTACTAACCCTCTCGGGTGTTCACAGGTCAGTTTGTGTTACTCCTGGGGTAGGGAGAGTGTGGGTTTCCCTAGTGCAAAGTTCCTCCTTCCGCCCCAGCAAAGGTCAGCTGAGGGATTCAGTTCCTGCAGCACGTGCTGTGTCTGCAGTGACAGCTTCAGTTTGTGTTTGTTTTACATACACACTTCATTTAACAAACACCTTTCAACCTGGCCAGTGTTTAAATCCCAAACAGCTTTTCCTAGGAAACAAAGGACCTCTTAATTCTGAAAAACCCCAAATCAAAAATGCTCCAGGGAAAGGAGGTGACACAGTTTGCTCTCTGACTTGTGTGGGTTGTTTGGTGGGTTTTGCTGCGCTCTGTCTTCTCTTGGATCCCAAATCTGCAATAATGTGGGGCTGGGAGGGGCAAAAAAGTCATTTTTGCAGTGGGGATTGGAACTTTGTCCTGTTGAAAAACAGAAATGCTAAAGAAATGGTTTCATGTGGTAAGAGTTATTTTCTTTCTGAGAATGGTCCTTTGTCCCGAACAGACCTGTGTAAATACCTCCCCTTATTCCAGGTTCCATTAGTCAGAGTTCACATGGTGAAGGTTGTTACAGAAGTGACTGTTTGGGTTTGGTTTGAGTGTGGTTTGTCTGCAATACCAGTCGGTTCCTCAGCTGGGTTCTGTGTTTTGGGAGGGCTCAGTTTTGTATAAGTTAACCGGTCGTGTATTATATAATATGTACAGTATTTGTAACCAATGGTTTTCTTGTGACATCACAAACTGCTCTTTGGGAGTTGCAGGCAGAAATGTTCCACTGCTACTGCAGCAAACAGTGTAAACTCTAATGTTCTACATTTAATTTTTTTACAGTTTTTTTTATAATTTAAAACAAATACTTCTTCAGTACAGACTTTCTATGATTGCTATTTCTTAACAAAAAGACCTCTCAAGTTAATTTTTTCTAGTTCTAATATCTTTTTCTAATGCTGGCATTATACTGGTATTTTCTAACAGTTCAGATTTTCTAAGGCCTTTCTGACAAGGTTTTACTTCTGTTTTTTATTATCAGTTCATTAAATTTCTCAGCACTGAACAGATTTTTTTAAAGTGTGTGTATATGTAAGTATGTTTGAAATACACTGTATATAAATTAAATCCCTTGAACATAACCCAACCCAGGTTTCTCTTTGTCAGATCACCTTAAATAGTTTCCTTGACTCGCAATAATCCACTGGAAAACACAAGCTTCCATATGTTTTAGCATGTTTGGTTGGTGTTCACTAGAGTTTTTAACTAGAATGTGTGTAAAGGGTAAGCCACCAGCTATAAAAGCTCACTAAAAGGCTAAACAAAGCTCTTTGTTTTTAACAATATTTTGGTACCTCTCTGGCTCCCCAATTCGTGTTGGTTTAGAACGATATGATTTCAGTAGAGCATTTAAAATGTTCCATTACGGCTCTACAGTTGCATGCCCTAATGGGGGCCAGCACAGTTCTGGGGGGTTCTTTGTAGGCACTGTGCAGGTCTGTTAAACAGATTTACCCTCTCCAAGTTTGTCTTTTTGGTTTAGATTCAAACTAGAAATGGTTTCAGCATGACTAAGGCTGCACTTTACGTCTTGTACAGGACAAATGTATGCAGTGAGTACAGCGGTGTGTTCACGTGAGTTCTCGGGGTGGTTTAAATTATGCAAAAATAGGTATTTTAACAGCCAGATGGAGCAAAGTTAGGGGGTCCATCCACTTCCACAGCAGCAGGAGGAATAGCCAAGGACCATGACAGGAACACAGTGGTGGGTGCAATATTGCTTGGATGGTGTAGGAAATGCTGGCTGTGTAATCCAGCCCCCTGGGCTCGCTGGTCCCTCGGGTGCGTCTGTGCATGGTGCTGTTCGGAACCTGCTAAGAGGGGACACTCTGGAAGTGTCTTGGTCTGTCAGAGTAAAGAATCTATGTAACTTCCTATTTGTATTTATCTCAATAAATCCGTGACTGTTTTATAAACCAACTGGTGGTAACTGGCTTTTGTCGTGGGTGAGATGTGAGTGTGTTCCTTGGGTTAATGACACATCTCCCAGGTGTAAACACTGTCAGACCTGGGCTCAATGTGGGATTCTTCATACTGTGTAGTAAAAAACCATTAGATATCCAGAGATGGGAAGTAGCTCTTGCTGCACTTTTTCCTTGAAGTGAGCATGCCAAAAGTGCTTCAACTTACTCTGATGTCTGGAAAATGCTTGCTTTTTTTTTGTCTGTCTGCCATTTTATATTTCACTTTCTCAACAAGATACTTAATCCAGGTGGTTTTGTATACATAGGAGAAATAACACAGTGTATAAAATCCTTTTTCTTGGTTGACTTTAAAGACCATTAGAAGGTTGAGGTTGTCTGTTCTTGGGTGTTCCTGTGAGGCCGAGGGACTTGTCTGTTGTTCTGAGAATGAGAGGCAGAAACTGTTTCACATCTGTCCTCTGGCCCTGCTGACTCCTGACAAAGAATGGGCCTTGATCCATGACAGTCCCAAAATCAAGGTCAGGACATTCCCTGTCTCATTCCCATCCTGAGCTCTGGCTCGTGTCCAGTCTGATGAGTGAGAAGGCTTTGATGTGTGCAGACAGATCGTTTGTGGAGCTGTGACAGGCTGTGCTGTTCCTGTGTTTGGGGCTGGAGCGGGGGCTCAGCACACAGAGGAGGGGCTGGGGCTGGTGTGCACTCACTGCAGAGCTTCAGCCCTCAACAGATGTGGGCATGAAGTCTCCTTTGGCACCTTCCAGAAAGAGCCATTATCCCTTTTGTCCTGGCCTGATTCCAGGCTGGTTGATCACCTTCTGTTCCTCTGTGTTTCCTCAGGGCTCTGCTCTTCTCTCCTTGCCTGTTGTGCCATGAAGGGCTTATGCTTTGCTTTTGGGCAAATTGTTGGCTTGGTTTGGTTTTCCCCTGTGTTTTGAGTTCCCTGTGTATTAAAGGTTCTCCGTGCCTGGTGTAAAGCAGAAGACAGAAGGATGTGCCCCAAGGACAAAGGGTTGCCTTCGAAATGAAAGGTGTGTTGGCATAAGAGCCCCACAGGAAGCTTGGTGACACTTGACTTTTCAAATAAAAAAACCCCTTATTTTTAAGGAATAACTGGTCAGATGCTCTGAGAATGTTCTTACCACTTAGCACCACTGTGGAAGATGCAGCCCGATGTGGAAATGGTTTTGCAGGAAGAACAGCAGCATGAGGCACCTGAAAAGTGTTCCTAAGAGGCCTCTCAGCAACACTGTAGGACTGATACTTGGGTTTATTACAAAAAAGCTCTTCCTGGGAAAGAATGTGATACAGGATTGTTTCCTCTGTGTTTATTCTGCAGAGAGCCCACCTCGGAGTTACTGAGGACTCCACAGGCACCACAGAGGTCCTGGGACTGGAGCAGAGCAAGGAATGGGTGGCACTCAGAGCTTCCCTGGAACCGACTGTGGCCAGCACAGAGGGCGTGTTGGAAGGGCCAAGTTTCTCCTGAGCCATGGTAATGCTCTTACAACAATCCTTTGGCACAGCACGCCCATTCCTGTTTCACAGGGCACAGAATTTCCCCCAAACTGCCTCGTGTGTTGTGTATTTGGGAAGGGAACATGTTCAGCACATCAGTGCTGCGGTGGACTTGGGGGCAGTAACTGATGGAGCTTCCCTACCTGTGGGGACATGGAACTTGCTAGCTCAGGGAATTTTTGAACAGAAACAAGTTTGTTGTTGTACCTGTTCCATATTTATCAACAGACACCAGTGGTGCAGAACACTGAGGCAATCCTTACATTCACTTCTTAAAGTGGTCCAAACGAACAGAAATTGTTAAATGCCAGCGCACAATACAGCTTATAAAACCCAACAGACACCAGGAAACTGGTACTGATTGGGCTCTTACATGTTGTTTTCCTCTTGCTTAGGAAAGAGGATTGTAGTCAGCTTGCAATCTCCCTGACATTGTTTGTGAAGGAAGCAGACAAAAAGTACCAATGAAACAGAAGGGCTGCAATTTAGCTAATTTATGCAAAACACAATCAGCATTCAAACTGGGAGTTACCAAGCAGAGATGTATTGATAGAAAAGCCAAAATATTCTCTGTGAAACACTGAAACAGAATTTCAAGAGACTCCTGGAACTCCCATGACTACAGGCCAGAGAAGATGCAGCAGTGAATTGTGTCACGAGGAGCGCAGGGGCCCCGATGTAATTCCCCAGCACCTTAGGCTGTGCCTCTGTGTGCTACAAACCAGCCCTGCTGGGGCACAAGAGCTGGTACCAGCAGGGAAAAACAGTTTTTTCAGCCGAGTGGTGAGGAGGGAGGGTGATGGCTTGGAAAAGATGGTTGCAAAGGATCCCTGCTGGGGAGAGGGAAGAGCGGCGAGGAGGGAGGAAAGGGCAGAGAGAAGTGGAAGGAACTGCAGGTGGGGAACTAATTCTGAGGGTGGTCTGTCTGGAGCACAATCTCTGCCTGCAGCAGGACTTTCTCTGCCTTCATGCTGGACTGTGCAGTGCTCTGAGTTGTAACCACAGTGTTCAAAGGCAGCCAGGAGCTGCGAGGGAGCCGTGCCTGCGGATCCTGCTGACCAGGAACGTTTGGAGAGGAAGGTGGTTTGCAGAGGGGAGCCAAGAGCTATTAATTTTCTCCTGTGCTTCCAGCAGCCCGTTTAGGTTGGTTTGATGCCTGAGCCAGGCTGCGATTGAGGTCAGTGCTTTGGTTTCCCTTTGAGCTCCAGTTCCCTATACGCTGTTCTGTTTGCAACATTTGCTTGACATGACTGTCTGGTCTGGGTTGATGGTGTTTTTCTAGAATTCCTGTGTGTACAGAAGCTAATAAAGGAACTGTCAACTCAGAAAGCCCATCTTAAAATACAGCTCCACTGGCTTGGGATAAGTAATGCAGAGATCCCTTGGCCAAGCCTCTTCCGTGGAATTTGTGATGCTTTTGCAATTCCTTTGGTTTCCAGTAGCCAAACAACCACTGGGGTCAAGCAAAAGTCAAGGTATAAAAATTCATGGCTGTGAACCTCCTTACCTATTAGCTGCCATATGGTAGAGGAATGATCTGGACTGCAGCAGTTGTGCTCTCTCCCCTGATGAGTGTTTGTGTGCATAATTCAAATGTGTGTTTGAATTCCAGCTTTTATTGATTGAATTGGTCTCTGATAATAAACAGTATAAATAAATCAGATGGGAGTTAAAGCATTGGGGGGGAGGAAATTAAATTCAGAGCAGTGACCTCGAGCAGAATGTAATTTCAGAAGTGCCTTAAATATGCTGATGACATAAAATAAGGCCACGGAAGCTGGAGGGGCAGGAGAGCAGGAGAGAGGGGAACAAAACACAGTGATTTGGATTTACCAGGATTGCAGGCAGGTAAGTGGGCTATGCAGTTTATTGTAGGGAAGTGTGAGGTGATGGGGCCAGGGGCCAAGGTAATCAGTGTGGTGTGGATGCAGATCCAAGCATGTGCAGTACCAGGGGAAGGCTTTTCCTGGGAGCAATCCAAGAAAAGCAAGGAGGAGGATGGAGGGGACACAGCCATGGATCACAGGGACAGTCAGGCCCTGTGTATTGGTGTAAAATATCCAGGAGTCCTCTTGGGCTGGTTTGGTAAAGCAAAAACCTTCCTGAGGCTGAGATGTGTGTCTGGTTGGTGCAGATGAAGAGAAGAATCCAGCTTTTGATGTTACAGGTAACATGACCTGTAACTGAGCTGCCTAATGGTTCACAGTTAGTTCATCACACCAACTTCAGAGTAGAAAAATTAAAACCTGCGTTGTTTTGGACTAATGAGCACCCTGACAGCCACAGGAAAGCAAAGAGAAATCAGTGAATCCTTCCAGCTGACTAATGGAGAGGTAGATTCTGTGGGTTTGAAAGTGCTTGGTTTCACCTGGGTTTCTTTCCTTCCTTTTAGTTATTTTCATTTTTTAAATGTTTGATTTGTCCCCTAATTTTTTTCAGTTGTGGCCAAGTAGCTTTTTGAAGTCAGAGGCAGAAACACTGCAAGGAGAGCTCTGTGCACTGAAGTCTGTCCATGTCCTCGCAGGAGGTCCTTGTTTAAAAGTGCTGTCTCTAACTTGCCCCATATCTCTAGATGTCATTTTTACACTTATTTTTCTCGGAAGAAATTAGATATTTGAAAACATAATCTTCCTTTCTTACCTAATAGAGCCCCAATTTCTGTCATGTCCAGAAAAATTCCCAGTACCTTAATTCCTAGGGCAGATCACTAACACATGGGCTTCTCTTTCCTTTGAGTCCCCCCTGTTTGGTGCTGCATCAGACAAACTCCATTGTTGTCCAGAAGCCACACCTTCAGTTTGCCATAGCTGAATAAGACAGTGAGGAGCTACAGGGAAAACTGGGATGGGAAGGACAGAAGTTGAAGCAAGTCACAAATCCTACCCTAATCCTCGTGTCATATCAGAATTAAATCATAGGTGCTGGTGAAAGAATCCTTGGGGAAGTAAGAGAGGCACTTGGAATTCTCTTTGCTGAGTGTCTTCAGGTTTTTGTGGCCTCTCACTGAGGTGCTGCCCAGTTCAGTGTCCCTGCCTGGATACTGGGAGCAGGCTGGCTGTGCTTTGAAATGTGCTCTGCCCCCTCCAGACGTGGCTCTTCCTTGAGTGCTTCTGTTGGTACAGCAGCAGTGACCTCCCTGTTTGTTCTCCACGGGCTCCCCACGAACTGTCAGCATTATCTGGAGTCTGCATCCTTGGAGTTCTGTTGTCAGTTTGGGCTGTTGTCACACACTTAGCTAATACCCTCCAGTAATTTTATTTCTTATTCACATGCCCACTTAATGTCCTTAGTCATTAGGCTGAAAAATGTTAACCTTGTCATAGTTAGTGACTGGAAGCAGAAAAGTCCTTTTAATTCTCAGGGGAATGAATTCTAATTTTCTGCTTGTCAGAAAGTGACATTTTACATATTTTTCTCCTTTTCCCTCACCAGTTTAGTGCTAAATTTAAATGTGTGTGTCATAGGAACAGACCTTTAGTCTGTGCTAAACACCCCAAAAGCCCTGGCAGGTGTCCAGTGTATGAGAGTCTTGACCAAGAGCTGCTGCTAAAGCTCATTTCATGCACTGCAGAGAGCGGGAGGTGAGAGTGGGAAGTTAGAGATAACCTCTTATCTCAGAGGGCACATTAACATTGCATGTCAGGACGCATTATTTTCCCCTAGAAGATATGGATGGATGAAAAGCAGCTCATCTGGAATAGAATGTCCAGTGAAGAAACAAATTATGTTAATCAAGCAGACTAGTACTAATATTTGTCATTAAGATGTAACACCCTCTATTTAATGTCACAAACTACTGGGAGCCTTTGAAAAATGTCCTGGTGGGAAGGGAAGTTGTCTGCAGACACTCAGTTCACTGCTCTAGGAAAGGGAATAACTTGTGTCTTGAAAACTAGATGGCATTTATGGCAAAGAGAAATAATCCTCCCACAGATTACAGCTGTTCATGGCATTGTTGTGCTGGTGGTCTTATCTCATCAGTGGATATTTTATAAGGTTCTTTCTTTTTTCTTTTTTTTTGGATACATTTCCATAAGCCTGTTCTGAGGAGGCCACTGCGTGCTGGGAGCTGGATGTATTTTGAGAAAGAGACACCACTACAAAGAACTCTGAATCTAAATTGCAAAGATGGATGAAGTAGAAATGAGGGATGGTTATTTTGCCTTTTACAGATGGGAGCTGGAGCAGGGGAGGTGACTGTTGTGGCCAAAGTCACCCTGGGAGTCTGTGGAATTGCATCCTGATCTTTGAAGTACAGTTCCAGTGTTTTACCATATATTGTCTCTGTTCCCTTGCTGATGAATGTGGACTAATATGCACATCTGTAACGAGCTAAACATGTTCTGCATCTGTCTGGCCAAACTCTGACCGAAGGGAGAGTATTCTTGATGGGCATGAGTGATTTTTCCATTCTTCTTACATGGAAACTGTGTATGTACTTCTCTGCAGTTCTTGGGGCATGATTTACACATTGCAGTAAATAACAAGTATATGTGTGCATAATAGAAAGGACAATAAAGAAAAGCAGTTGCTTTAATTGAATTATGCATAACAAAGCTGTAATTTTTCAGGGAAGGCTGTAGTCAACCGCAGAGAAAGTGCAGCTTGCTTATTAGTGTTGTGAGAGACCTGAGCTGCAACTACAGGCTTGGACGACTTAGCATGTCATGGAGCAGGAAGAGCTGTTGCCACAGAGAGCTCCCACCTTCGCCTGTGGCTACAGCCAGGAAGGAAATTGGGGGACACAAGGTCCCGCTGCCCAAGTGACCCAATAAACTTTGTGCCTGCAGCCTGTCCGCTGTACCTGGGCTTCTCCTGAGCCGGTGTGTGGGTTTGTTCGCTCCCAGCGTAGTTGGAGATGGAGGCTGCAATGCGCGTGGTGGGAGCACGGACACTGCTCCAGCTTTCCCCGAAACAAAGGACGGGACTGCGCTCCGGTGATACGAGCACGAGGGCTGTTTAATTTCTCGGGACAGGCACTGCGGCTCGCTGGGCTGCTCATTGGCTCTTGCTTTGTTTTTGTTTTCGCTCCAGCTTTCAGGGATGCGAATGTTGTGTCTGACGCGTGTCGGCGAGCAGGGGAGCTCCGTCTCTCACCTGGGGAGAGGGGGAGTGTCGGGGGGCGGCGATGGGCACGGGAAGCACACGGAGAATGGCTCGGGTACACAGCCTGTACCGCGGCAGGGGGAGAACACGGCCACGAGCACGCTACCTGCACGGAAGCATCGGGGCTGTGATTGTTCCATGGAATGAAAATTGTCTTGACTTCTGCATTTTGGAAGTGATTTCATTTCGGTTTGAAGCATTTGCTGGTGTGTGCACTGAGTTTACTAACACTGTCCTGGCCCTGGCGTGATATTTTATGGTGCGCAGTGACATTTATGTACCCAGCTTGGCTCCCATAAAGAGGTTAATTTCCACAAATGAAAGGCCAGGTTTGAAACATTACAAGGTGATACAGTAATTCTGTATTGGCCCTCAAGATTCATAATTGGGGCAGATGACTGGGCAGTCCTTTGTCAGCTGCAAATCCACAATTTCTACACAATCTTTTCAGGTGTAGTGGTAAAAGAAATAGGTTTATAGTTTCATGTAACACCCAGACCCTGAATATACAGATTGACAACTGACATATTTACACTAGAGGAATGAGTTCAAATTTTAGCAATACTCCTTGCACATCCCAGGTTAGGCTGTTTCAAGGTATCTCCTGAAGTAAAGGCACCGTAAATGACAGAAAGTATAGTAAAAAAACTCCTTACTGTTAGTACACAGTTAATACTCAGACATTGGGAATAAAATTCAGAAATCTCCAACTGTAGATGCTGGACAAAGAATTTATTCTGGTTTCCAAAATCAAACCATGGCTGATCTGGATTTGGATTTCACTTCGTACAAACATCCACTGGATATCACATGTCAGCTTTGGTTCTTTAATATCACTCTTTAAAAAACAGTGGTCTTGAAGTTCCCCTTTCATTTGGCCCGAATTAATGTAATTTCATTGCTACTAAATTACATATTAACCATTATTATACCTGTTTATATAAAGCAGACAATCTTATGACCCTAAAATAAAGTGAAGAACCACATGATTAAAGTAAACAAGAGATACAAACCTGGCAATAACAAGAAAGCACGCTGATTTAAAATATTGTTCTTACAATTATCTTGGTTGTTCAAAGAACAGTTTACACAGGTTAGTAGCTAAACTGCAATTTAGCTTAAATTTCCAGAGTCTGATTCCAAGTTATTCTTTATTCTGGTTTTTAAGTAATGTGTCTGAAGTTACTTTTGCTATGTGTTCTCATTCTTGGGTAATCTTTCCAAAGGATATGAATCATTTCTCCATTATTTGTAAAGAATATGGAAAAAGTAAAATATTATTATTTTGTGGGCATTTGGAGCTGGATGCAGAAAAAAAAAGGTGGGATGTTGATCGTTGTGAGTCATTTCTTGGGAAGGAGGGAAGAACAAACACTAGCTGCTGCCTTACTGCCAGGCAAGCCAAGGACTTAGTGCTGACTCAAGAGGTAGACACTGATAGCTGCACAGCACAAAGGAGATCTTGCAGCAGGATCAACAGGGAAAGTCCTTCCTCTTCAAGTAACTTAGAAGGAGCTGCTTGTGTTGGCTTCTTGGAGGCTCTTTTTTGTTTAAACAACGTTCTAGTTTAAACATGTTAACCAATTAGAATTATATCCTGCAAAGAGCTGCTGCAACTCCATGAGTCTCCTTCCGAGTTCCCAAAAAGGCCTGGCAAATCCTCAGGTAATGAGGGGCATGACTGAACTCCACACCACGGGGGGAGCCACACCAGTAACTCCCAGTGCATCCTCTGCTGTTTCTGAGCATTTCATCTCTCTGGCTGGTATAAATATTGGTGTACACAAAACTGAAGCAACAGAAATACTTTGTAACCCATTTGCATTCTTATCAACTAATTGAACATTTGATACCAAAACTAATTTTTCAAAGTGACTTTGTGTTCCTGGGGCCTTTGTGTACTTCATTTCTGTACTGGGAACTACTCACTTTCTTATGTGTGTGACTGCACAAAATACCTGCCAAGAACACACAACACAAAAGACAATGTATTCTATAATTATGATCTAACTACCCTCACGGTTTGTCTGCCTTTTTCAAGCTCCAGTGGACACACTATGATGAAGCCTGATAATTGTTTTTTCTGCAGGTGTTGTTTGTTTGTTTGCTGTGTTTTCATTTTTAATGAGGAAAGCTTCTTTCCAAACGTAAGGATGCAGTCCCATGGCAGCTTGAGCCAATTCAGGTCATGCCCTCTCTGCATCTCCTCATTCTCTGCACAAAAGAGGTGTCTTTGTGCCAGCACAGGCACTTGAGAACTCAACAGTGGGCCAGGTCAGTGCTCACTGGAAACTAACTCCAAACACAGATTCCAGCACTGGGAAGTGATGAATTGGGAACGGGCAGGACGGCTGGACTGTCAGGAACATGGAGTTATGTTTGAAGAACCTGCTGTGAAACTGAGTATGAACAGAGGTTCTCATGGAGAAACAATTATAAAAATTTGCTCTGTCATTCCAACTCGCAAATATTTTTAAATTACAGTCTTATTAATGCTAATAAAAAGTATTACCTGCTCTGTGATTTTTATCTGGGTGCATTCACTGTTATTTCTAAGGATACCTGAAGCAGAGTTAACAGTTTGGACGCCACAGGTTTCAAATAATCACCAACAAGTAAAATGCTACATGAAAATACATTTACCAAAATGATTGTGGATGTTTCCATAAATCACTTTTAAAGCATAAATGTCCAACAGTCCACTGTAGGATGTCTATTTAGGAATGCAAATGGATCTCTTTGCCTCATCTTTATTTCATAATGTCAGTCAGAGGGCTCACATGGTCAATTCAAATCCCTGCACAGGGCTCCTTTGCAGCTTTGGATCTGATAATCAATTTCAAGCTCCAGCCCTGGAACAGCTGATCTCCAGCCAATAAATCCCTGCATAGTTTTAGGCACTGGAGGAGATGGAAGCACCTAAAATAAAAGTAACACGTAAAATGGAATGATGAAAAGGTTTTTGATTGCAATTTCTGTCACGAAACATTATCTTTTGTGCTGTAGTGAGAACTTATTAAAAATAGTCGTTCCAAATGTAATTTGCTGAGTTAATATCCTGAAAACATTGACATTAACGAAAGGAAACAAGAACTTTGAAAGACAGCCCAGGTGCATGCAAGTTTGGTATGTAATACATGATAGTTTATAATTGAAAAAGTCATTAGAGTAATTTAGGTCCCATTCTACAGCAAGGCACAGGCAAAGAGAGAAGTAAAAGGGCCAAGTTCCAACAAACCAACTGACCTTCATTTACCACCCTTCTAAAAACACAAAGCAAGTCACTGTTTAGTAGTTTATGTTACCATTCTTTTTTCCTTTTAAGTTTGGTTCAATTCTAAGGGCTTTAGTGCCTTTACATTCTTAGCAGAAGAATTTTATCTTCGGCTTCAGCTTTTTCCATACAGAATAATAACAATCATCTTTAATTAAATTCTCTAAATCGGAGACAGAGTGTTTTCCAGTTGCTGCAATATATTTGGTAGCAATGCAGCTACATAAAAATAATTCTATGTCCAAATGCTAAAGATATTACTGACCAAGCTGGCTTTTGCATCAAGAACTCATTCCACCTTCTCTCTCCTTTAAAGGATGGGTAAGCAGCACGTTAATCTGCAACTAATCTAGCTAAAAAGGAAACAAAACAAAAGCCAACAGTCTCTGTTCAGTGACTGCTGTGCTTACTTTGGCTGAATCATCTCAATTGGGCACGTTCTATCATTTTAGCATCTGGGGACTTAGTAGAGAAATACACAGCAAGAGAACAATGTTTCAGTTCTCTTGCCAGAGTTGCTTCACTTTGTTCTTTGGCCAAGATTAGAAAATGTTTATGATATTTAGGTGGAGCAGTTCCTCAGAAAAGATAATTTTTTATGGCCAAAAGTGCCACCCACTGAGCAGGATAATGAAGGGAATCATGTCCCACTTTCAGTCTGGGGGAAGGGACTATGAAGACACAAACACCCTGACAGTGCTGAAACTTGACTGAAATTGGAGGTTTGAGATTCCACAACCTGAAGAAGGAACAAGTAGCACTAATGGCAGAAACGATGCCATTTCATTTCTTTGCCACGCTCAGCACTAGCTCTTAATTTTTGTTTCAATTTAATCTCAGTAAAAGCTTTTACTACTTCCTTACCTTATCTTCCCACCCTTGGAATCCTTTGAAAGAAAGCTGGTTCAGCAAGTAAGAATTTCCAGTGTCCTTTGTTTCCTTAATCTCCTCTAAGTGGACTAACCTTCCTTTCTGTTAGCATCTCCTGCTTACCCTTTTCTGAATATGCTCCTCTCCCAATGTCGCTGCTCTGGCTGCCTGTATAGTTGCCCTGTTCATTGATGAGTCTGACACTATGTTTAGAAATTAAACCTTCATATTCTACTGTCCTTTCCAGCTGTTTGATAACTTTAAGACAACAAATGTATATACAAATCATAGACTATAAAATCAAGTAATTATTACTTAGCTCACTAGAACTTCTAATTAATTTGTGCCACTAAAGAGGGCAGTGGCATTGTCTCTGCCAAAAAGAAAACTCTCTTAAAAAAAGGTACAAAAATTACAACCGTATCCAAAGGGCAATTGCTTAAGCAAATGCTTTTAAAAGCATTGCTTGGGTTGCAAATGCAGTTTACTCTGACCTTTAGTTAAAGACCCACCTCTACAAGACAATTGGTTTTTAGACCTTGCGTGGTTTCTTAAGACAGATGTTGCTGTATTACAATTTAAAATCTAATTTTCTCACCTTAATGTATTTTTCCACAGGTGTCACAGGGCGAATCTGCAGGTGTTCTGGGAGCTGTATCTTGGGCTTTGCATCTTCCTTCTTTTCATCACCAATCAACTAAAACCAAAACATAACTAAAAATTGGATTCTTTATCATTTGAAATACACTGTAATTTGTGTTATCCACACAATTCCCCTCATTGTTGCATCTGAACTTGCTGTTCTTTCCATCTCAAGCAGGACTACTTATGTGAGTGTTTTGGAAATTACTGGATTTTTTTGTTACAGAAAGTGATGTAATCCTCAATTTCACGTGAAAGGCTAAATATTGCTGCTGCATCACTGGTTCAAAAAGGGCTAGAAATACATCTTATATATATAGATATCTTTTATGACTACAAAGCAAAAATTCATAAATGCTAAATACACATGTTCACCAATAGCAAAGCTGGTATGTGTGACAGACCAGAGTTATCCAGGATGGATAACAAAGCCATCAGGACCAGTTTTCAAAGGTGCCGATTTGGATCCCTCCAGGAATTTTCTAGAACTCTTAGAATTACTTCTAGCCCCATGCAAAGTGCATTGATAACTGTGCAGAGGCTGCATCAATCCTGTCCTTTAGCCATGAAACACTATGATTCCAAATGTAACATTATGTGCTACTACATTCTAATAACATCACCGAGAAGAGACATCGCTCCAAATATTTTCGTTTGTTTTAAGTTCTCCCACTGACAATTTAATTAGCTGGAACCTTTTCCCCTAGATTTTTAAACTACCATATGGATAGACAAAGGGGAAATATTTTCCTGTCAGTGTGCATCTAGTACTTGTTAACACTATTAGGAGTCATGTTTCTCAAGAGAAATATATCAGAATATGCACAGCATATAAATTACCACTCGCTGTACTTTATTCAGGGGGAAACGGAGTATTTGAACCCTTGCTAAAAGCAGTGCAGTTGTTACCCCGGAGCCCAGCTTAGTAGAAGTACATTTCTGTCTTCAGTGCTCTCCTAACTCTGTGCCCAGATAAATCTGTTAATTAATGCAATTAATTTCACGAGTCGCCCTCGTGCCACTGCACTTTACCTCCTCCATAGGGGTCTTCAGGAACCCCCACTTGTCCGTCCACCTCTTTGCAGCATCCCCTTCCTTCTCTACGCATTTCTTCCTGGAACCAACCGAGGAATATTTAAGATTACTTCGAAAGCTTTCATTAAAGCCCCAGCTCCTAACGCCAGAGTCTAGTGGGAATCTTTGGATTTCACCTTAAGGTTTGTGTACAGGTTAGCCCTGCCCGACTCAGAGGGAAGGGGGAACATTTCCCGCAGGTTTGAGAGAGCCCTGGGAACGCAGTGCCTTAGAGTGCTTGTTTGGAAGGAGATGGGCAAACAAGAGATGTTCCTTCTGGCATCACACACGCTTTGGTTTATTGGGGGGGGATGCCCTGGCTGGGGGGGGTGTGNCAGTAGTCGTCCCGCGCGATGAAGTTGCAGAGCTCGGCGGGCCCGCGCTGCCGCCCGGCCATGGCGGCTGAGGGGGAACGGCGGCGCCCGCGCCGGGCGGGGCAGGGCGGGCACGGGCAGGGACATGGCGGGCACGGACACGGACATGGCGGGCACGGACACGGACATGGCGGCGGGCGTGTTATTAAGTAGGGAGAGACGTTTGAAAAGCCCCGGGCCGGGCCCGCGGTCGGGCTGTGCCCCCAGCGCTGGACACGGCCCCCCCCAGGCCCAGGCCCGGCCGGGGGAGCCGCCCGGCACCCGGAAACGTGCGCTGGTTTAATTCATTCTCAGCAGACTCCAGGAAAAGGGGCTGGTTTTCGTTTCGCCCCTCGGACGGTCTGTCCGTGGTGGAGCTTCCCAGGCTGTCCCCGGCCAGGCCAGGCCGCGCTGTGGGACACACACCTGGGCACTCCCTGTGCCCCTTTCCTTGGGAATCACGGATGCCACCCGTGGGAATCACAGATTCCGTCCTTGGGAATCACAAATTCCGTCCTTGGGAATCACAAATTCCATCCTTGGGAATCACAAATTCCATCCTTGGGAAACACAAATTCCCCCCTTGGAAATCACAAATTCCACCCTTGGGAATCACAAATTCCCTCCTTGGGAATCACAAATTCCGTCCTTGGAAATCAAATTCCCTCCTTGGAAATCACAAATTCTCTCCTTGGAAATCACAAATTCCCTCCTTGGAAATCACAGATTTCCTCCTTGGAAATCACAGATTCCCTCCTTGGAAATCACAGATTCCCTCCTTGGAAATCACAAATTCCCTCCTTGGAAATCACAAATTCCCTCCCCACCACACCAGTCCTGGGGACGAGCTCAGCGCTCTTCGCGGGTTCCACGTGAGACCCCAAAACCCCACGTACAGCTCGCAAAGAGCTCCCCATGTGCCAAGATATTCATGGGTTTGGCTCCCGGACACTATTTTTTCTTCTTTTCCCCCCAGTTTTCTTGCAGCTCTTTGTACAACATCCCAACCACGAGTGGAGCCAACTGGCTCTTTGCCCCCGTGGGTTTCAATGGTCCCCCCGACCTCTGTCTTTGTGTCTGGAGCTTGGCTGGTGCAAACACTCTGTAAATAGTTCCTGGGGCTCGCCAACACCACTGGGCAATTATTGTCCTTATTATAAAATAAATGCAGAAAGGCTTGGACCTAAGCTGAGTGGTTTATAGGCAGTGTGTTTGAATGCTTAATTACTTTTTTTTTCATGGAGTGAAGGATCTAAAGGCCTTAAATACTTGAGTATGAGGAGACTATATACCTTTATTAGTCATTTTAGAAGTACTATGAACCTCTATTTGAGTAATAGGAGAATAAAAACTCCTTCTGTAGTCCTAAAATAGCAATTAATACTGCTCTTCTGGGTCTCTAAAATCATTAAAATAACAACAAATGGAATATTTCTCTTACATGCCATTTCTTGAGTCTCTAATTGATAATTAGACTAGCAATTAAATCAGCTGAGTCTCCTATCACACCCATAAATGCTTACTCATTGTCCTACTTAATTAACTCCTGATGCTTAGTCACATTTGTCTCGGGGCCCTCTTGCTGCATTGATGCTTCCTGCGAAAAAAGTAAGTTGTTAATGAAACAACCAAATTTGTAGCTTAAACTGCAGTAGCATTTGTCAAGAGAGATGAAATGTCTTGCACGAATGTGGTGAAAATGGATTATTAGAATGTCCAACCTTTTTTCTGTACTTAATTATTTTTCAGATGAGGGAATGTAGTAAATGAGTAGTTAGTTTTAGGTTTTATTAAGTTCTTATAAGCACAGGGCAATATTAGAATTGCACTTGCAGCATGAGAGAAAAGTGAAATAGGATTTTAATGAGCTAATAATGATACTAAATGGCAGGGATACAGGTCCATTGAGATTTCAAAATTATTTGCTGGAAGTCTGAGTCTTGTAGCTACAAACAGCAGAATTTGTCATCATGTGACAAATGCTGGAGTAGACCCTCCATCACTCCATGTGCCATGCTTAACTAGAATGAAGTCTCAATACTTGATCCTTCAGATTGTCTGCACTGGGTGAGTTCTAATGTGGATGGGGCCATAAATGCTGAAATTCTAATGCTTCCCATCCTCTTCCAATTAGAACTTACCCAGTTGTTCAGCTGCTCAGTAGTGCTGCTGTTCTTCTAGAACTCACAACTGTCCCTCCAGGATTTACAGCCTGAGAGTAGTGGTAAAGGAGATGCTTTAACCCAAATACAGTTTTCTGTGTGGCTGTGCTAATGCTTCCACCAGCACATAACAAGGCAGAGCACGAGGGTTTGGAGTGCTGGGTGTTAATGCGAGGTCCAGGTTTTCTCAAAGCTTTAGGGTGTTGTGTTGACACAAATACAGGTGGTACTGCCCTGCAGAAAAGGGCAGGGAACCAAACTGACTTCAGCAGGCTGTGCAGAAGAAAGTCAGCTCAGTGTTTTATTCTCTTTTACAGAACAGCTCCACAAGCAGTTGTGCTTCTGCAATCAAGGCAGCTGAAGGGAACAACGCAGGGTAGGTGGATATCTTAAACCTCTACTGCTGCAAAAGATTGTATAATGCAATTGTGGTTTTGTTTATGCTCAGTCTACGAGATCTGGGGTCATTTTTGGTTTCTGGAAATCTCATGGTGTCTGTCCTAATATGAAAATGTTAAGGCTTTTTATATTGCTTGTTTATGGAGAAAAGTGTCCGAAGGAGCACCCAAAAGCTTTCTGTGGGATAGTCTGAAATTATGTGTAGGAAACAAACCTGTTCTCTTTTGGGTTCTATGTAAGTATTTGTGAGAGTTGTTTGTATCTCCACTCCTGCTGAATGTGCTGAGGTTTGATTCTAGATGATATTTGGGATCAAGTGCTAAAGGTGCAGCTATAAAATACCTTATGCTTTACAGTACTCGAAACCAGCTATTCTGTAATTTTCATTTTCAGTTACCAGGCCAGACCTAGATCATGTCCCCAGTTCCAGCACGTTCTTTTCAGCTGTGCAGGTTTTATTGCACTTGGTGTTCTTGGCAGTAGAGACTTGTCTTCTGCCTTTCATCAGAGAGTGATGGGCTTAGAGCAGCCCTAGCCATGTAAGGACTCTCAGTTTTGGGTAGACCCAGGTGTGGAGCAGCATGAAAGTGCTTGGGAGCCTTCCTCTCACTTTGTCCTCATCCCATGTTGTAACAGTGTACTTTCTCATGAACTGTAGGGACTGCCACAGTCAAGGAGAAAGCAGCAATGCAAATGAGAAAGTGTGGCTGTTCTTAGTGATGTAAAAGCTTGCAAGTTGATAAGAATTTGTCACTAAATGAAGCTTTGAAATGTGTATTTGTTTTCTGAACACTTGTGAAACAAGCTAGCATTGTAAAGATGTGGTATAACAGAAACACGTTTTCTTCCGGAGAGACGGGTGTCATGGGCAGGAATTCTTTATTCAGGGGAGCAGCTCTAGCACAGGGGCTTGTGCAGCTTCCACTGCTCTGGGTCCTGCTGGGAGAGATGTTTGTAAATGCTGCCCATGTGTGAACTTCAGATGAAGCTCTTTGCTGAGGTGTTGATATATCCATTTGTGTATTTATGCTTAGGCTCTTGCATTGAAAACGTTTACCAAAAATATGGATTAGGACTGGCGTGTTTGTGCTTGCTGCTCCATGGTCCGCAATATTAGGTGTGGAATCTAATAGAGGAGATTGTGAGCATAACTACAGTGTCTTTCTCTGGTGTTTTAAAGTAATATTTCAGGTGTAGGCAGCCTGAGACTGCCTTGTTATGATTACTGTGATTTAGGTAACAAAGTCCCACTGACGTTGTAGACTCGGGCTTCATTCAAAAAACCTGCTAAAGTCTATCACATCAAGAATTTGTTAATATGTTAATTGGAGTTTCTGAATTTCCATTTATGGAAGGAACCCAATGGCTTGGTTAGAATCATTGTGTGCTGTGGCAAAATTTCGAACTGTCGTCTTATTGTGGCTGTAATTATCCAGTGGCTTTTGAAACAGAGAGAGTATGCCTGTTTTCTCAACAATAATATGTTCCTTTTTTTCCTCTGTAACGTGGCACTTAAGCTTTATGCACATTTCTGTGATTGAAAAATTCAGTAATTCCTGGAGCTTTATTTGCCTTTGAGCTTTGCACTAAAGCTGATGGATACACTCAGATTTCTGTTGTACCTGGTGGACTAAGTATACGTGCCCTCCAAATGAAATTGTTTCTTCTGCTGGCATGGAGACCTGTGCCACCTTCAGACAGGGAGCTGGCAGAGTGCTGCCCTATTGCAGCTGCAAAGAACGTGTCCCCACTTCTGGGCTGCTCACTGTGAAACACCTTGTAAATGCCAGTTCAGCTGAACAGAACTCTCCTGCTGCTCTCTGCTGAAGTACCTAGGCACAAATGAATTAAAGATGAAGGAAAAGGACACAGTTTTAAATTTTGGTGCATTGTATAAACTGAAATAAAACTCTTCGTGGTCTTTGAAAGTGTTTTTTGTTTCAATACAGTGCTTGTTTCAAATCAGAAAGCATCTCCTTTTTTCCTTTTGCCTGAAAGGCAGGGGGTCTAGGACATTTTAATAGCTTTCATATCCTACTCTGCAAATATATTATTGCAGCACAATAGTTTCTTTGCATGAGAATTGCTTAAATGATTCAAAAAGGATTGAAAAATATATTTCAAGTTTTAATTTTATGCACAGAACATTAATGAGCAGTGCCCCTCAGAGACTTGCTGTCAGTTTAACATATTCACAATAATCTCAACACAGATGTTATTCCATCTAAATCCTTTTAGAGAGAAGAAACCAGTAATTTTTCCTTGAAGAATGTCAGAAAATATGTTATTGTTGAAATTACATTTTGATCCCAGAATGCTATGTGAAAAATCATTGCTGGGAAGAATAAGTAGCACATTGTTTCTGAGGTAAAATGCATGTGGAACTTTTCTGAACCTCCTGTAAATTTTAAAACAAGTGAATGTTCTGTTAGTCTCTTGCAATTTTGCTTCCCTTGAGGGTGATTGCAGACAATGATGGAATATCAGCATCTAATTGTATTCTAATTTAAGAGAGTATTTGTTATAAATTCAGATTATTTGTAGCTGTAACATGATGAATTTATCTCTTTTGGGTGCGTTTCCCTCTGCATTCTCTGAGCACATAAAATACTTGCTAGCAGGAAAGTACATAGTTGCAGTAACAGATTTTGTTGAAAAATGCTCTAAGCTCTCTTTTTGTTTTGTGGTCTGTGCTATGTCCATATTTTCTCTACTGGGTGCACGTGTTATGCTCTGCTTGTGTGAGGACAGCTCTGACAGTGAAGCTGTGCCGATACTGTAAAAGTGTAAGGTGGTAAATATTATGTTGGTAAATACTGGAGGACTTTCTGCTCCACTTAACCAAAGTTGACCTTCCGTGGAGAAGCTGTCACTGGTCCCATGGATAGACCCCAGCCATGTATAAATGGTATGTAAGCAATGTGAAAGAGCATGTTTAGGAATGACCCAAAGTGGTGGCTCTGCAGGTTCTGAGAACTCTGGGACCGCATAAATAAAAGAATAATACTTCTGGGTGTTGGTAGTGGAGTGCACAGTCCACCACCAGCAAAGAGAACTGATTGGAGTAAGTCCTACATATGTTACTTGAAGAAACGAGCCTGGAGAAGGAAATTCCATTCCTCTGTAGAATACAAAGAGAAAGAAATGCATTCAGCAGTCTCTTGTTTTAATAGTAGCTGTGGGAGGTCTTGGGGTTTAAATTATTCACACTGTCATACTTACATCTGGGTTCATCCTATTTTGTACTTAGTTGCATTCCAAGTGCTCAATATTTAGATTCGTGCACTATAGGTAACATTGCCAGAGTGAAGAATGGTTGTACAGTGACTGTAGGAGACACAAAGACCACAGAAATCTCTTTTCCCCAATATCAGTAGTATTGATATTGGGGAAATTTAAGATGTTGCTGTTGAATTTAGGTTAGAGTTTTTTTGCTTTTGTTTATCCTGAAAGTAGGAAGTATTTTTTTTATTATAGATTTGGAAAAAGGTTTATTGTTATCAATTACTTTGTTCAAGGCTTGGGAGCTTCTTTGATCAGATTTGCTGCTCCTTATGTAAACTGCACCTTTAAAATTAACCTGAAGAGCTTCATTCCTGTAAGGGAAATCTCTGTTTAAATAGGTGCTGTAACATGACATATGCAATAAAAAGGCAAATGATTAAGCATCTTAATGTAGCTATAGACTTTAGTTTAATAATTCTTTGACTAACCCAGATTATGGCATATAATTTGACACATACACATCCCAATTCAATGAAAACCTCTTTCAGCAGCTTGTTAAATAGTGCCCACTCATGCAGACTCTCACATTAAAGCAATTATGGGGGAGGGAGAAATTGTAAGAACAGAAAGAAAGTTTACTCTTCCTCTTTATAGTGAAAACAAATGTGTTTTTCTCCAGAATCTGCCAAGCCTGTGTTTTAATGATTTAACAGATGGAGTTGGCACATGTGAACCTGGAAGATGCATCTGTCTGATTTTTCCAGTCTGAGGATTTTTTAACTGCATTAATGGCACAGACAATGGTAAAATATCACCTCCCCAGGCTGCTTTGCTCTCCTAACACATAATGTCTCTTAAGGAAAAAACAGTGATAGGAGACCGGGGTGAGCAAAAGGCCAGAGAAATGAGGATTTGAAAAGTTTAATATTTTTTGTCTTCACTGCATTAGGCTTTTTCCACTTTGACTTTCACGTGTGTGTGGTGTGGGTCCAGAAAGTCTACCCAGACAACACTATCTGTGATCTCAGGGTTCTGTTAATTAATGGCTCTAAGTAAACACCACTTAAATAAGGGGACGAATAGCCACTAGTGGTTTGTCCTTTGTAATTTAAATGACTGTTGCATTTCCAATTTGATATTTTTACCTTTTGTTTTAATTAGTTCTTGCAAAGGTTTTAGTGGTGTATAACCTTAGATGTAGCAATCTCCTTTAGTCACTTTTACTGATCATTAAAGCAGGCAATGCAGATGCACAACTGTTTTAACTGTTTGGAATGAGAGCCTTAATTTGAATTTCATTTAGGGTGGAATCCTTAGCACTCACCTTCTTTCTGCTGAGAAAGAAGATTGCAAGAGGAACATATTTCATCGTTAATGAAATTAGCACAGGTATTCTGTCTGACATATTGGAAAAATTTAAAATGACAGTGAAAAGAACAGAAAAACTGTTGTAAATGCTCTAGAGCTGCTTTTGCTGGAGGAAAAGGTCTAGTCATGGAGCTTTGTCTCAGAAGTGACTGCAGAGTGATGTGCTTCACTCCTCTGTGGGTCTCTCCCACCTTCTATCTCTGTAGTACTCCAGTCTTGATGTCATGGACCTGCTAAATTACTGAGACATAGAAAGTAAACTTACTCTTGAGACTCCTTCTCCCTTTCCTGGTGTTTTGTGTGGCTTACATTGCCTCAGTTTCTGTGTCTAAACGTGAGGTGGGGAGATGAAGTGAACTCCCAGCAAACTCCACTTGCCCTGGGCTATCGAGCACCCCAGGCTTCAGCACCCTTGGGAGGTGCCTGTTTCCTCTGGTGGCAGCTCAGGCTGCCAGGTTAGAATAAATTCATAGCTTCTGGTTGTAGTCAGGTGGGCGTAACACTCCTTTTCCTCTCTCTCATGTAAAAGAAGTACATCAATATGCCTTCACACAGTTATAAAAAGAAGGCTTGAGCCAGTGCAGAAGCAAACAGGCTTACTTGAATAGTCTTATCTCTGATTCATGTAGGTAGAAAGACAATAAATCTCTTAATTTTTAGAGAATTGGAGAGGAGCACTAAAAAACTGCCCTCAGAAGCACTCAAGTCCCAGAAAGGAGGTCCCAGTTTTCTGTAAGCCTGGGACACTGGGAATACCATTGCATTACCCATAGTGAATATCACTAGAACTGTTTGTTTTCTTATTGCCCTTTTGTATTTTAACAAATGGCTGTAATAATTTTCTTCCTCGTTTTAAGGTTTGATTAATCAGTTCGTTGTGTTCTTTCCTCAGAAGGAAATGTGTTACTGATGTCCCTTGGTATGAGTGACATATGGGTTCCACTGAAGTGATAGAACGTCCTTTAATTTAGCAAAACAAAAATTTGCTTGGCACTCTGTTCTTTGCTGCTATTCCAGCCAAATTTAATTTGCAAGAGTGATGTGGCTTCTTTGTCACTGGCTGTGGACGCAGAGCTTCATCTGGATGAGATCCTTCTTGCTTGTGAGGTGTGGTCCACAGGGCAGCAGCAAGAATGAGAGAGGTGACATTTCTCTTGCACTGCTCTCTTCTGCTCAAGTTTTTCATGTTGCGGCTCAAATCAGCCAACAAATAGAAAGGAATAGAAATATCTGAAAACGTGAAAATACCCTCCACTGAACGAGTGGTGGCTTCAGTGCTCTTGGGGACCAGGAACTAAAAGGCATGTGAATATACCTGTCTCGCTGAACAGTCTTTTTTCTCATTATCAAGACTCCATTTGAAAGTCCAGGTGTCCCAGAAACTCAGGATTTATGATGCAGAATGGAAGAACAGATACAAATGGGAGACTTTTCTGATGAGCGGCTTCCAGATAAAGTCCATAAAATGGAAACATTAGAGAACTTTGAATTTTCCCCTGGTTAATTCCATTCTCTGTGGAAGTCAGTGAGGCTTTGTGTGGATAAACCCATAAGCATCCTCTGCATCTTGCCCAGCAGGTGAACTGCAGCTTTTAGAGCCTCCTGAGGGAAGGCTGTTCTGTGGCGGGGTGTGCCCATATGTTGGTGGTGGTTGTTGAGAAACTCTTTGTACTCAAGCACGGATTTAGATTTATTTTTTTTAGTAATCTGTTTATTATTTTTCCCCCAAGGCATAGAACAGTTTGTGTGGCAAAAGGAAAAGTTATACAACTACCAGCTTCCATGATCTTCCAAACCTCCAGGTTTTTAACAAACCCATTAGAATGATGACAGCAAAACCAAGTTTAAGGTGAATAAGTTTATGCCCCGTATATAGACCACACTGACAGGATTTTTTTTGAAAAGCTTATATCAGCCTTAAAGTAATCTATGATTCAAGAATTAAAATTGAAAAGTAATAAAACTCCAGGTATTCAGGACAGGAACTCTGTTTCATGTGTGTCATCAAATCTAAGACACGAGGAATCTGGTTTCAGAGGGGACACTCGGGTGTTACCATACAAATTGATGATCAATAACAAAGAAACCAGGCACTCAGTTTCCCACCCCTCAGTGTCAGTAGTTCCCTCTCTTAGTACCAGGTAAGCACAGCAGTTTACTCTGCTTTTAGTAACAAAGTGTAACTGAGGTAAGAGAAGTGAACAGCTCCTTCCTGATGGTAAATTTGGTTGCCATCTCTAGTGCTAAACACTGAGAAGACAAATAGTCTCTGCAGCACCAAGTGTGACTGAGTGCCTTTAAGGAGTAGAAAGTGCTAAATGACCTTTCATCACTTTAATCACTTGACTGGGTTAAAACTTTCTTAATGAAGGTCATACAACTGGAAAAATATCACAGATGAGAGTGTAAGTGGCACGTTCTTGACTCTTACATTCTCTCCTGATTAGAGTATTTTCTAAAAGTGTTCTCTGAAACCAGTGTCTTTTTCCTTGCAAGAGAATACTTAGAGTAACAGAATTTTAATGCACTGTGTGGTATCAGATGGTGAAGATTGGTGATTCTTTAAAGCAGTGGTTGATGTTAAAAATTAGAATCTAAAGACTTTCTCTGTGTCAGTTGTTTTTGTAGTTTTGTTTGAATGCCTTTAATCCTGTTCCCACTGTATGAAATAAATCATTGGTGTAATTACTAGTGATCCTAAAGGCTGGTTGTGGCCTTTAGAAACTGGGCCAAGGAAAATAGTTTGACTGTACATTGCTCTTGAAAATGTAGTGTCTTTGCTGGATTTTCCTCTGAAGTATCAGGACCTGCAGTCCAGTCACATCCAGACCTTACACGTTGGTTGCTTATCCCTGGAATGACAATAAGAAGCCTCCTGGGTGACTTTTTTTGTGGGCATGAATCAAGTGATTCTCTCATCCTCATTTAAAACAGAAAGACTTTGAGTGGGGGGGAAACGGGAAAGTTCCTCAGTTAAGAGATTAAGCTTTCATAAGAGCCTGGGATGAAGCCATATAATAAATTTTAGGCTGATGACCTTTCAAAGAGAGGCTTGGAGGGAGAGTAGAGATTAGAGGTTTGGCTTCACATCCAAGTAGAGTTGTCTGGTGTAATCCTGTAGGGAATAAGTGATTGCTCACAAGGGTACTGTGGACTGAAGAAAGACTGTGATATATTGAAGTTATGTTAATATTTTTAGTTTGCAAGAATAGCTGGGCTTGAAGTTTCTCCTCTCAACTATAGAAGTTGAAAGTAGGTTTATGCAACTGAAACATGGTTGTTTTTCAGTTCGGTTGTTTTTTAGAGGAGCAGGGAGTTGTCCACTGCTGTCAAGAAGATGATAACTAAGAGTAAACGATAAATCACAAGTTAAATATTCAGGAGTAACAGATCTAAGGCAAGATGACATTCAGTTTTCAGAGAGGGTGGGACTATTTTTTTGTGCAACTCTGCAGCTAGAAATACTGGAGATGGTAGTGCTGAGAGCACACTGTCTGCACACCCCCCCAACTGTGCTTCCCCTGCCATTCCAGCATGGGACCTCGCTGGAAATTCCTGTCTTTGTGTCCAGTTTATGGTCTCTGTGTGCCCGTGCTCTCCTTTGGATCTGCTCTTTCCTGACATCCCGAGGGCTCAGTTTCCACGAGCTCATTTCACAAGACTACCTTTCCATGCACTTTGAGTCCTCACACTGCAATTTGAGGCTTGCTTTGCTGTTCCTTTTCTAATTGGTGCAACGAAGGCAGTCTGCAGAGACATCAATATTAAACATCAGAAGACAGTTTTCTAAGTAGAGCATCTGATGAGCCACGTGAGTGTTGCAGGGAAATGGGTCTGTGCTGGCATTAATAAATGAAAACAGCCCGCCTTGTTTGAACAGGGAGCAGATGAAGCATCTGCATCCTTGGTGATTTGGGTACTGGCAAAGAAGCCTTATTTGTCAGTCCTTTGACTTCAGACACTGTCTTATAATTTTCACTCAGAAGAACTTGTACCAAAGGAAAAGGAAGGCAGAGTATGTTCTTTATTTCTTTGCATGTTCTGCAGGAAGACGGTGATTTGTATTCAGACACATCACATTGTTACGTTACCCAGTGCAGTGCCATGAAGTGTGATGGGTCTTGAAAGATGAAAACGTCTCTGTGGGACAGTCACTCTCGGGGAATTCATTTATCAGTTTGTATCATGCCTTTCCAAGTCAAATCAGAGCAGCAGAAACCCCAGCATCTGTGGTGCGTGCTCTTGCTTTTTAAAACTCAAATAGAAGCATGAGCAGCAGGAGAGCTGTTCCTGAGCTGATATCTATGAGCTTTGTCATAGTGTCATTAATATTTTGTGTTTCTCGGCACATGCTGAGTGGTGCTCTGTGGTGTTTGGGGTTTGGGCTTCACAGGAGCTCGTGCAAATGTTGCCTTCAGTTTCAGTGCTATGTAAATTCATTCCTTTCCTTTTGCATCACTTTTTTTTTTCCCCCCACCAAATTTTACTATCATTTGTAGCTTCTAGTGGACCCAGGCCGAAAGTAAAATGCAAGTGGAGAAGTAAAGTTTTCGTCTGATTCTGCATGAAAGTCATGTGTACATGAATTTTACAGACTCAGCACAAAACCGTAAGGCCTTGAAATTTGCTTAAGTCACGCACTTGCACAAAGCTCTGTAGAATTATTGAAGCCTTTTTACTCTGAGTTTGTCACCTAATTTGGAAGTTTAATTACACTCATGAAACTGCTGAGGTTATTATAATTCACCATGTTTCCTTAGCTGCAGGTGAGGCAGGGGAAGACTGCAGAAAGAGTGGTGCTAAGGCTTTCACTTATTATGCTGAGATCTTCCTGTGTTCCTCCCATGACAGCTTGTCTGCCAGTTTACATTCCTGAGCTTCAAAAATCACTCCAAGCTAGACATCTCTTGAAACCTGACCCATTTATTCCATTCCTACTCATCACATTTTGGTGAGGAGGCTAGGCTCACATCTAACTTAGTCTGCACATGAAAAAGCTACAGGAGAACACAACTTTTATACATTTCCACTGGAGGGGGATGGGAAAGCTGCCCTGCAAACTGGAGATTTTCCGACTGAGCGCAATTTTTCAAATCTCAGGATGCTGCAAATAAAGAGCATGAAAAGAATGAGAGGGAAACCAGTAAGAACAAAATTCTCACTGTTATGAAATCTGCTCTCTGGTGCTGGAGTGAAGCATGAAGTCCTTAGTGCAGATTAAAATCAGGTCCTAAAACCATGCTGAGTTTTCAAACTAATTTTTTGTTGCCCCCAGTCTTGCTGGTGCTGCTTTCAGTCTGAATGTTAAATCTGGACTTTTGTATACATACAGTGTTCGTGAATAAATGAAGCTCTTTTTCTATACAACAACAACGAGAACAGAAAAGGGTATTGTCTGCCCTTTTGGCTTTTCACAGGTTTCTAAAACTCTTACTTATGTTGTAGTAGTGCCTGGGAAGGCGTAGCAGTGGATCAGGACTGCGTTGTCCAAGATGCCTCGTGAGCACAAGTGCCAGCTCTTGTTCTAAATCGTGTCCTCTGGCCATGGGCACGCTCAGCTGGTTGTCCTGGGGTCTGTTCTGTGCAAGCGTTTCAGCTCATGGAGTGGGACATTGTAGAAAGCTGGTGGTGCCAGTTCCTGATTTCAGACTTGGTTAGGAGCTGTGGATTTGATGTCTCAATTAGGTGTTTTCTACATCTAAATGGAAATGGTATCAACGTAATCTGTTGATGACATTATTATATTTTTTGTATACTTGATTTTGCTCATCTCTTTAAAATTATCACTATATGAATTCAAGAGGTAGTTACCTTTTGAATTAAATTTCTAGCCTTTATGGCTATTTAGAAGTTGGAAATTCAGAGTAAAATAAACTAACCTTGCTTCATTTAATAAAACCTGAGCATCCTAAGCAGCATGACTTCTGAATACATAAAAGACCTTAAGCAAATCTCAGTTCTTTTAAGAAGGTCTTCAGGTAGAGGCTGAAGTTCAGCCTGGCTGAGACACTGAGCGGAATGCACCTGTGTGTGTCTGTGTACACGAGGTGTGCCTGGAGTGGAGGCTCCCTTTACCCAGCTCTCTCCACATGGGTGACTACCTGGGCTCTGTGTTGTCCCAGGAGGCAGCAACAGCTGGTGGTGCTCTGCCATAACATGGAAAATAACCCCAGAGACTCCAAGTCACTCTCCAGCTTCAAAGCCAGATATGTAAGACAGGTGGGGGAATGGCAGATTGCTACAAATCAGTCTTTGATTAATATCTCCTGGGCTGCTCAAACAAATTTGCAATTTTCACTGAACACAAACTCCCTGTGCTCCATTGATGAGAACAGCATGTATCTTATTTTCATGCCCACATCTCACTGAAAGCTAACGCCACCTGGCACCAGTGCTGCCTTGAAGCTTCTCTTCAGTTCATTCAAGACTCAATTTTGCAGCTGCTGATGCTTTTTCGGTGCCCCCCCTTCGTTGAGTCTATCACCTTTTCTGAGGAACTGCAGAAGGCTCCCAAAAGGAGTAGGATGGCATTTCATGTGAGACGAGCCCTCAGCTGGGGATTGGAAGGAGCAGAACCTACAGGTTTCTCTTTTCAAACCCAGCATTGGTGAGAGAATGGTTTTTAAATGCCCCTCAGAGTTCCCAGGGAGGAGCTGGTGTGGTTCTGGGAAGAGCTGTGTGTTATTACCCCGTGGCTGCTTCCTTATCTGGGGGGAGCATGTTCAGCTGGGCCATCGTTTTCCATTATCCAGTGTAACAGCAGTGCTGCTGGAATAGCTGGTGGTGTTTGGATAACACTGTGCTCTTCCACGTCTCACCTGAAGGCTGGACAAAGAAAATGGCATTAGTAATGTTACCTGGTGCAAAAATTATCAGTTTGTGCAGCTATTGTGAAAAATCCCCAAGGATTTGCTGCAGGCAGCGTGAGCTGGGGTGGGTCTTCGATTTTGCTTCAGGCATAGTCCAGCTGCCACTAAGAAATAAAGGTCAGTGTAGCAACTGGAGTGAAATGTGAAGGGTGAATGAAGAAGGAAGGTCCACAGGCCAGTAACAGCACCATTCTGGCCTCTGATGAAGACAGACATCAGCATGCCCGCAAGCACGCCTTTGCTTTTCTGATCTGTGAATGTTTTTAAGTGGATCTTCAGTTCTCCTAGGAAACCATCATTAGGCTAATTGAAATGCTCTGTGTACCTTTAAAAGTAACAAATGTCATGATGCATCTTTAAAGCCTTTCAAACAATAGCATGACAGTCATGTCTGGAAATAAGGGACAGTCTATATAAACATTTCAAACAGTGTAGAATAAACTATAACATGTTTCCAAAGCCAATAGATTTTTCTTGTATTTAAAACTGAATTTTTAATGATTTTACAGTGTTTCCCAGCAAGGTGAGTGTAGGTGTAGTACTCAGTCCCAGAGAAGTGACTTTTTTTCTAGGGAGTTTTTAGCAGTGGGAATTCTTTGCTTCTCTTTAGAGAGCAAATGGCTCATAAATAGTTACTACCACTGCTAGTGTATTCCTGTCAATTGAAGTAAAGTTTCCTCTTCTCATTAAACCTTTTAGTGGTGGTTGGATGGGAATAGTAAACATCAGTTAAATACAGATATTTCCAGTATACATGCTTATTTAAGGAAATACTAAGGCAGCTTCCTGGTTGGTGCCAGTCAACAAAGTTCCTTAGGAACTGAGAATTTACTCTGAGCTGTGTTAAAGGGAGCTAGAGTAGTAAGCTTTTTGTCTTCTGTCTTATCATGGAATGGGAATGTCCTTCAGGAGTCCATTTGGCTCTCTCTGTGGATAAAACATGAGCCCGCTTGGAAAACTGATGTATTTCTTCTTAGAAAGGATGTTTTGCTTAATGGCTTGAAAATTGAACACATTTTAATCAAATTTGGTCCATTTTTTCCTACAGATGGTGCTATTTTCCCATGAAAAATCTTAAAAGTTTGAAAAGGCAGATGACTTCGATGCAAATTCCTTTTTAGCCCAAAGGAAAAAGCCAGGATGTTGCAAGGCCTATTAGACAGAGGATGAAGCCACATTGCTCTGGTAGTGGTTGAAAAGCAAATGGAAGTTCCCCAGGAAGCTCCTCAAAACTCTTGGTTTAGCCCAACCAGCCTCTCAATCTGAGCTGCTGGAATAGACAGTAACATACTGGAATAGATTCATACAGTGCTGGTGTTTTAGTTTCATTGTTAAGGGTTCGTGCCTGCAAACAAGTGGAAAATATGGCTTTCATAACTTTCCTGGTCTGTGTGTTTCTGCATCTATTTTACCCATTGTTTTTTGTCATGGCTCACTCTTTTATTGCTTTCGACATAGCCCAGTCAAAGCAGGGGAGGTACTGGAGGCACATTCAGCCACCAGCCCAGGAACCAAACAAATGTGGGTGTTCTCCTCAGGTACAACTTTTGTGTGTTAGTTCAGTGGGCAGGACTCTTGTGCTGCTCAGTCCTTGTCCCTCTTCTGGTGTAACCTTGCAGGATTTAGGTGATGGTCAGCCTGATAATCTGTTCTGAATGATGCATTCTTACTGCCTTTTTCTTCTCCTGCCGACAGACCTTTGGTTCAGTCCCAGAAACAGTTGTAGATACTTTTCTAACACCTAATGCCAAGTGACTGATCCAGCTCATTTCACGAGATTGTGACTGCTGGGATCTGTGTTAGGCAGGTATAAAATTATACCTGAAGACACTCCTTTTAACAACAGCCTGTTGCCCGCTTGTGCTACTCAGTACTTTTTCATTTCTATCTTGTTTGGAGTATAGGTGGAGTTTGCAGTCTCCTAGATTGGTACTCATACCGAGGGCAGTTATATGGGAGAAAAAAGGGAACTTGATGCCTGTATTAAAAAGTCCCCAAAAGACATTTGTAGATTTAAAGTCAAATTCTAAAAAGGCAGCAACAGCCCATATTGTGTTTTCTGTCACTTTCTGAAAATCCCATTCTTGGTGTGTGCTGTGAGCAGGTCTTGTTGCTGCTGATTCAGGCTCAGTCTGAATCAGAAATTTGTCAGGAGAAATTTCCAATACAGAACCTGAAATGTCAACAAGGCAGCACTGATGGCTGGTGTTGGGAGGAGCTGCCCTTCTCTGCAGTCGCACAGTGGGAGAGCACAAAGGAAATCTCATTTCTCCTCATTCCAAACCAGTGAGGGTTTTGTTTTGGGTTTCTCTTTTAACTCCCTGTGTGTCACAGGCTGGCGAAGGCTGAATGTGTCCCTCTGTGGAGACAGTCGCTGCTGGAAACAGGCTGTCACCAGCAGAGTGTGTGACCAAAACAATACAGTTTCCTTTCTTCCCCATTTTTCTCTTCTCAGAACAACTCCTAGATGTTCTGTGTACTGGCAGGCAGGAGGAAAAGACAGATGGTGTGACAGTGGGAGAACAGTCTATTTTAGCACTAATAAAAATGGGTCTGGAGATTCATAGACGGCAGGAAAATTATAAACTGGGCATACCAGGGATAAAGCAAGACAAGCAGTGACCTTTCAGCGTCAGAGAGCTGCACAGTGATGTTTTGTCTTTTGCACTTGAATTTTACAGTTTGAATTTCTTCTCCTGCAAAATATGTATCAAATGGCAGTGCTGATGTACAGTTTAACTCCTGTTTCAAATATCAGTGGTTTGGTTACAGAAAGGAGTATATTCTCGTGTTCAAAAAGAAGGCTTTTTTCCACCTCCGTCATTCCTACAACTGCCTGTTTTGCACATTTCCTATTCTTAAGTATCAAAAAAAAAAAGGAATAAAAATGGATGTTGCCCCCATCCTGTGAACTGCAGTGAGTTCCTGCCAGGTCACCTCTCCTGGCTGGAGAATTGATAATGGCTGGTTAGGAGAGTGTCCCTTGCAGTTCCTTGTGGCCATTCTCCCTGTGCAGCCACAGTGTGAGGGTTTCCCCTTCAGCATCGGTGCATGTTTTACAGTGGAGGGATGAGAGCGTGGGCTCTTGTGGAGGCAAAATAATGGGATTTCTTGTTCAGTCACTCAGGAAGTCTCACCTCTTCCTTTGTGCTGAGGTTCCTGTGGCCCTGGGGATTCTGGATCAGTCTGCAGAGTTGGTAGCCATAACTGCTGGAGGGGATAAAGGTTGTCAAACTGAAATTATGCTTCCTTTTGGGAGAGCTTTTACAGGTCAGCATAGCCAAGCCTGTCTTAGCTGTTTTTTTGAAGGAATACACTTTAAACTTCCCTGAAATCAGCGCATCTGGCAGGAGGGAAGGGGATACACAAGCAAGACAAGTTGCTAAGAAGGTGCCACTTTTGTTGCCTGATGCCAGCAGCGTGTTGATCTTCTCATGGCTAGAAAGGAAAATATTTCCCCTCTTTTAAAATATAAACACAGCTAATTCCCCGGAGCCTTCACTTGACATCTCACAGATGTGACATTTACGAAGTGATTTAATTAATCTTTGGGCTACCTGACACCAGTGTATAGCACTTCCGACTTACAGAAGTGGCGAGCCTTCAGCTGATGAGTTGTTTCCAGAGTTGCTAAAGATAAAATCGTCTAATTAAATCACCTTCTCTGTTTGCCCCTGATTTAGTTCTCAGACTAACACCAAGAAATGTCTGACAAAAACCCCACTATCACTTTTCTACGCTTTTCTCAAAGGTGTCATCACTTGAAAAGACATGTCTGACTTTTGTGGACAGTCCCATCAGGGTCAGCACGGTTGGAGGTGTTGACAGGAGCAGTGTGGATGTTGCTGGGAGGATGCTCTGCCAGGCTTTGCCTGCACGGATCCTGCAGCCAATGTTTCCTGCGCTTTTAGAAGCTGTGAGAACAGCTGTGTGTTGTATACCACTGCTCCCAAACTGTCCTCGAGGATGGGAGAGGGGGTATAAAAGAAATAGTGTGGAAGGAAGGAAGTAACAGAAGCCCAATTCAACTCTCGTGAAAAGTCTGCAGGAATTTTTCCGACGACTTCATGGGAACTGAATTAAGTCATTGGTGAGAAGCCATGTTCAAAAAAACCTCCAGACCTCCTCCTCTATTCTACATCTGCACTGGATCTGTTGAATTTATTAGGACTAAAAACCTAGTTTACAGCATGTGGAAAATAGAGGGGGTGAAGGTTATGAGAAAACCCCAACTTATTGATGTGGGAGTGGAGACGTCTTGCAAAATAAACTGTTTCAAATATATTAAAAACGTGCCCCCCCAGCACCCTAAGCCTTCCTGCATTCATAGTCACTGACTTCACCAGTTTCACAGCATTACTTTTCAATCAGCAAACATCATAAACACAGGAAGGCAGATTTATGGCTGTTTATTAGCCAGCACCATTACTGTATTTACTGTAGTGTGAAAAAGGAAATCAGGGAAAAGTGCTATAAATCTCAGTGGCTGCAACCCAGATGCATTTATTTACTTACTGGATACTTCACTAGTAGCTCAGCAGATGCCTGCTAGTTTACACTTATATTTTGAGCATATCAGCAGAATGCTCTAGAGGGATGGGTGTTAAAATCCTGCAGGGGTCTGCTGTGGGCACTGCTAGGAAGGAGCTACTGAAATGTGTTCAGTTTAAGCAGCTAAAATAGTTCTTGAAGAAACACCAAGGTGTTAACCACTCACTGCTTATTTAAAGGGAGTGTATTTATAAATAGATAAGTATATAAATATACAGTCTTGCAGTAACAACAGGAAGACAAGATCTGGCTATTAAAATAATAGGAATAAAAGCAAAACGTCTCTCTCATTACCACGCAGGTTTCCTCTGTTCAAAGAGGACCCCAAATCCTCAGATCTTGCCCAAAATCCTGGAGCTGTGATGTTGTACCTGTGCTGTGCAGGCGGTGGTGTCAGGCAGGAGTTCTCTTTGGGGCAGCCTGGCCCAAAGGTTGGACTTGACCACTGGAGACAGAATTGTCCTTTATTCCAAGACAGTAATTCCTCTCCCCCTGGGGGACCTGTTTCTACCTGAGCTCAGAACGAAGGTTATTGTGGACACGGTTGTGTTCAAGTGTGCACAAATGCACAAGTGCTTCCTTACACAGCACTCTTCCTTTGTTCCCAGCAAACACTTCTCTGAAATAAAGAAGTGACTTCAGCAAATGTTGCATTGTCTAGGCCTTTGCTTTGCACCTTCGTTATCTGGAAAGAATCTAATTAATGGGTGGTAGTTAAATTGAGTGTGTTTAGGCCTCAAGTGTGTCTGAAGGATCTATTTAATCTGTCAACTTTTCAATAAAAGCACAGTTTATTTTATTCGATTCAGATGTGTGGTCAAATGCAAAAGGTTGGATCTAGACTTGTGATTAAAGTCCAAGTGTATTTTTCCTAAGGGGAAATCATGAATCCATTCGAGCCAATTGAAATATTTTCACTGATGTTCAGTGAACCAGGAAATAAGTTCCTCCCCAAACCTAACGGGTTTTAATTGTTACTATTTTTTTTAACTTACTGTTGGCTCTTGTTGTTAATGCTGTTTTTTAAAATGAACAGTAAAATGCAAAGAGTATAAATTATAAATGAACAGTTTCAATGAGGCTGTTGATTGCAATGACTGAAATCTAATTAAGCAGTTTGAGATCTAAGTGATATTATTATTAAAGAATTATGTTAACAGAGCATTTGATCAGCCTCTTAATTTGTTTTATGTGAATTATACTTAGGAGATAATGTGATTCCAAGTGACAAAAAGATCAATTCTGTTTCTTTCCTCTGTTTTAGGGAAAACTAGTACACTATATTTAAATTGAAATAAATTGATAGAGAGGTCTCAGAGAAACAAAAGTACTATTTTGGCATCTTAACTTCCTTTACCTGTGTTTGTGTAAGTCCTAGTAGTGACTCCTGGTTTTGATAGGACATGATATGAAGCACTTTTAAAACAGGAACAGAAATAAGTCTCCAGATGAATGTATGCAAAGACATGTCCACTTTTACACAGATCTGTTAATTAGTTGTGGTGATGAGCTTGTTAGCACTAGCCAGTGCAATGGTTGTGCCACACTACCTTTTATCTGTGAAACCTGTAAACATCTAATTTTTTCTTTAAAATAATTCAGTGCATTTTCTACTGGGATGCACATTTATTATTTAATTTACAAGTGCAGTTCCTGCAAATGTATGAACAGATTGGGTTGCTTCCTGTGTGATGCAGCTCAGTAGCAATCGTGGGGACAAGGTGCTAGATAAATATATCCCTTATTTTTGGAACTGGGGCCTGTGCTTGGTGACTCTCTGGGAGTCGGCTTTGGTGTGGTTCTAATGGACGTTTGTGCTCCTTTGAACTCCGCCAGTCCCATCCTCCTCACTGCAGAGTCAGTGCACAGTGCAGCACGTCTGGGCTACTCACACGGCACGCTTTGGCTGCTGGTGCACAGGTGCTGTCTAGCACAGGTTCCCCACATTTCCCCAGGAATGGATTTCTATAAACAGCCTTTCCAGCACTCGCTGCCTGCTCCCCTTGCCTTGGGTGCCCGAGTGCTCCTTTAAAGTTTACCCGTGTTTGTGCCCAGAGAATTTCTGTATTGGGTTCCTTTGGTTTTTACTCTGTAATTCTTCGAGTTTGTGCCTTGGTTACCATGGAAGGAAATCAGGCAGGAATTTCAGTCTTAAAATCTCGGTGTCGTAGAACTGTGGGCTTGTTTGAAACCAACAGTTACATTTCAGTGCACAGCCTGACTGGTGCCCTGGCGAAACAGGCTCAATTCCAGGGGCTCAGTCCTGTTCCCAGGTTCTATGTGTTATTCCATGGTTACGTGACCCACGCAAGAGCATTCCCATCTCCCTGTCCACCCCTCACTGCCTCCCTCCCATGGACATACCTGGGATTCTTGAAGCAGCTCCTGGAATCCTCTTGATAAACAGCTCGGTTCTGCTGCTGCCTCTGCCCTCCCAGCCTGTGGATGCCCAGTCATTTCAGTTTAATTGAAATATCGTTTCAAGGAGCTACTTGTAGGAGATGGTCCCTGGCACACATTTATTTTTCAAGCTTTCAAAAGCAAACGGGGCAGGGGGTGGGGGAGATATTCTGAGGTATTCTGCACTTGAGACAGAGGACTGAGGGTGACAAACACTGCAAAGAGAAAGTCATGGAACAGAAAATGAGAGCAGGCAAGCGTGACTGGTTGATGGACTCTGTGCTGTGCTGTTACTCTGTGTGTGTCAGGACTCACAGCAATAACCAAACCTGATCCTTAAAAATTTGCTGTGCCTATTCCCATATGGTTCATTCTCTATCATTCCTTGAAGATGATCCCTAATGAGCCACCACGTGCAATATTGTTTTGAACCCATTCTTGGTTTCCTTTTCATGTCTAGAAGGATGGAAAATTAATTTTGCTCTTGATCTGGGTCAAAATCTTCCTCCCACACTGTGGAGCCTGGATGTGGTGTTGGAAGATAGTGTGTTCTGGCTGCAAGCATCAAAGGGAGATCCAAAGAGCAAGCAGCTTTAAATATTTAACTGCTAATAATCTGGTTCATAAAACTGGCTGGGTGTTTATGGAAGACAGCATTGCTGCTTTATGCTATTGATCTAACAGATGCAGTTAATCCTGTATTTTTAGAATATAAAAATATGCAAAAGTGATTCTGGATAGATAAAAAGAAATAACTCAGCAAAGTGCTTTTAAATGTTGATGTCTCAGCAGCCTTGCTATCTGTCATTAGCATTTTTTTCTTTATATCTTAAATTTAATCGATAGTTTTCTGAGGTTATGATCAAGTAGCATAAAACATTTTACAAATTCTGTTTGCATGTGATGTATTTTGTGTTCTCTGAAGGCTCTGATCTAATAGGTGATCCAGCAGCATTAGTAACTACTGACAGACTGTGGCTTAAATTAAAGGTGAATCACCACTTTTGGTGTTTCAAATTTTAAGCATTAAACTAAACATACTTTTAAAGAGATTTAATTTTCATCAGTCAGAACTGAGTTCTTTCCAGAAACCAGATGACTCCTGAGGTCCCAAATCAACTTTTTCACTGGAAATCACAAGAATCCCATAGGAATTTTCAGGCTTTCTGCTTCCAAGACACCTTGAGATTCTAAAGTTCAGGTACAACAGAAGAAGAATTGTTTTATTAGTATGTGAAGTGACATGTTGATAGATAGGTACCTCCTGAATGGTGGTTTCAAGTACTAAATGATGATTATCCAGAGCTCCAAGGCACTGATTCTTTGAAAGGGCTTTCAGTGTTGTGGGAGTAGAATGACAGGGGCTGATTGCAGCTGAGCTACTAATCTGTACATTCTTTGTTCTTGACAAATAGTATAAATTAAGTCCTGTGGAAGAGAAGGGACCATCCTTAAATCTGAGACCAGTGGAGAGCTGGGCTGGGAGGAACCTGCCCCACCAGGCTCCCTGCCTTGCCTTTCTTGAGCATCTCCCAGTTTCAGGGACACAACCCACTGCTCTTCCAACCGCCTGTGGGGGGAACCCCTTGTCAATGCTCTGCGTGCAGTGTAAGAAAAATGCACAGCAGGAAAAGCACGGGATGTGATTGAACAGGACAAGCAATGGGCGAGAATACCTTTGTTTGTTTTTATACAGCCAGCCTGTGGTGCAGCCAGTCTCAGTAACAAAGGGGAAGAATAACAAAATATTTATACTTGCAGAGTCCCAGAGAAGTGCTGTAACTCTTTGCAGCCTTTCTGTACCTCTTCCTTAGCTCATGTTTCTGGGGATCACAGGTAGAGCAGCAATTCGTACAACAAAAGGAGCAACCCCCAGTCTGACTGTAGTACAGCTTGAACTTCAGCTTTTGTTTTTACAGAAGTATCAGTCAACTGCACAACCCCTCTCAATTTTTCTCCCCTCTAAAGGTCAGATACCACTTTCTCTTCATTTTGTCCTTCAGATTTTATGCAAGCAGCTTCTGCTTGGAAATTTTCATGTATCACTCATACATTCGGAGGGTGAAACAGCTCTCCGAGGCATCAATCAGTGGCACCTGGTCAGAAAGGTGACCCCTTTCACACTGACAATCCATTTCCTTTTCTTGTCACCACCAGGATAAGCTCTACCTTTCCCTTTCCTTGGCAGAAGAGTAGACTGAGGGGTTAGATTGTAGATTCTTGGAAGGTAAAAGGATGGTTGGTTGATTCCTTGCGTCGCTGTATTCTGCCAGTTTTAGTTTAATGCTGAGGAAAAATCCCCAAACAAATATTGCTTTCTGCCAGAGGTTACTGGGATGCTGATACTGAAGGATCACGCTTTGTATGCAAGCTTGGCCAAATTGTTTCCATAATGCAAAGAGTGTTACATGAATCTCATAAATGACAAGGCATAATAGCATGTTATTGGAGTTCTTTGTGGGATTTCAGTGCTTTGTGCCTTTTATATTACTTGGAATATGGTGTTAGATCACGGAAAAAATAATTAAAAGAATGAATTTCCAAAAGAAATGTGTTACAGAAGTCTGTGTTCTGCAAAAGAAAAGAGCCTGAGCATAACCTACCATTTTCCTGACACCAGTTTGCATTGGTGAGCAAAACCGGCAGTGTTCACACTGCAGGAGACACAATAACTCCTGAAAGTTGCAGCCTGTCTTTGGAGCACCCACAGGTTTGTCACTGCATTTCATTATCAATACAAGGCATTTTTGTGTGGAGGAAAAAGCGCCTTGAGAGAACCATACATAAGGAGAGGAAGATAATCTCTAGGATAAACATGCCTCTCTGTTATAAAGTCCTCAACAGTTCATCAGATTTAGCTGTAGTGGGTATTGGATTAGAATTTATTTTTACTTTGGAGTTTTAAATTCCTTTTCTCTCCTCTACTCCCCATTATCAGTTCCTCTCAAAGTGGTTGGGAATAATTTTTGCTACTTATTCATCACATAAGAGATGTATAAAGTTCTTCTTCTTTTAGAAGGCAGATTAAATGATGATCATTCCTTTAACATAATCACTGAAGAATTAGCACAACTCTAACAAAAAGTTGTGGTGAGTCGTTTATATTTTCTACTGGTTTAAATATGTAAAATTGGAATCTTTCGCTGTGATTTACAGTCAAACAAAATGGACAGTTAATAGGTGCTCAGAACTGCCCTTCT
Organism: Sclerurus mexicanus; assembly: GCA_013396755.1. Lineage (NCBI taxonomy): Eukaryota > Metazoa > Chordata > Aves > Passeriformes > Furnariidae > Sclerurus > Sclerurus mexicanus. The sequence goes on from VWZF01002534.1 coordinate 310,021, forward strand.
TCCCCTGGCCCTTGAAAAGGGTAAAGCCAATAACTTACCTTTTATCTATGCAGCAATAAATCCTGGAAGCACAAAGGTTGAGGAATAAAGCTCTTCTTAGCTCATGAAAGGCATCATGTATTGATCTTTACACTCTTCATATCCTAGTCTCTATTTCCACCTTGTGCACTGGTATTTTAGTAACAATGTGAAATTCAGACAAGGTTAATGTGAACTAAGCATGAAATTACGAGCTGAAAGCAACTTGTTGAAAGGCAGAGTTTATCACCAAGTGCTTGATTTCCAGAATGTTAAATCTTACCAGTTGTTCTTCAGCTCCAGGTACTGGGGAGCACTGGGGGGTGATGCTTTTAGGCAAACCCTGTTTGCTTCTGCTTAGGCTGCTTGTGGCTGCTGAGAAACCAAAGGCAGCAAGGAATAGTTTCCCGCTTGTCCCCCTGTTTGATGCTGCTCAGACTGCAGGGGAGCTGAACCTCTGCCAGGATGCTTTGTGTCCGAATTCTGGAGCATTATTGGCGATCCCTTGATTATCTTGGGCTCTGCACATCACTTCAGAGGCAGTAACTGCTGAGATGGTGTGCAATCATTTGTCCTATCTCTCAGGTATGCAGTGGGCCTTTTAAAATTCTGTAAAGTACTGTAAAGCCTTTTAAAATTCTGTACCAATCTTTGAGAAGCTGGTTATGAGTGCAGACATGACATAAAGGCACCTTCAGACACAGACTGGTTCGTACCTTGGGATGCTTCCCCTTCCTCCTGCTGGGGTCAGAAGCAGGTGAGCCGTCAGCAGGGGCCTCAGTTTGTTCTCATTTTTGTTTCTAGGTGCATCTGTACCAGGTTTAAACACACAGCAAAAACAGTCTGAAAGTTTCTGTAGCTGCAGGTGCTTGCTGTGAATCTTTAAGGATCTGCTTCCAGGGTGTGTTCAAGTACAAGCAGATGTCCACAATATTTTTGATGTCGAAAAGCTTAGGGGTATTTAGCTCTTCTGATTGTTCCATTCACAGTATTTATTTGTATTTGTGTAATTCTAACTGGATTTCCATGTTCTAGCGGTGTTTGCAGTGAAATGTACTGCTCTGTGTCATCCCAGGGTAAGACTGGGATACCTGACTGACTAAAGAACATGTGATAAATATTATTACATAAACTTGGTTGTATTTAGGATTTGGGGCATTCAGCTGCTGTGGACAGCTAAGATGGGATTCTTCAATGTGTTCCTAGTCTAAGTGAACATCTATCTCAGTGCTTCATTATTAGGATTCACCCGAGCAATTCTGGGTAATTTCATTCCTTTTCTTTCTCTCATTCCTTCTGTCTTCTTCTCTCTTGTACCTTCAGGAAAACCTCCAAAGTGTTCAGATTGTGAATTTGCCATCTCAGCTGTCTTTGCCTTTCCGTGCTGGTGCTCTAAATTGGGTCACATGCAATTTTGCAGTGGTACAATTGTCCTTTTATGTGAGAGCCATTCTTCTTCAACTTGCTTCCTCTGCATCTTCAGTCTGAACACTATAAATAAAAGATGCTCTGAAAGTAAGGCAGGATTCCTTTCTTTAGCTACAATTTCAGGATGGAACATTCATAGTACTTTTCCAGAAATCTGCAAAACTATTGCTTCAAGTTCCCTGATTCTGAGGAATTTGTGCAGAAACTGTCTTCAAACCCCAGGTGTGACTCACCCATCGCGTGCTGTTTTTGTGGCGGTGGAGAGACTGGTGTTAAATGATGCCCAGCTTCAGTTTCTGTACAAATACTGCTGCTGACTCCTGAGAACAAACTTTTCCTGGGGCAGGTACAAGTTTTGAAGTTTATCATAATGTGAGGGACAGCAGATCAGATGAAACCAATTAATTAGGATGCTAAGACAAGAAGGGTACTGTTGTATTGTCGTGGCTGTGACCATATGGTCTATCACACACCTCTGACAGTGGCCAGTCCCACATGGAAAAGTTGCAAGGAAACCCTGCAGCAGCCAATCCTGGAGTTATATGTTCAAAAAGGGCCATCTGTGCTAACCTCAGGCATGTAGAGGCTCACTTATACCCTCAAGCAGGAAACTTTTATCTGTGATTTTTCCCTCTTCAGAAAGATTTAAGGACAAGATTTTCACCTCTCCTGGATCTGGCTCCCTCAGTTGTTCTAAGGTATTGAAGAGGTGTGAATGCTGAGTGTGATCTGTCAGTGGGAAATGGGTAATTGTAACAACCAGGGAAACCTGCAGTGTGTGTCTTGGGTTTGAGTCCTGTCCCCCTGCGAGGAGCAGGCTGAAGAACCACATGATACATGTCACAAAAACCAAGACTCTCATCACTTTGCAACAAGAAATGTTGCTGGTTTCCCTCTGAATGTTTAAGAAGCTATTGAAAAATATGCCCAACGTTGGCTGCTCCTCTCTAAGTCTGGGCACTGTCCAGGATCAGATCATGGTAAAGGACAGGCTTATCTCCAGACAGCTCAGAAATGAGGAGCCCTGGAGATCTCATGAGTTAAGCCAAGCTCTGAGGAACTCGGATACACAGCAAAAATGAGGGTGTTCAGACAAGTCATACAAACCTTTAGTCAGTTGCTAAATTATGATTATTCATTTCCAAACCTTTGGAGAGTCGTTGCAAATCAACCTGTGCCTTTTGCTGCAAGTGTGACCAGTGTCATACCTGTTAGACAAGACAAAACAGCAGCTCTTACGTGGGGGCACAAAGGCATAAACACCAAGTCAGGCTCTGGACCCTGGCAGGGATCGCAGGGCTGGGCTCACCAAGGGCTTTATGGACACACATCATGGGCTGCCCTAGAACTGGTACACTGGGCTCACTTCCCCTTTCTCCTTGTGGCTTGTGGGAACGGGGACAGCTCGTGTCAACAAGGCCAGGCCGAAGAGCTGGGCAGCCTTTCAGCTGTGCCTGCTTGTTTTGCAGTTCAGGAGTGCCCAGCGATCCACAGCCCGCTGTGCTGAGGGATGGGGATGTGCACAGAACGCGTGCCGTTGGGTGGAAAGCATGCAACCCTCCTTGTTTCAGTCATGTCTTTAAAAAACTGCCTTTTGAGGCATCTTTTTGAGGAAAGAATAATTAGATCTCTCTCCTCCACCTTCAAAAGTTAACTCTTAATGATGTTTCAGAAGCAGGGAAAGCTCCCTACCTTCTTGCTTATGTGCGGGGAGTGTTTTCTTGAGGGCTCAGATGTCTGGAAGCTTTCACAACGTGCACGAAACAACTTCTGACAGAATAACAAGCTGCCCTGTGCCATCACGGCAGCTGGCAGTGAGTCATTGCTCCTGGCCCTGTAATGCAGACCTTGCGTGTCTGGGAAATAATGCCCAGCCAAGTGTGATTGCAGGCTGTTATTAAGGCTTTATTTGTGAAATTGGTGTAGTTGAGGTCAAACATCTTTCTCGGTGTTTCCACGCAGAGCTTGCAGACAGCTTTCGATAGCGATTCCATTATCCCCCTCCTATGAAGATATTTTATCTCTGATGCAAATTGCTGGTTAATTACTGAGTTGTTTTTCACTTCTGATTCTGCTTTTGAGTAAGACGGTATGACATCGAGCCAGAGGCAACAATGGTACAGGAAAAATGGCATTTGAGCTTTAAACCTAAAGTGAGGACAAGAATTTCTGTAACAGATGAATGCAGCCCGAGAGTTACTGTGGGTATTGGGAATGTGTTGTCTAGAAAATGAGATTGTTTAGAAACAGTGGCTTACCTGCAAGTCTCCAGGTGATGGGTTGTGTTTTATTTGCTTCCTTAAAATGTTTTGGGTCTGTGGTATGCGATAAAGGCCTAGAGAATGATTTTACTTATAATATCAACCAATCCAGAATTGTTCTCTGATTTATGGGCTGTATAATGTCTTGATAAACCCAGCAGAGACCTGGGAGCTGGCCATGGACAGAGGATGGTGTCCTTACTTCCCGAGTGGTTTTTTAAGGTCAGGGACAGAGAGCAGTCCCTGGGATTGCTGTCAGAGAGACCTTATCTGGGATGAGTTTCTTCAGGTGTTCTTATTCCTATTCTTTGACTGTAGGGGGGATCTGCACAGTGGGCACTGATGGTTAGATGGACTGGTTAAGAGAAATACCCTTATTCCTGTTTAAAGACCACAGGACCTTGTGTAGCTGGCCCTAATAAGATGTATTTCAGTCACAGAGAAAATCCAATAATCCAATAAGAATATTAATGTGAGTCAAATTTGTAGGATTAAGTCCTGAATTTCTGCTGAGTCTGAGTTCTTACTGTTACAAAAATGTTATGTCTTTTTCCTTACAAGAACTGGACAGAGTTGTAGTAAGGGACTGGCAAACCTTTTAGAAAAGCATGTTATAATAGGAACCTTGTACAGAAATACTGACTCCCAGTACTTACCAACATCACCTGCCAGACAAAACTTGGCAAGTCTTCTAATTTGCTCATTGAATATTGTGAAGGAGAAAATGAATTTGAGAGATTCATAGCTCAGTAGAAAGCACTCTTGGTCCCTCAGCTGTGTAGTCTGGAAGGGGAATATTCAAACCAATAACATAAACCCAGCAATTTGTATTTACAACAAGAGGAAAGGAAGGACTCAGGTCTTTTACAGTGCTAGTAATTCTCTTATTTACTTTTCCTTAGGTAATAGTTTTTGTAAAAGTACCACAATGACTTTTATATCACTGGAACTATTTCCTTTATCTCTTCTTTACACTTCTGTGAATGATGAAAGAATCAAGTTCTCAGCATTTGCCAGAGAAAGTTTGCACCAGTGTCAAGTCATGCAGCCCCTTGCTATCCAGGAAGAAGGATTTGCCTCCTAATGACGGAGGAAATCTCGATTCTTGCCTCTGTGTACATCCATTTATGCTGAAGGGGGTCACCCCAGCAGAAGTCAAGTTTTCCTCCTCCATTAGTGTTCATCCTTTTTTGTTCACTGGTAGCACCTCTTCCTCACTTGGACTGAATTGTAGATATTTTCTGTGGCTCCTAATCATGTCTGATGTGCAGCAGCTGCATTCTCCATCTCATTTTTTCCTCCCAACACTGGTTGATTTATTGCAAAGAGTGTTTCATAGTGAAGAATCCATATTGTGTTAAGGTAATTCCTTACTGGGTTCTCTTGGAGATAAACACATGCATAGAGAAAGGGGCTCTGGGGAAACTGTTTTTCTGCAATAACTCTACTGAACTCCTTTGAAACAAGATTAGATGAAAATTTGGCCTTCCATCAGGAGAAACCCTGAGTTGTTTAGAGGCTAAACTGTGCAAACAGCATGAAGTAGATTCTGTGGCATGAAGATCTCCTTTAAAAAACCCCAACAGATGTGTGTCTTCCTTCAAATCGGAACAAAAAGAGCTGCATAAATCACAGTTTTGGCAGGATTTGCAGTTAAGAACCTTAATGCTGAACTTGTTAAGTCCTTTGAAAAGCCAGAAGACTTCTGCCTCATAGCGTACTAACAAAACCCCCTAAAATCTAAGTGTCTAAGTCGTACCGGTCTTGTGCAGAGAGGGATGATTTGCCTTAAAAAGTGACTTCTTGTGATGTCCTGTAACCCTTGGCAATTGCAAGGAAATAAACCAAATAAGCCTCAAACAGAGAAAAAAACCCCCAAAACCCAAACCCCAGAACACACTGTTGAGGGAGGAGGTATTTCCATCCATACTAAATGTCTCAGCCACCACCACGCTCGAGGCTTTTTTGTTTTCCATGTCTGTGTACCCATAGAACTATCTTGCACTAATGCAACAATATGTAAGTTGTAGTTCCAAAAACCCTGGGCCCAACTCCAGCTTCCTCATGTGAACTTGAAAAAGCCAGCACGCTTTGGAGTGACAAAAATAATGCTGGGTTATTAATCTACATGGCACCCATAAATTTACAGGTTGCTTTACACTCCAAAAATAAATTCCAGTCCCTGGAAGTGTTGTGCCACAAAGAATTCTGGCTGCTAGGTTTAAACAAAAAAAGAAGAAAAACTGTAATAAATCCCGAGAATTAAAAAAAAAAAAATTAAAATCTCATAACCAATCTCTGCCATCCTGTGTATTTTAAGTATTTCTGCAGTGGTTTTCATTTCTAGCCTCAATAAAATGCAGAGGAGAATTGCCCCAATATTTCGTAAAAGAAGAGTTGAAGTAGCTCCCTGGAAGGAGGGAACTCAACCATCTGTTGCTGCCTTGTGGAATCCATGTCAGGCTCAGCAGCAAGGGCAAGAGTGACACACAGAGCAGGGCAGAGGTTTGGGGACATCTGGATGCTTTTTATCTGCTGCACAACAAGGATTTGGGGACAACAATAGTCATCTGTGCCTAGACTGTGTATAAACCCAGCAACACCCCGTGGGGTTTGCCCCTCAGGTTGGGTCTTTCTCTTGAAAAGCCCCACTCGGAGGAGGGAGATGGTTCCAACAGGATATGGAATTCCTTTACTTCCTCTAGTCTTATTTCTGCTGCTGTCTTTCTTACCTGTTGGATAAGGTGGCCAACCCCACACAGCTCTTCCTTTGGTGACTGATTCACTTGTCCCTGACATCCATGACCGGCTCTCCTGCCTGACGTGGAACGTGTTGACACTTCATGGTTAGAGCTCAAATACAAGAAAAAAGCAATAAAAAGCACAGTTGAATGAAATGTGGAGACTTGGCATTTAAGCACACAATGGTCATATTTAATCATCTTACAGTTGACACCTGCTAAAAATTTACTGTTCAGGAGGGATTGGTGGTAGCTCTGTACTGACTTTACTGGTGTAGCAGTGACAAAATTCCAGGGATTTCGTTGGAGAAATCTGTAATAAAAGTTTTTCTTAGCTTTAAAATTACACTCTGAGGTGTCTGAGGGTTGTGTGCTTTTGTTCCTCTTTCTTTTCACAGTGGCATAATTATTGGTCATAGTCCACGTGAGAAATGAATCCAAACACCTGCAGACAAAGGCCGTGGTTTCCATGTGCTGTCTGGGAGTTCTCAGAATAGCTCCTTCAGTTATTCAGCTGTCACTTCAGCTAGGTTTGAATTTGCAGAAAAGTAAGAGACATCTGGTTCTTACTTTGAGTTCTCCATGGGAAACACAATAGCAATAATTTCACTGGAGGAGGCTGTCTACCAGCTAGTGCTGATGGGACTATTTTGGGTTTATTTAGCTCTGCAGTGGATGCTTTTCTTCTCCAGGTAGTGGTGCCTCAGATTTCGGTGCACATTTGTTATCCTGTCCAGATCGCTGTATGAAAGAACTTGAGGGAAGAATTCAACCATAAAACTCAAAATACTGTGGATTTTTTAAACTTAGGGACCTCAGTTAGGGACAATAAAGATGCAAATTAGATGGGTTTTCATTCATAATCATGATTCTAGTTGCTGTTTCTTGTGATTCTCCTGAAACAAGACAGGAATTCTGTTTGTGAAGGAGTGACCTGAAACTGGTTCTTCAGTCTCAGTCTGACATTTATGCTGGAACACAGTTTCCCCCCCTCACTGGGCTTTGGTTTTGCCAGAATAAAAAATGAGTCAGAAACGTCTGGAATTGGTCCAGTGGAATGAATATCACTGACATTTGACGGTCCATCTGACCTTTACCAGTTCTTCATGTTACTGACATGAAATGGTTGCTCACAGGGCTCTGAACAGGGCCAGACTCAAACCCCCTCCACTCTGAATCATTCTTTATTCTCTCCTTGGAAGGATTCCTTCTCTGCTGCTTTTCTGATAGCTGATGCTGTGTGCTCGTATGAAAAAGATGATGATAAAAAAGATATGATTCAGGGTTAAAGCATTGCATTCAGAATGGTTAGTAGGAAGAATTAGTGCTTCTTTGTGGTGATGTGCTGGGCAGTGGGACAGAAGAGAATGAAGGACTTTGAACAATCTGTGTTGTCTTACTCTGCATACTCTGGACATCAGAAATAATGAAAAGGGAATTAATCAGTTTTGGAAACTTCTTTTAAATAGGCATTGACGTCAATAATGAATCCTATTGCTTGTGTGCTGACTTACTGTGCAGACTCCCATCTGGCCCAGTGCTGCTGCCGTGGGGTCTGTGCTTGGCTCTCCGTGGAGTTCATTCTCCAGCAGGGACAAGAGGGTTGAGGATTTCCAGCCACGAGGAAAGGGATCACAGTGAAAAGCTCTGGTGATCCTGTACCTGGTCCACAGGAACAGCCCAGTTCTCAACAGTGTCTTAGGTGTAAATGCAAAGAAGGCATTTAAGAGAGAGCAATGGGAGGTATTTTAGAGCTTTAGAGGGATTTCCTTTAGAACATGAACAGTGTTCTGAGCAAATTATTCTGAGCCATTGCTATTCCCCATTCTTCCTCCCTGTGTTTCTTTTCTTAAACTCCTACTCTTTATTTCGTTAGAAAAGTAGAAGTTAACTGTTAGGCCATTGTGTTCTTCAAAATGAGTCAATCCTGCCATCTCCAGCAGAGTTCAGTTCGAGTTTAGCTCCTGACTAAGATGAAGTACAATTAAAATGGGGAAAGTGGCACAGTGCTTGGTACTGTCTGCTAATTGCTGCTGTACTTTCATTCCTTGTGACAGCTCTCCATGATGCATTATCACTCTGGTGGGCTCCCCCCACCTTTAGCAGCTCCTCCTTGGATTCATTTCGGAGTGTTGCTGCACGTTGGAGCGCAGAGCACTTGGCACAATTTGCAGCTATTAAGTCTGGTCCTAAGATTGCTACTATTAAAGTTCATGTTTGATTCTCTGCCTCTTGTGGAGGAGGTGCTGTGGCTTTGCTGCTGCTTTCATGTTCCCCATTTCCCCCTCTTCTCTCTCTCCTCATGCCCTGCAAACAGACTGTTCCAGCCTGAGGGAATTGCAGAGGATGAGGCAGGAGGGATGGTGTCACAGAGGTAAAACGCGGGGAGAAGAGACAAAGAAAGCAAAGCTAAATATTATTTAATGTGCTATTTACAGAACAAAAGCATCGGTATTCTTAAAAATATATGATTACTAACTGTATAAAAACTATGAAGTCTCTTAGGATATTGACTTGGCATGTTACGTATCTTGTGCTTCCCTGAGGAAGAGTGGAATGGGCAAAACCCTTTTCACTCAAGGAAATAGGTTTAAATGGGAATGGAGGGGGGCTGAGCACAGAGGGGCTCTTTGCAGCTGTTAATTACCACTGATTGGTGTGTGTGACCCCACCAAAGCCTGGTCCTCACAGGACACAGACCCGATCTCTTTCTTGTGAAAACCAACTACACGGACACTTTAATAGAGTCAAAATTATAAACTGAGATTCCTTGGTGACCCTGTATTTCTTTTTTTCCAGATCCATCCTTTAATTCTCTAAACTCTTTTCAACTTCTGGATTTATTTTTCAAGTTTGTTCCCATTCTTATTTTCGTGTTCCACAATTCCCTTCCCTTTTTTTCTTTAATAACCTTCCTGAACTCTTATTTTTCTCCGTTGTTCCCCTTTCTGTGTCTTTTCCGTTGTGATTGGCATAATTTGTCTCAGTCACTGTTGTATTTCTTGTCTGCTTTTCTCAGCAAATGCAAAGTTGTCCCCAGACTTTCAGTATTTAAAATCAGTGTTGGAATTCCAACAAATCCAAAAGGGAAGCTTGCCAAAGTCCAGCATATTCAAACATGGGAGGGAGAGAGGAATCTAATTTTATATCTTTTTTATGATCCTCCTGTTATGTTATTAGTATTAGAGCACAGAATGCCTGCAGGTGTACTGTGTTCTTGTGCAATAAAACCAATTCTCCTCTTTGAGATTTAATTAACCTTCATAAATAAACCAGATGAAATAGGTAAAATGGGGAGATGAGGCATTATGAAGGTAAAAATGATTGATTAATTTAAATCATCTAGGAGATCTGAAGCTGGGTCTTGTGAATCCCATCTTAATTACCTTCTTTTCCTCCTATTTAGTTTTCCCCTACCCCCCCCCCTCCCCCCAATTCTCTTCTAAAGAATCAGACAATCACGTAACAATCTTGAAAATGTATCCTTGAAATTGAAGGCCAAACTTGCATTAGCTCCAGGAATTAACTCTGCGTTTTTATGGGAAGAGCAGTAATCTCAGGATTTGGTTGGAACAACAACGTTGCTGGATGAAACCATGAGCTGCAAGATCCTCATCCTGTGGGACAGACCAGCTGTAGAGCCAAAGGGTCTGTCCCTCAGTTTAGGAGTAAACACCAGGCCAAATTCTTGTGTGTCTCTGCTGGGGTTTGTGCTTAAAATTCGCTCTCCATTAATGATTCATTTAAAGCTGTCTGCCCACATGAGTGCCTGAATCAACCAGTTATTCCTACACAGATCACAGATTTAAAATGAGAGAAGCAGGCATTCTGTCAATGGTTAAATGACTAATTTGACAGTAGGGCCATTCTTTCAGGAGGAAAACGCTCGGAGAGAAATGAGTGGGCTCAGAGGGAGGCTGAGGCTGTACATGATGCCAAGAGCTACACATGGTTCTCACATAAATATGTCCTTAATAGTTGCTCTTAATACTTCAGTGATTGATAGGTCATAAACTTCCGACACTGAAAGTGCAGAGATAATGAAACAAAAGGAGTTTCAGAAACAGAAGGAAAGCCAGGGAGTTTTTCAAATTCATTTTTTGGATGTACATGTCTCTATTTCTCTTTGTTTGCAGTTCTTGAGCTTGCTAGATTTGTGAATAAGAATCTTTTGTCCCTGTCCAGTAAATATCTTGATAATCTGGAGTAAGAGCAGGCATGGAAAGTGATGCAGCTTCATGTTCACCATGTCCCTCTGTTGGTAACAGGAGAGGGGCTGGGCTGACACAAATATGTCATGTTAGGGACATGATCCTCTTCCAGAAGGAAATTCAGGGGAGGCCCCTCAGGTCCATTTAAACATCTCTAAGACTCCAATGGTGCTCTGCTTGTAGGCCAGAATTAGAATGCAGAAGGAATGAGTAGCTGTGCTGCTCCCACTGTGTCTGAACCAGGGAAATATGGGACTTCCAGGGCCAGAATTGAGATAAAGAACTGGTGTTCCATTTAGGAACCCACATAAATGTCCAGATTTTTAAAAGAGTCATTAAATGCTGGCTTTATCAGACAGCATGATTGGAAATTTGCCTCTCCCGTAGGTGTCTTGAAAGATGTGGACATAAACATTCCTTGGAAAAAGCCTTTGCCATACGTGACTGATCAAATACATGCTTTTCACACAGAAATAATGCCAAGGTTTGTTTTGTGCTGGGTTAAGACCATAGTTAGCACTTGGATTCCCCAAACTGTAAAGCCTCAAGAAGGCATCTGCAAACCACGGGATACCACTTTCCTATGGAAGTTTTGTAGCTGCTGCATTTTGCCCCACTAATTGTATCTGCTCTGGGTTAAGAGCTCGACCCCTTTCTCTGCACCTCTTTCTATCCCAGGAGGGATGTCTGAAGCTCTTCAAAGTGCTGATGGAAAATTTAGCAATGATTGTATATTCATAGTTCCTCTTGGGTGCTCCACCAGTGACACCCAGTCCTCAAACCTGAAGTCTGGGTTAAGAAATTCTTGCTCTGTAATTTAGTTTCTTTTCCTTCCTTGCACTCACAAAGCAGGAGTTTCGGACAGCTCTGTTTTTCCTGAGGTGGAACTCTTTCCAGCACCTCTGCAGGTTTTTAAAATTCACTTCCCCTCTCTTACCAGAGGTAGGGCACCATTCATTTGCAAAAACAGCTGAGCAGATGCTGGTGAGTTGAATTGTGTGTCCTTGTCTGGGATTCATACCTTTCCTGTTCTCTGGCATTAGGAATCTTCCTGTCCCTGTGGTACTGCCGTGACCTGTATTAATGTCACATCAGGGAACCCTTTTGTTCCCTCACAGGGAGGCAGCAGGACAGAGTGCTGCTGTCACCACCTCAGCGTGAGCCACAGGACACGGGTGGTTTGCCTGGAGGGGAGAAAGGCGCTCACGTGGATCTCAGCACCTCCCATGGGTTGTTGTCCTCTTTGGTTGAGAAGGAGAGGTGAGACGGTCAGCCTGGTCACTGGGCATGGACCGCTCTGCTGTGAACCCCAGTGAAGCCCCAATGGAGCCCCCGCTCATTACAATGACGATGTCAGGTCCCTGCCCGATGCTCTCGGCTTCTCCAAAAATCCCGGCTTTGGGAAGGAGCTCCTGAGCCTGCAAAGGTCCCTCTGGAGCAGGGACCTTTGGGCTGGATGGACCCTTCCTTATGGTGCGGAGCCGCTACAGCTGCTGCAGGGTTTGCAGGGTTCAGCCCAGCTGTGTTTCCTCTCCCTGTGAACTGGCAGTTCAAAAAGTGCTTTGTGCATCTCCAGTCTTTCCCTGTGTAAATTCATCTTTGATATCCGAGCAACCTGAATTCTCATCTATTTTTACAGCTCTGTCTTTCCTTTGTATGCCTTCTTATTAAGGCATAATATTTGCTAATTGCAGGACTATTTTCTTCCCCTTTTTGCCTCTCATTTATTTGTCTCACCATGCATCTTTCAGCAGAATCCCGGTGTTTGTGCCTGTTTTGATGAGTATCTGTCCTCAAAAATTCCTGTTCAGAAAGATTTCTATCTCCCAAGCTGCTTCCTGTGTGCTGTTTCCATGTGGTACCACCCTCTCTGGTGAGAGCATCCCTTTAGTTCAGTGGTGCCACAGAATTTATCCAAGTATTTCACTCAAGACCAAAAGGGCAGAGACAGCTCATGGGTATAAGCAGGATTTTGCAAGGTTTGAAGGTGTATTGCTCAGGCAAACCCATAAATTAAAAGCACAGCAAAACTTCCTAGAACTTTGTGTTGCATAAAAAGAGCTCCAAATTCATGTTATGATGTAGGCTGTTGAGTTTTATTTTTCTTTTTTTTTAGAGTCCTTTTCAGATCTTAATTGTTCCTTCATGAAAGCACAAGACTTGGCTCTTAGTTGTGTATGTCTTTAAAAGCCCACACCCTGAACACAAAACAGTGTTGAAGATCACTCCCTTGTCTTATCCTGCCAAACACAAACTTTAAAGAGGTTTGGGATATGGATGTTCCTTTGTCCTGCTCAACAGGCCCCTGACTGAGATAATATCCTTAGGGTTATGAAGTATTATTGAAAGGAAGCACAAGAACACTGTGCTCTAGTTCTGCATGTGGCTTTAATTATAGATCCTCCTGAATCTTTTTCATACCTGCTCTTACATTTTTTTTCTTGAAATCTCTTCCACTCTGTAATGATTCAGTTCAAGTGAGTTGCTAAAATGCTATATAGGAACTAACTCTACAGAATTAAGGGGTGCTGATACTGCCTTTCATCTTCTTGTTTCCAATTCAGCCTGACAAGCTGTGCAGAGTAGCTTGAAGAACAGGGGCCTCTCCCTCATGAAAGCACCTATAAATTAAAAGCAAAGGAGTTTGAGATGCTTTTCATTATCCTACATCCAATGGCTGAATTAACACACCAAACAAAGCAGTATCATTATCTTACAAAACACTGTTTGGGGAAAACCTATGTTTCAGAATAATTTTGTGTGTGTGTGTGCTCAGTAACAGCAGCACTTCATTTCTTTTAAATAAGTGTTTTTACAAGCGTGCACTGTAAACCAGGAGAGCCCGGGGTCCCAGGCCCTTCAGCAAAGAATCTCTCATTTTCTATCATGTTTTGTGTGTTGGTTTTTGGTTTTTTTTACCTGTTTCACAAATATTAACCACTGAGGGAGTTGAGAACCTAAAAAACAGCCTTTTTGAATACTGAAAGGAGATCAGTTCCCTTTTCCTGGATGTGGTGTTACTCAGTACGAGCTACAGCCTTAAGGAAAAACAGTGTGCATTGCCAGATATGCTGCATTTCTGAACCCTCATAGGAGGGGAGCTTTGACCCCTGGACTCCCTTCAGGGGTGTCAGAAGTTTCTGGTACCCTGGCACTATAAGGAGATTAGAAACGTTCTGCTTAAAAATTGGATGCCAGCAAGGTCATAGTTTTAGGCAAACACCCTCTCCCCTCACACCCTTGAATTCTTAAACACTTTTAAAATCAAGGAATGGACCTGAAGGTGAGCTGGGAACTCTACTGGCCTGTGTCAGGACAAAGCGTTGTGTCTGATTTGGTTTTATATCTTTCTGATGAGGACACTCCATTAAGAGACTTGGCCTTGTCAGTAAAAGGCCAGTTCATTGTTCATAACAGTGGTCACTGTTATATTCCAAACTATTCCAAACAACTCCTGTGCCTCCAATGCCTGCTTTTACAGGCATTTACCATGTGGACAGTTGGATCCAGGGGTCAGACATTTTAGGAGGAAGAGCAGCAGTTTCAAAAGAGTCAGAAGAAGTTACACTCCCAGCTGAAACTGAACTGGATCACGCAGTAACCTGATATTTTCAATGTCAGGATAACTGGTCCAAACTATATAAGAAACTGAGGCTGGAAACAGAAAAATTTCATGGAATTTTTGACGTTAATCCCAAAGCTGTTGCCCTGGAGGCATTTCAGGTGGATTGGCTGGACGCCCCAGACAAACAAAGCATTTCTGCAGCACAGCCCCGGAGAAGGAGGTGAAGAATTGCCCACTTGAGTTCTGGGTGGTCCTGTGAGCCACACGCACGTGTGATCAGAGGATTTACCATCCACTCCTCTGGGATATAGAGTTCTTTGTGGACAGGCTGCTGGGATTCCTCATTTGGAAACACTGAGAGTCCCAGATCCTGAGCTTAAGATAGTACTGGTTTTAGAGCAAAGCCTGAGCTGTGGAGCACCTTTGCTTGAGACAGTCCTCACTTCAGTGAGCTTTAGATGTTGTACAGCCACGAAGTGCTCTTTATAATCTCGAGCCTGTAGGATGTATCTGTAGCTGTTAGTTATCTGAGGGAAGGATGTTGTCAACATTGCAAAACTATGAATTATCCCAAAATTGGAACATGTCTCTGGGATGCAGAGTAAATGAACGGGAGGACTTGTCAGACAGTAGCAAACTCCGTGTGGTTCACTGGGAGCCGGCTGAGGAAAAGCTGTACACAGGAGAATTTAAATTATGATAGAATAACCTGTAGTGTCAATTAATCACGTGCTGTCTTTTCTGCCTGATTTTATTTTTAAATTTTGCTGTTGTTAATTGGCAAAAAGCCAGGCTTTGGTAAAATTTCTGAAGGCTGGAGGTAACCTTCTGGCCTCATGCTGCTTTTTAATGAATTCTTTTCTGTTCTCTCTACTTTTTCATACTTTCCCATAACAACAACTGTGTTCCAGGAGAGCACTAAGAAAAATAATTCACATCTGTGACTTGAGGACTGTTCCCATCAATCCTTGAGCATTTTGACCACAGTTGATGATACAGTTTTTATTTCAGCTTTAATGCTATTGTACTAATTTTATGAACCCCCTGAAGCCTATAACACTGCAGTTCTTCACTTGACTGCTCCAGCATTATTGAGGAGCTTACTCCTAGTCCTGTTCCTGGAACTGAACTTGTTTGCTGAGATAAAATAGCTTGCTAAATAAAGTCAGTTCAAAAGTGTTCCTACCCACAACCAATTCAGATGTAATACAAGGAAAATAAAATGAAGGTCTCCAAAGCTATTCTGCACTCATTAAAGGAATTTTCATTTGATACAAAGTCATTGCACAGTTCTGAGTTCCTGTGATAGACTGAGAGAAACTAGAGCATGAAAAATGGCCTAAAAGCTCCACTGTAAAGCTGTTAACTAAAGGGTGTGTGTGTAAGATTTGGTTGTTGTAGTTGGCTGGCTTTGTATGTACCTTTTCTCGGTTTTGATTGGAGTTGTGGGTTTGACTCTGTTTAGAACTGGGCCAGAACCACAGCTGGGGATCCAAACACCCACAAATCCTGGACCAGCTCCGATTTTTTTTCACGTTGAGTTCATCTCTGATTCAAAAGAGCCCCCAAATTCTGGGCAAAATTCTACCAAACCCACTAAGCTCCACTGGTTGGAGTGCCAAGCCACAGCTCAGCCCAGGTTTGTTTGAAAATGGCTTAAAACCGGTCCCAGATTCTGTTGAACGTGACCCAAAGTTGAATCATAATATTTAGAAACTTCAGCAAATGAGCACAGAACTCAGTGGTTGCAATAAAACCGAAATTGAGATAATATTGTGAGGTCTTAATTTCTTTCTGTGGACATTTCGTTCAAACCCATCCTGAGAAGTGCACTGATTTAGGGGAGTTAAGAGAACTCGTGAGCTTGAGAGCGATTCCTAAAGAGTTGGTAGAAATGATGGAAATGTATCGGTTTCCTCTCATGCCTTTTCCATTTTTAGTGGAGTTGCTCTTGTTCTGTTCTGCCTTCTGCACAATTAAAATAAAAGCCTTTGAAGTGTCTGAATTTGCATTTTTTATTTTTTTTCCAGAGACTTTGTCACAGCCTCTTATGGAAGTGATAGCATTAAATTGGAGCAGCACAATGAATTCCAGGAAGCGAGTGATCTTCACGAGCTTGTTTATTTGCAGGAGCTCCATTAAATTAAGGATGCTTATGAGGAGAGGTCTGCAGTGAGGCACTGGCTGCACTGTTTGCCTGAGGGGTCGGTGCCCCACCTGGCACCTTGGGCTCCTGGGCTCTGATCATTAGCTCAGAGCTGACATTTAACCTCTAGTACAAGAACAGTCTTTATAGTCATTTTTACACGTTCTTCATTTTGCAGATTAAGAAATAGGGGTAAAACACAAGGCATGACTTTGAAGAGGTCCAGGGGACATCCCTGTCCCTTGGGTCCCACTGCTGGCTTGAGTTTAAGACACTTCTTTGTGGTAAGGGCAGGTGTAGTTTTGGGCCAACCCCAGTACAAGGTGAGCGTGCTGGTACATTCTCTTAAAATCAGAAGCAAAAGAGAAAGATTAATCAATTCTTAATTAAACAAATGGCAGAACTCCAGTCTAATACCTAGAAAAAGAGCTCATAAAACATGAAACCAAATTTAATTTCCCACTAAGTGTATTTAATGATGAGTGTAAATCACTGGTGAGGTTTCTTCTCCAAATTATTTAGGCAGAAATTTACACTTTTTTGAAATGCTAATACAAATACTTTTGATGTGTTTAAATTCTGCTGCACTGCAACACAAATATTTGGAATTATTCCCCCCTCTGAAAGGGTAACTGTTGTGGTGAGTTGGACACATTTTCAGCCACAGATAGGCAGCCTCCACAAAGAGGCCTCCCCGTAAAGACCTTTGTGCTCTCACTTAATTAACCCAATGGCATTTGGTTCCAGCAAAGCTGCTCTGCCTCATAATGACAAGAAAAATGAGATATTAGTGGAGATCGGGAAAGAGATGAATACACATCTGCTTATATTTGCCCTCCTGGCATGACCCATTAGATTGCTCTTTAGGACTAAAATTAAAAATGTAGAGAGTTGTAGACTTTAATGAAAAACCCCTCATATCTTCTCGTAATTGAGAATGTAGAAAGGCTGAATGGTGAGAGACTGAACTTGTAAATCCTCAGGGTTTGTGTTCCTATTGCAGGAGCTGTTGTGTGTATGTACCAATTATAAATATATATCTGCTTTTACAGCGACAGACTATTTTAAGGTGGCTCAGACAGTTATTGGTACCAAACTGCTTGATAATGAATGTCTGGAAAACTGTGATGACAGATCAAAGGATCAGCATTTTAGGTTTCCATTCCTGATGTATCTAGTTTAGATTGACTGTAAATAAAGTTCTAGTCAGGTTCCAAATGAGCAAGGCAGGGTCTTGCAGGGTAGGGTGGCATTATCTTGGGAATCCTGCTGAAACATCCTTCTGGAGGGGGCTGATCTGTGAGAATTGTGGAGAGATTTGTAAGCCTTGATTTGCAGTGAAAATTGCCTACAGCAATATTAATTGAATATGCATCTTTCTGATAAACATACTGTACTTCTGAAACTGTTGTCGTCAACATGACAACAAATGAACATGGTAAAATAAAATCCTTGGGCGAGAGGCAGATTGGCAGATGAGGAATCCCTCTGGGAAGTGTGGAGCTTCCCATCCCATCTGTACACAGCTGCACCCGTGTGGGGGGCAGGGGCACACTCTGCGTGCACCGGGGTTGGGCTCTGCGTTTGTGTCACAGGGAAAGGTGGAAGGAGATGGAAAGTGATGGGAAGAAAATAAATGTGCCAAAAAGGAGGAAACCGATGCAAAGGAGAGCGGGAAGTGAGGAAATGACATCCAGCCTGCCGTGTGCTCTTGCACTTTCGGGCTGCTTGAAGCCCGTGGTGCCAGGCTCCCCACAGTGCAGGGCGAGCAGAGGTGCTGCAGACACTGCACACCTCGTGCCCTGCTCACAAAGAAGTGAATGTGCAGCGTGAAATCCGAATATTCCTTCTCTGAATACTTTGTTTTGCGTGGCGTACAACAGTTTCCATACGGAGAAACTCACTGCTGGATTAAAGCACCGTACACACTGCGGTTGGGGATGGCCTGGAGCTACAGAGTGGGGTGAATGTGATAAAAGGACTAGGGTAATCCTAAAACTGGAGTGACAGCTCAAGACCTTCTGTTTGGATGGACAGGCACTTGTGGGTTAAACTGAAAAAAATGCACCTGAAACCTGCTGAAGGACAGCAATTTTCAGTGTTGCTCTTGACCACGTGAGGGGTCTTTGTGAAGGGCAGGGGGAAAGGACAGGAGTTGTGGGCTGTGGTTTAATGTTCTGGATTAGTCTGTTACAGTTTCCTGTTTAGGATGCTGTTTTTCTGGTTGCTTTTCTCACGTGTGGTCTTCGCCCAGCAGGGCTCGTGCCATCTGCTGAGGGCTCCTTTCATCTGGTTGTAGGGGAGTTCTTTGGGTCCATACTCCCTTGCTGCAAAGGTCTTGAATGGTATTTCTTCAGGGTTTCTGAACTGCATGAAATATGGAGCTCAGGAGAATGCACTTAGAAAGGAGCTTCGTGCTCCTTTCAATTTGCACAGTTTTGGTTGCACTGGTCTTCCATGTAATCCTCTAGAAAATGATAATAATTTGGAAATAAGGACAGAGAAATCCAAGCCCAAACACTGCCCTTGAGTGATGACTCTACTTACTGTGATAACTGGAGTGAATTCAAAAAATCTTCTCCCTGTTCTCTCTGCCTTTGTACAGATGTGTGTGCAGTAAGAGTTATTTATAGGGATTCATTTAAATTCCACATTTTTTCCCAGCACATTTTCCACCTTCTTTTTCACAGCACTTACTTGTAAAATCAATACTCTCAAACAGCTTTACTTTTTAAACTCCCCCTACCTTCCTTTAAAGCTGTCTTAGAGGGCTCTGTGTGTTTCCATGGAGCCCCTTTTTAAGCAGATAGAAACAAACTCAAGCGCAAAAGTTCATTTTGAAGGGAAGCTGTTGCACACTATGACGAGCCTAATCAGGCTTGGCTTCTGCAAGTGCAGCGTTTAAAATGGAACTGTCGATATCCAAAACACCTGGTGTGTGGTTTTGGGGCAGAGATGGGTTCTGCACCACAAGCCGGGTAAAATATCCCTGGGAAAGGACTTCATAGTCTATTACAGGCTTGATTTTAATACTTCTCTTCTTTTATAAGGTGTTCCACAGTGTGTAAATAACAGAATTATTGTAATGAAGCACCTAGGCACGTGTTGCTGTCTGCAGGTACAGGTTTCTGCGTCCAAGCTTAAACAACGTGACAATGTTCAGGGTTTAGAATTGTTGAGCAGCCTGCAGCATTCACTGAGCAGCTATGAAAGCAAAGATACTGGGAGCTGAGGCCCCAGAGAAATGGTTTTGAATATTTTAAAGCTAAATGAGAAAGATCAAACACATAGAGGCAGACCTGGCTGTGCTGAGGCCATCACTGGGGCTCCCTGAGCAGCCTCCATCTCCTTATTGCAGGCAGTGCTTTGGATCATGTGTTTCCAGGTAGTGCTGAGGAGCTTTACAGAAATTCTCTTCCCTTTCTGAGTCTCCCCTCCCTTGTGTGACATCCCTGTCCATGGAGATGGCGCTGCAGAGGGTCATCCCTCCTCCCTCGGAACTGCCCGGCTGTTGTGCTGTAGTGAGTTCTAGTCAGTCCCTCACAGCTCTATCGATTTTCTGTTGTGGTAATCTATACAGCCTGGGGACCATAAACAAGGTAAGTTAGTGGTCAGGGCCAGGACACTTGGCTGGGTCTGCTGGGTTGTGTTTGCACGCAGAACGAGATCTGTGACCCTCCCTTTTAAAGCTTTCCGTTTCTGTAATGCCTTTTATCCCCAATCTCAAAGTTCTTTGCAAGAACAGTGAATTAAACCTCACAGCAAACCTGTGATATAAAGAAACATGAGATCTATTATTTGTGAGCCCTTTTCACAGTAGTTAGAACACCCCCCCACACGTTAAAGTCAGATTTTCAACTGAGTGTATTCCCTGTTCAGACCCCAAACACCTGACCACGAATGTGCCATGGAAATGGCAGAGGAGGGAAATTTATCTGGCATTTAAATCTGAGCTGAGCTCATTTTAAAATCCCCATAGGTCAAACGCACGGGAGGAGAAAGTACCTAAAGCTGGAAAAACAATGAGGTAACATCAGAACATTCATTGAAATTACAGGAATATTAATGATGAAGGATAAATGGTATTTGGAGGTTTCAGTACGACAAGGTTTGTTCTAAATACGGTGCACAAGATCCTTAAGTGCAGTTCCTCTTCTGAATGACAGTGGAACTGACTTAGTTTACACTTATTTAAGGTCTGGCCTCTTCTTTTCAGAAATTCCCAGATAATTGAGAAACAGTTACAAAACTGAATTTGACTCGTAGCAGAACCAAGATTTCTCTTTTGATTTCAGCTTTACCAAAACCGTGGCTTGGCACTTCCTTCAGTTCACTCCAGATACATGAGCTATATTCGCAGTTGTTCCTCAGTGTGGGTTTGATTTCTGCAATTCAGGAATTCAGAGCTTGTCAAGCTCCTTTGTGATTGACTCAATCTTTTACAGGAGGATCTCATGGATTTATAGCTTGACTTTGTCTTCAAAAATCTTTTCTGTTTTGCAGAGTTTCCTTTACTAGTGCCCCTACCAAGAAAAGAAAGCAAATAGTGGGATTTTTACAACTGCTTGTAGCATAACACTGGGAAAACTTCAAAGCACAGAGAAGTGATTATACTTGGTCTTTATCATCTTTCTTTTTTTCTCCCCCCCTCATTTAAAGTTGTATTTATATTTGCCTCTGATTCTCATGTAACTTTCTTCTTCACGCTGCCAAAAGTCTTCAACTGTGGTGCTGGAGATTAAATGGCAAATTTCTGGCAAACATCACAGAGCTTTGTTTTCAGTGAAGAATCAAACTTAGCCTCTGATGAACAGGAGAGTCTCTCTACTTGCACTGTCATTTATGTTCATAGTCCTTGGATTTGTTGTCATGTGCACATGGAAACATAACATTTGCGTGTGCAAATAGTGCACTTGAGTGCCTTGTGCTTTCAAAACAATACAGAAGGTACAATACCCACAGCAGTCTGAGGAGCAAACACGTGGGATCAGACCTAGTACCTGGCGAAGAGACCAGCAGGGTAACTATGCCAAGTACTCTGATAGAATCAGGAACATTATTTTAAATACCTGTTGTCGGCAGGGTCAGCCTTTCAAATCCTTCTGTGCTGTTCCACTGGCCCCAGCCCATCCCTCACGGAGTTCTGTCTGGGAGGAGACAGAGCTGACACTGAACTAACAGCCTGGCTGGGCATCAAAGTGTTTCCGAACAGCCCTGCTGATTGTGCTGATGCAAAGAATTAATTATTTTGCATTTGCTAAAATCAAAGCAAGTTATGACCGTAGTGAGAACAGGAAAGGGGAGAAGAGAAAAGCAGAGGGTGGTGGGAGCGGTGGACAGCAGCAGTGATGCTGGCTGCCCTATAGCACAGGAACGGCTCCCTTAGGCTCTCGGAGCAGTGCACAGACCTACATGGCACGTCTGTGTGATCCACTTTGATCTACTGAATGACCTGACCTGTTTGCTGTGTTTTGAGCAGGCAGGGGAAGCACAAGACGTGACACATCAGAGGCAGATGATAGGAAATGGACTCTTTGAGCAGAAAACGGGGGAGAACACAGATATGCCCAATGTCTGAGACAAAAGCTGAGCTCCACATGTCCTTCCATTAAGATTTATTGAAATATTGCAGGTCAGGATCTCCTTTTCCTTTTATATATAACAGAGGGTGAGAACAAACTTCTTTGCTTGCTTCCTGCTTTCCCTGCCCTGGTGGGCTGGAGAGGAAGCTTGTTGGAGAGAGTGGGATTCTGAAGGGAAGGTCATGTAGAACATGGTCCCAGGCTCTGAGGGGATCTCAGGTACACTGGTCTCTGGGCAGTTTATCATGAGCAGATAATGAGAGACGAACAGTTTTGAACTAAAAGGGGAGCGACCTAGATTAGATGTTAGGATGAAATTCTTCATGATGGTGTTGAGTCACTGGTACAGGCTGCCCAGAGAAGCAGTGGATGCCCTCTAAGGCCAAGGATTGGACAGGGATTGGAGCAAGCTGGGATAGTGGAAGGTGTCCCTGCCTGTGACAGGGGGTGGTTTCTGGGATTCTTTCAACCCAAACCATTCCATGCTTCTGTGAGTTATTCTGCAAAGAGCAGGTCAGGTATGGATCAGAGTGATAAGTCGTGTGTGAACTCATCCGTGTTCATGTTGCTGTGTTCTCAGCAGCTTCTGGCTCTACTGAGTAAATCCCCCCCAATATATTTTCATACAGCTGTGGCTACAGGGAGGCATCAGCCTGGAGACCTCCGTTTGGGCTCTCTCGGTCTCAGTGAGTGTGGAAAAGCCCTGCCTGCCCTTTCCGTGTGTGCCACAGCAGAGGCCACAAACCCTCCCCAGCAGCCTGTGCCTCGCTGGAGATCAAGAGGCAGAGAGCACAAGCCACAAACGATGATGTGCCTGGGGAAGGGAGCTCGGGAGATCAAGGGCATTGCCAATGTGAATGAAATCTCCATGAAAGAGCGTCGTCATCGCTCTGCTTTCATGGATTAAAGGAACAATTGAGCCGAAGAATGAAAAGGCGGTGCCAAGAGGAAGAGAAAATGTGGAGGAGGGAAGGAGGGTTTCTCTGGCGAAACCATTCCAGTCACGTTCTTGGCGCACAGGCAGGAAGGCACAGCTGCTTCACATCTGCTGCAGAGCACTGGGGCTGAGCCGGCACTAGCACATGAGGGGTTTGATTGCTCTGGTATGGATACAATACTTTTTGTGGTCAGTAACACGGAAAACTATTTTCTGAGACCACTGCAAGAGCTGATTTGGCTTTTAAATGTTTTCTCTCAAAGGTCAGGCCCACAGAGGCTTACAGAGGCTAATTTTGCCCCTGGAGTGTCAGACCTGATGCCCACCCTGAGAGACACAGTAACCACCGAATTACACAATTTAAATGTTTTATGCTTGTATCCATGAAAAACTCTGACAATTTTCTTTCATGTAGCATCTTGATTATATTTCATGCAGTAAATCTCCCCAAGCATTTTAGGGCTTTGTGCCTCAAGTGAGGCCAACATCCATGAATACCAATGCAATACAGAGATAACAATAATAATATAAGATTCCTTTACCTGACTTATCGTCTGTGATGCATATATTGAGCATGGCAGTAAAGTCTACTAAAGCCTCCAGTTCAGCTAACGTGAGGGAAGTGCATACAAATGCAACATAACCAAATCTTAAATCCTAGCTCAGCACCTCTGTTTGATCCTCTCCAATACCCAGCAGCAGCCAGGAGGTAACAGGAACTAATAAACATATTAAATTGATGTGATTGACTTAGACCCATTCACTGACACTGGTGTTGGAGGGATCATATGTTTCAAACTCAGGCTCGCTCTTGGTGTGCAAGTGAAGCTTCAGCTGGTATTGATAAGTATTTTGCCTGCATGAGTTATATGAATGAAGACTTTAAAAGATGAGGAAAATACCAAATCAAAGAGAGATTGTGTTCTAGAAATTAAAACAGGAGGCGGACCCCAAGCACAGCTCCTGTGAAGAGTCTGAATCTGGGGTTTTGGACTCACTGCTATCAGCAGGGACAGCTTTGGGTCTTCTGTCCTCTGCTGCTCCTCTTGTTTAGGAAGGTTCTTTTGGCTTCATATCAGCCAATAACACACCTGTAGGGGTGCCAAGAAGAACTGCAACAGTGATAATTAAGGCAGAGACCACCAGTGCATTCTTCAGCTTAGCTCCACACTGGGACTGAGTTTGGGATGCCATATTGCTGTCTGCATCTCACACACAGGCACTGGGGGATGCCTGAGCCTTCCAGACAAGCATATGAACAAAATTTGACATTTCCCAATGGCCTTATGAATATTTAAAGGTGGAAGACCGTATTGTTAATGTTACCTGGAGCAGCAGACTAGTGTTTACTTTCAAGGTTTGGAGCATGTTTTGGGGCTGTGCGTGCGTGTCTAGGAACAGTTACTGTGCAGGTAGAACTGTAAAACAGGGAGTTCTGATCTGTGGAGCAACTTTCTGTGTTTGTTGTAGCTTTAACTGCATCTCAGCCATATGCCTTGTGCAGCATGTTGAACAAACACCTTTTTTTATAGTTCTTATATTTCAGAGGAAATACTGACAGGGCCATGGCAAACTGCTCATTCAACTAAATGTCGGTGAGGAGGCTGCTATGGATCAGTCTTTTGGAAAAGATTCAATGCCACTGTCTAGACAGAGGCAAGAAACAAGGGCTCCCTTCCCCTCATCCCCTTGGAGCCTCATCACAGAGCTGTGCAAGTCTGCTAATTAATCTGGAGTTTTGCACTTCACCCTTAGGAGTTGCTTTCTTAAAAAAAGTAGGTCATTTGATTGACACGTATTCTTCAGCATCCTAATCTCCAGTGAGAAAACGATGGGCACTGAGCTGTGCTGCAGGCAGGCAGAACAGAGGGCTGCACACAAACCCAGTGCTGGCTTACAGGAAAGGTTCAAGAAGCCCTAAGACACCAATGCCACATCAGGAGGAACAGGGGCAAGGAGGAGCAGTGCAGAAAGCCACACTTTTGCTGTGGTTCACAGGGACTGCTGCTATTTGCTGGAGAACTTCCACTCAGTCTGAGAGAACACAAGATTGCAAACAGTGAGTGTATTTCATTGGTGGTGAGTGGCTCTGGGTCCTGGCAAGAAATGAAGAAAACAAGGATAATACCTGGACATGGAAAGGTGTTGGCTGGGGAACAGAAATCAGAATTTTAACTGAATATTTCAGTGAGAACTTCCCCTCAGAGAGGACAATGGGATCAGTAGTAAACCAAGTAACATTCTTCTCTTTTCTGTCATGGGGATGTTGATCACCTGGTCGCTAAATAATGAAGATTGTATTAAGTTTAAGACCCTAAAGGCTACTTGAGTTTCTTTCAAGGTGGTTTAGGGGAAGCATCTAGAGAAATTCTCAATGGATATTGGCAGGTACTCAGGAGAAATGATGAGCTGAGAGTGGGAAACGATAAAGGGACAAAAGTGGCTTGCCCAGTGACTGGTTTGCACACCAATACTTTGCTCATTCCCAGTGTGTGCTGCACACACATCTGCGAGGCCCAGAAAATCCTGGCCTGAGGAGCATGTGAGCAGCAATAGACCTTCCCTCTGCTTTTGGTAGCCTTGTTCCAGCCAGCAGGTCCACTGTTGTATGGATTATGGAGTGGCCAACATGTTCAGGAGTTCCTGTTGCTTCTCTTTGTGAATGCTCATTTCCCCACAGCCTGGTTTTCAGGAAATAGAAGCTGGGCTTTTGTGAGAAGAAAAGACCCTGAAGTCACCCCAGACTGTGTATTCAGAAATAAACTGTGAGTCACTTAAAAATTTAATTCAGTTTTTTTATAGGAGGATTTTTCTCTTTTTTTTTTTTTTACTCTAACAGTATTTGTAATATTAAATTTATACCGAATGTGTATTTGGAAGTATTTCTCACTGATTAGTATAGAGACATCTTGGGTGTCACTGTAAATTCATGAGCATCTGGATTTCATTGTCGTGAGAAAGCATCCAAGTGAGACTGTTCACCAGCAGCACTGAGCATCTGTGGGGAGGGAGGCACAGGGTCCTCTCAGCGTTTCCTCCTGAAGCACCCCATGCCTGGAGGTTTAATGTCTACCAGAGCTTCTCCTTCTCTTATTGCCAAAACTCAAAATTGCTTGCAAGGTAGATTTTGTTCTGGATATCCGGATAGCAAATGAACTGCATGTCCTTTGGGAACACATAAATCCTGGCTTTCAGTCTGTACTAATACAGGGTTTAAAACAAATGCAACCTGGCTCCAAACAAACCTGAGGCCTGGGTGTGTCCATGGGCACTGATTCTCCATGGCCTTCCTTTCATTCCCTGAAGTCTCCGTGCCCTCCTTTACTCTTCTGTAGACCTTGTCTAGTATTTCTCTTCTCTTCAGAGTAATACTTCCTTGGAAGGTTTAGTCAGATAACGTCTGAGAAGCGTTTGAGATCCTTGAGGAAAGGTCAAACCCTGCAAGGAGCTGAGCTCTGGTGACATGACTGCAAAATTTAAAGGGAGAAAAAAGGGTATAACTATGGCACAGCTAAAAATAGAGTCTGAAATTCCTCCTCATTCTCAAGCCATATAAGGATCTGTGCAAAGCTGTGTAAGGCAGGATCTTCATGCAAAAAGAGATGGAGTTTTGGCTGATTTACCATGGGAAGCATCATGTTCCTATGTTTCCTTTGTTGAGCTAAATCATAATTTTAAAGCTGTCAGAAGGCCACTCTTTAAATTAGAGTAATTTATGGCTGTATGTGCCCAAGAACAGCTACAAATGTAAACACAGGCACTCCCTTGGCTCTATCCACTGCACTTTTCCAGATCACTTCCAAATGGAAGAGAAGTCTTAACCAATGAGGCAAAATTTCTCTGCCACTCACAATCAGAGGATTAATTCCTCTTTTCTAGTACCTCTAGATGGTGGACCAGAGTCTGGTCTTTGTCAGGAATTTCCAGGGACATTTTTGGCACTTCCAGACGTGGATGACAGGCAGGAAAAATACATAGATTTTCACGTGACAGGACGGTGAGTGAATTGACCTGGCAAATCTTGCAGGACTCTTTGGTAGCGATCCCTGCAAATGTAAAATGTCACACACCCACTCTCAGGTTCCCTAGAGTGGTTCTAGGATTCCCATCTGGTGATACAGGGTTCCCTATTTCTTGACAGATTCGCAAGGAAAAGGTTCCCCAAGGTGCTGAGGAAGAGAAAGGGAAGGTCAATTAAATAAATTCCCTCCTGCTGTTGCCAAAGAAACCTCATAGAATCTGATTCATGAACGTGCAGGTTTTGTTTATACCCATTTTGTGACTGATTTGTGTTTGGACTGAGGTCCAAACCACACACACATAATCTCTTTTGCCACCCAATTTGTTCTCAAACGCAAACCAAATCAACAAACAAACAAGGCCCCCCGAACAAAACACAGCCACATCTCTAGTCTGTGTATCCTGTTTCCTATTTTCCTGCATTTGGAACGACAAGTCCCGGCACGGACCAGGCTCCGTGGGTTTTCCTGCACTGCTCCCATTCCTGTCTGCCTCCTGTGTCATCTCTTTTCATCCCTGCTTTAGATTAGCCCCAGCACAGGGCCATGTGGATCCATATGTTGTGGATCAGGCCGAACAGTCCATCCTGCCTTTCATCATCTGCTCGTCCGTCCCACACCACAGTTCACCGTGACTCTGCTGAGGCACCACCTTGCCTTGGCTGCTTCTTAGCCTTACCCGTCCCTATGATCCAGTTTGGGATTCCAAACGTCATCTCTGTCATTTTCGCACAGCAAACCCAGAACTATTTTGGGTGGGTTGGGGTATTTATGTCCCTACACATTAGAATTGGATATCCAAGAGTAAATGCAGCTGGTGGGTCTGGAGCACCGTGGGAGGTTGTGCTCCAACAGACTGGTGTGGAACCCTGGATTTGTGGGTTATTGGCATCACTTCTGTTTATGTCCCATCTCTGGTTTGTGCAGTGATGGTGCCTCGGTCCTTGGTGAATTTTACTACCCTCTCTTTCTTTTCGTTTTCCTAGCTGGCACTTTAATTTGAAACTGTGATGCTTTGTGCCTTGTATTGTGTTCCAAGGCTGGGAGTGATTCCTATATTTTCAGGGCATGCTTCTGCATCTCCATTAAAATCAGTGGGAAGGTGTTAGACAGAGAGCTAAAATGCTTTTAAAAGGAAGTTTTTGCAGAGATATTTTAGAACGTGGTGACATCTCTTTCACTCTGAACTTTCTCTCTTCTGTGCATATATCCTTTGCATTTCTTTAGTCCTTTAATCTGTCTACTATTTTTATTACAATTCAGAAACATTTGCAGAAAAAACAGGAGGGAATGATAAAGATCACAACTGAATGTCAATGGAATCTGAACACCAGATCTTCCAGCATACCGAGCTGAAAATACAGGACAGGGACAGGAATGTTAAAATAAACTCGCTCAGCTAAATCTGACAGTTTGGGCTTCTACCTGCAGCCTCCAGATCTCTCCTCCACTGTAATCTCCTTTTGCCATACAAAGGAATGCTTTAAACTAAAGCAAGGGAGAAGGTAAATTTTGCAGGGCAACCTTGTCTGTCTCTCCTTTGAGGAAGCCAAACCGATGACAAGAACGTTATTGTTTGTATATTTAAAGTTGATTTAATTAATGAAACCCATGGAGTCAAACCCCTAATCTTATTAATAATTCAGATGGACAGAAACAAGAAGCTGTTTTACATTTGAAGGATATAGAAATGAAAGGATGGCTTTCAAACTTGTTTTTAAGTTGGTAAAATATTTGTGTGCCCATAATATCCATTTAATTTTGGAGTTTGGTCCGCAAGGAATGTTGGGACAAGATGAAAAGTAAATGTAGTTAAAGATGAGTTTCTTTTTTTTTAATTTTTTGTTTGTTTGTTTGCATCTGGCAGGTGTTTTTTGCCTCTGTCTGAGTGTCCTTGGGGCTGCCCATGAGTTGATAATTCACCTTCTCTAATAGCACTTTTATCTTTCCAGACCTTGGTTTTCCCGACATGCTGGGAAACTTGGCCTTTGTGAAATATTTGTAAATACCCAGTGATGTGAAGGAGACCATGGGGCTTTAAATACTTCATTAATTTGTCAAGGAAATCTGGAAAACATCTGTCTCCACTGTTTGTTCTTCTGTTGCTTTGCTTTTAATTAACCCCACCTCTTTTTAATGGAACATAAACTACCATTTCACAACTTTATATCATAGACCAATCCATAGGCAACTGCCGTGACGTTTGCAGTACCCTGGACTGGGCCTTCTCCTCCTTCCAGATGTCTTCTGTGCAAACATTTCCAAACTAAATACTGATTAAAAACAGTTTAAGGAACAAACACAAACAGTCTCTGTGAACAGACACATTAAATAGCATTGTGGCGGTCAAAACAAGATTTGTTTAATTTCCATATGTTTCTTCTGTTCCATGGAAGAGAAGGATCAAGGATAGTGGGACTTGTGCTCACGGCTGCTGATGCTGCACACGTGGGCTCTTCTAGCTGTGCCTTTATAGTCAGCAGGTGATACTTGGGGCTCTTCTCACTTCCACAGCAAGACAGGAAAGCAATTGGGTGTTTTTTCCATGAGCAAATGGGAAAGCCAAAAATGTAGCTGGGCACGTGGGAGGATGAGGATCCGGAGTGTGGCTCGCTGGCACTGCAGAAATCTTTCAGCATGTTGGAATTGTCTGTGTTAGATGAGTGGGACAAGTTGCAGATAAGAAACATGCAGACATCTGTCCCCAGGGACACCCAGCAAGAGTGATGCAGCTTGTTCTTAGAACAAAGCCAGGACTGATCTCTGCCTTGCCCTGGGTAGGGACAGAGATTTGTTCAGCAGCTCCTGCCGCAATGTCTTTGTGCACAGGTAATTTCCTTCAGCTCTTTGCAAGGAGCAGGGTTTGTCTAACTGGTAAAATTTGCAAAATGTTTGTTTTCCAGTCCCTGCACGCTTACATGTATCATTGCAAGTGTAGGAAAAAATGAATCCACCTGCTTTCTGAAGCTGGTGCAGAGATTTGGGATTCTTGGTGGCATCTGTTGTTCTTTGAACAAAAGAATGAGCACGATTGCCTCTGAGCACTGCCAAGCCTGGCTGCAGGAAGCTGGAGACCAACATTTGCTACAGCACAGGCTGAGAGGGGGACTTGAGACAGTGCTGACTAATGGAGAAGGTGCTGTATTGCAAATAACGATGGCCAGGTCCTTCCCCCTTATCCCCTCTCTCAGAAATCCCTGAGGCTGCCAAACTTTCCCACTAATTTGCCAAATGCTGTCCTGGAGGTGTCGTGCACCAGAGGCACCGAGAGCGCTCAGCTGCTTTTCCTGCAGCACTGTAAGCCCAGTCCTCTCATTGTAGTCTCTTACATAGACTCAGAGGGTCATTTCTGTTGGAAAAGACCTTCAGTCCGCAGGACCTGCCTTTGCTGAAGCCACACAGGCTGGGCTGGTCACCTGGTTGTGCTGCATGAGCCGTGGGATGGTGGGATGGCACTTGGGATGATTCGCTCCTTTGTGATAAACAGGAAATAAACCCACACAAATGAGCAACCTGCAGTGACATTTTCATACTCCAAGTGAATAATCCCATGGAACAATGAGACCAGTTGCAGTCATGGCACGTCTGAACATAATTTTTTGGGAATAACATTTGTTCAAACCCTCACCCCCCCCCCAAAAAAAAAAAAAAGAAAATAGTGCAAGTGGATGAAAATTCTGGGAGCAGAGGAGAGTCATTAATTTGTATAAATATAACTGTCACCAGAGTCTGATTCTTGTGAATCTCCATTTCCATCATAAATGCTTTTTATTAAATAGAAGTGAGGAAATGTTACTAAGTGGGAGTAGAACAGAGGCTGAAATGACAGGTTAGGAATGTGTGAATGCCTTAGAAGTGACCAGAGTGTCCAAAGCTCTCCGTGTGTGAACATTGGAGCTGTTTGACTGTGGTGCTCCGGGGATGAAGCAGAGAGGGAAGGGAAGAGTGTCAATTCGTACCCAACAAACCCGGCAGGAGACTGACCTGAAAACATAGCCAAGGGTCTTACGGCCAGAACGAAGATGGAAATGTTTGCAGATCTGATCAAAACTCTAGTTGAAGTGGAGAGATGAAAGGTGAAAGGTGGAGGTTAGACAGGAAGGGGGGGAAAGTGATCAGGGAGGAACCAATTCTGAGGGAAAAACAGAAGATTTCTCAGGAAACTGTTGCGGGATTCCTGGTTTCTCAGGAGCTGTTGGTATGACTGACGTCTGAGTAACACCTAGCACACGCAGCATCCCAACCATGCAGCGATTTCACTGCCCCTGGCTCCATTATAAACGGGAATTTGGGAAAGAACTACTTTCACCTGAGAGTGGTGATTCCCAATTGTGGAATAAGATAGCTCTGGGTCATTGGCAGTTCCAGGAAACATCCTGCATGTGCAGAGTTAAAATTATTGCAATTTGGCTGGTTCCCACAATGCAAATACCCACCTGTGCATTGCTGCAAAGAACCTTTTTCTGAATCATCTCTTCCAATGGGTCTAATATTGATTTAATTGTGGGTTTTGGCATTGCTTAAAAGCCTGAAGTGTTTTTAATAGATAAAATACGTTGTATCCTTTATTTGTGTCAGCACTCCCTGGGGAATCTCGCTGTTCAGAGTGTTTTCTTGGAGGATATACATACACAAACCCTTGCAGACGTCAGTTCAAGCCCTGCACCCAGGGAATAATGACTAACAGACTTCAGACAATGAAGAATCCAATTTAAAGTCCTGAACTGGATTATAAACCCCCTCCTTGTTCTTTGTAGATTTCTGTAACAAATGAACTCTCTTTGCTATTTCTAAATATCCAATTATATTCATATTTTTGTGGGTTAGTCCCCAAGACCACAAGCAAAGCAGATTGGAAAGGAAGTTGCAGAGCTCACATCTCTGATTCTCATCTGAATTTTGAAACGGTGATATTTGCATTGCACGAGGACAGACACTTTATAAATGATGCCTCGGCCAATTCAAGGAACTGATTCGAGACCTGTTTGAAGTCACTGGAGATTTTTCTCCTTTCAGGCTGACTGCTCTGGACTGGGGATGATTCAGGCCATTTGTTCATGGTGTACTATGGCTTTATTTTTTTTTTTCGGTTTGCTCAGTGAAAGTTTATAGGAAAGGAAAAGAGTATTGCTGTTGTCCCATTTTCCTGGTCATTGTGTCCTCTTAAATCCACTTCTCGCCAAAGGCAACATCTAATTTGGATTAGATTTTCAGCCTTAATGTGTGTTTCTCCTTCTGCCCTGTGCCACCCTAACATGTATCACATGTGGGTGATACCTGTTTTAGGTCACTCAGTGTTAACTAATAGTGATTGTCCTAGAGGATTCGAGTCCTGCAAGGTAGAAGTGCGAGTGGAAGGGCTCTGGATTAGCTCCTGAATGAAGTGTCCTTTTGTTTGCCTGAGATGTCAGAGTTAATAAATTGAACCTGGTTTTTGGGATGGGCTGTGACTCATGTCAGGGATGTTCCACGCTCTGTGCCCGTCTGTGTTAGTGCAACATGGAGCCAAATTATTGCCTCTCATCCAGCACTAACCTTCTGCTTTTGCTTAGGTATATGGCACTTTGGCCTTTTGCCTTTTTATTAATTAAAAAAACTACATTTTTAAAGGCCTGGAGATTTCTCATAATCCTCATTATTTATTTATCCTATATTTCTTTTTTACTTCAACGATTTCACTGTTTTGCAGCCTGCAAATAAATAAAACTATCAGGAAGTACCAATTCTGCCATAAAACCCAAACTGAACTATGGTTTTATGTTGCAGATATGCAAACAATACAGATGTGAACATTAAAATACACTCCAGCGTAGCCGTATATTTGTTATGGTCTGTCAGGTTTAACTCATTAAACTCCAGCTTTATGGCAATATTACAGGATCTGCAGATTTTCCGCTCTTTTTTTGACTTTACTCCAACACCCACCACGCCTTTATGGTTTGTAGCAGAGTGGGGATGTCTCGCTCCTGCCCCATCCCACTCCCATCAGCTCTCCTGGCTAAAGCGTGTCATGAATTTGGGAAAAGCATCCCGTTGAGGCACATGGAAGTTTTCAGGCCCTGATGTGGCAGCGTGTGTTAAACTGAGATCTGAGAAGTTCCCATGCAGCTCCCACTGGCTGTCCCTGCTGGAGCAGGATCGCTGGAGTGTGGGAGCTGACCTGGCCCTCCCACCCCCTGTGCAGTGGAAAACCAGCTGAGGGGTTTATTTACCACAGCTGCCCATGAAAGCTGGTTTAAAATCAACATCCAGAGAACAAGCCATGGGGTTCCAAAGCAGGACAGAACTTACGGAGAGGAGAGTATTGCTCTTGGACCAGGAAAACAACCGTTCTGTTTAGCAAAAGATGTGAAGGTTTTGAAGTGTATTTATTTTCCGATAGGAAATGACAGCAAGGCCTTTTAAAAGTCCCTGTGACAGGTCTGTAGATACAGACCCAGAGCAGACAACAGGCTGTGTATTTTACCAGGGACGGGGCAATGGGAGGTTTAGTCCCATGGAGTGTTATTTCAGCTTTGGAACCACAGCTTCTCCAGTTATCTCCAGATCATACACAAAGTAATATCCTTGTTCCAACTGACGTGTTTCTTCAAAATCTGCTGCTTTTTGTAAAAGGTTTCGTGGGAAAGCAGCTCTCCCTTGTATTCAGTGACCCAGAGAAGTTGCTGTATGTACACACCTTGTCAAACAAATATGGCAATGCAGATGGCTTGGGACATGTAGGAGATGAGCGGGAACGGTGAGAAACAGAAATCCCCCAGTGCTGGATCAGGATTTGTGAAAGCTCAAACAGCATCTTTGGTTCTTAGAATGTTCTCCACCGCTCCTCCAAAGGAACCTTGGACCTCTGAGGGAATTTATGGCCATGTTTGTTTATGCCATTTTAGTTTTTCCCTATATTATTTCTGTGCGACTATTTTTTCCTCTGTAGAGGCGTGTTCCTGCTTGTTGCTGGAGCTAAGTTTTCTGTATGAACAATCCTGCTTTAGCCACATTATCCTACATTCCCTTTTATTACCTTTCTTTTTTTTTTCTTCTTTTTAGCTTCCTCCTGTCCCTTTTGACTCATCTGGTTCATTTTCAAGGCATCCTGTTTATTTTCCCAGCTATTTGTTTGTAATATGTGTTATCTGACCTTTTCTGTCTGCTCTTTTGGGCATGTGTACAAAGCTCTTCCTTTATTTGCATTTGCTTTTCCTTCTGCCCTCCACAGTAACTCATGTTCACCAGTGGATCCCACAAATGGGAATAAAAATCCACAAGCCCGCAGAAGCTGATAACAAGCAAAGTTCATTTTCACTGTGCAGGTGTGGGATTCTTTGAGTCACTGCTGTTGTGGGAGTGCAAATCTTACACCCGGCCCAAAGAAACCAGTGGGGAAATGCTGTTTTCCATCAAGTTTCCTGTAGCTCCAGTCTGGACTTTCATTTTCTGACCTTTTTTCACAGCTTTTTTTGATCATGAACTATTCAGTTAAGGAACACAACCCTTTCCTCAAACTTTGGGCAAAAGTAGAGCAGGGCTTGATGCTGAAGTGATCCATGGGCACATGGCAGTGGATTGGAACTGCATCAGGGGAAGTTCAGCTTGGACATTAGGAGAAGGTTCTTCACTGAGCAGGTGGTTTTTCGCTAGAACAGCCTCCCCAGGGGAGTGGGCACAGCACCAGCCCTCCCAGAGTTCATGGAACATCTGGTTGACCCCCTTAGTCACAGGGTTGATTGTAGGTGGTTCTGTGAGGAGCAGGGGGTTGGACACCATGATCTTTATGGGTCTCTTCCAGCTTGAGCTGCTCTGTTCCTGTGCTGGTCTAACCATGGCACTGAACAGGAGCCCCTGGTTCCAGGGCAGGGCAGGCAGGGATGTCCCCAGGAGCAGGCTGGCAGAGCACTGGCCCTGTGTGTGACAGCTCTCAAGGCAGAAGCCTCGGGAGGATCAGCTCTGTTGCTGCTGGCCCAAAGCTACGTGCCAAAACCTCTCCCTGAAAGGAGCACACCCTTTCCAAAACATGCTTGTTCTGAGTAATGTTTGCTTGGAAAAGGCAGAGCAGCACAGGGGGCAGCCTGGCCTGGTGGAGGGAGCCTTGGAACAGTGTCCAAGTGCAGGGGAGCAGATTGGTCACAGTATTGGGCTCCACTTCCCCACCTCTGCCCTCTCAGCTTTGCTGTGCCTGTAACAGAAAGTGGAGACAGAGCACAGCCAGGCCAGGGCTGCTCTCCACAAGTCGAGGTCTTCATCTCAGCAAGAGGAAAACTCAAAGTATCCCCATGACCGTGGCCTTGTGCTTCCCATATTGTTCCTTCAGCTCGTTTGCTTTGATTGTGGGAAGGCTGCAGGGAAGGAGCAGGGAGAACAGCTCACTGCTGTTATTGCAGCTGGGGGAAGAGAATAGCTAAGAAAATGATTTGGAAAGCAAAGTTCTGTAAATTCACATGGTAATCTTGTTAAGTATGTGAAGTATTTTTGCTAGAATGGTTTTGTTTGTATTCCCTGCTTCAGCTGTTTCAGTATGGAGAGCACTGTTGAACCTGCAGCAATTGTGGCTGAGATTTCAAGTGTCACCTTCCTGACTTCCACCTACTGGCCCTTCTTCTGGTGCTTACATGTGATTGCAGTTCCAGGGGGTTTTATCAGGACCTCTGAGTTTTTACTTCTAATCTAATATATTAAAAAGAAAATAAACCTAATGTCCTGATTGGGGGCCTTTGAGTTTTAAGGATCAAACCCACTGTAGCTGGAAATGAGTATTTCATCTTAATTGTTACCTACATAGCACTTAGATTAATATTGTAACACTTTTCCCTTAGCTTATATTGATATTTTTCAGCCCTGAAACTGAAGCATCTGTGATTTTTCTGCAATATGTCTTTTAATGAAGTTTTATTGTTTTGGGGGGGAATCAGATTTTTTAAAGGGAAAGCATCATTTCAACAAGCCCTTTTTCCCTTCTGAAGAACTGTGTTAGTGGAAGCTCTGTGAGGAGCCAGGACCTCTCAGTCACTGCCCTTGGCACCAGGCCCTGCATCAGGGAAACCAGGAACAGACTTTTGGGAAGGGTGTGGGTTCATCTCCTCTGGCTCAGCCACTCAGAAGGTTCAGGTGCAGTGCAGGAAGCAGAACTACCGGATGAGAGGAATTGCTGTCCTTGTCACATCTCCTCAAACAGGTTTTTGAGGCTGGGGAAAAATATCCCACGTTGGTACCTGACCCTATACCAATCTATATGAATGATTTATTGCTGTTAAAATCAGATTCAATATTTTGACCTCGAGGTTAAACTTTCTCTGTATAAAAGCATTGCCTGCATGAAGAGCAGACCAAGTGGTGCATTTTATCCACTGCAGGTTTTGGCCAGCCTTTGCACACTGTGTTTCCCCTCAGTCTATTGTATGAATGCTTTCCCATCAACTTCATCTGCAGTACATAGAAAATGCTTTCTGTTTAATTGCTTACACTCTGCCAAAATTAATTTCTCTTAGCTCTATATATCTTACTGTGAGTGATAAAACATCTGGTAGATACAGCAGAACTATCCCAGCCCTGTTCTTACATCTCTGCAGACAGAGATTGAATCTTTGGCGGGCAGGTCACTGGTGACGAGTTTGCTGTAGTTACTGGCTGGATTTTTGATCTCTGGACAAATTCTTTGCCTGTATAAACTCCTCCCTTCCCCAGCTTCCATCCACTGAGATACAGCAGAGGATGTTGCCATGAATGTGGTATTGATTTCAGTCCTGAGCAAACTTGTTTCTCTGGTGAGCGCTCCATGCCCCTGAATTCGCAGACATTGCTGAGGGAACGTGTGGCACGTGTGAGAAATGGGTGCTGCTGACTGGGGGAAAGCCCCTCTCCAAACCCTTCCTTTGGGGCTGCTTCCTTTTTGCCCAGTTCCTTCTCCAAATCCCTCCCTCTGGGCTCCTTGCACAGAGTAGCACAGGCTGGTCACTAGTGTGAAACCACCTCCTGAGGGTCCTGCTTGCACCTGAGAGCTTCTGTTGCTTTCTTGTAGAGCAGAATGGAACTGTTTGGGTTGGAAAAGACCTTCAATATCATGGAGTCCAACCACAAACCTGGCACTGCCAAGTTCACCACGAAACCGATTTTCTATGTGCCACATCTACACATCTTTGAAACACCTCCAGGGATGGTCACTCAACCGCTTCCAGGTGACTGGGACCTCCCCAGTACGCCAGGAATGCTGATCAGTGATTGGGATTGGCTCGGGGAGCATTCCTGCCATCTCCTACAGATCCCTTGGGTGGATCCCTGCTGGCCCTGTAGACCTGGGTGTGACCAGGTGGTGTAGCAGGACCTGCTGAGAATGGAAAAGGGCAACCAGGATTGAAGGAACAGGGAGGAATTCCTGCACCTGAGTGTCTGATCAATGCTTGCTGTTGGGTTTCCCAAAAACACAGATACCCAGTGCTGAGGAGGAGCTGGTGATTAGACACAGCAAAAATTAATGTCAGAAGAAATCTTGCCATGCGCTGCTTATTCCTGTGAAAAAGATGGAGGCTTATTGGCAGAATGTTTTAAGATACTTGTCAGGATTACTGTTCTAGATTAACAATCTCTTTGAAGGCGCTGGACAAAACCCAGCTCGTGCTTGTGCGAGTGGCCGTGCGGTGCTTGTGCTGGGGTTAAACTGTGGCACCACCCAGAACGTTTTTTGACAGAATGTGTTTTAGCCATAAAGGGGCTTCAGCAGAACTGTGATGGCTCATGAGAGATGGCAATATGGGAGTTCTAAGAGCCTGATGTTAAAAAGGGACCAGATAACTTAGTGCAATGGCAATCCATTGGACTCTGAGTGGCTGGTGTGAAAGGGATGGGTGATCTTCCAGTGGGAATTTATTGATAGACCGTCTAGAAAGAATGGGAATCCAGAGATGATTAAGGAAGAGATGAGAAAGAAGGAGCATTTTGGAGACATTTCCTCACAGAGAGAATGATTCATTTTGGACTGTGCTGTCAAAAGGCAGCTATGGAAACTGCAGCTGTGGATGTATTAAATAGGAGTCAGGCAGGTGCTTACTGGAAAAAATGTTATGGATGGAAACAAGCACCAGGAGGAGTGGGAGGAATCCGCAGAACCAGCTTCCGTTTTTCAGTTACAGCAGAATAAAGGCTTTGTAGTGCATTTGCATTGCAGATACACAACAGTTCTCAGCCCGGGCAGATGCCTGGCTGCCAGGGATTCTCATGAGCACGTGTCCAAGGGGCCATTCTCACCTTCCACTAACATTTTTTGAAAGGAAGAAGCATATTAAATGCCAGGATGAAGGGAACAGTTTCAGAATGGAAAAGGTTGAGTAATGGTGGTGTAATAGAAAGCAAAATTTGGCCCACGTTAGTTTCCTCCAAGAGAACAGTTTTTTCCATTAGTCCTGCTGGCACTGAGGAGTATCTCTGACGTGGGACACTACTGCAAAAGTTTAGCCCTACGGAGAGAGATGGAGATGTTTGTTAGATGTTGGGAAGGAAAGCAGGGAAAAACAATGAGTGTTTTAAGAAGAGGAGCTAAGAGGATTCAAAAAGTTGCAGCCCATTATTGGTGCCATTGTGCCTTCAAAAGGAGGGTCTGATGTTCTGCATCGAGGGACTTGTTGGGGTGTGAGTCTGTCGTGAAAGTAAAGAAGCTCCCAGGAGTGCTCCTTAGCCAAACCTGCTGGTTGTCCTTGACTCTCACACTCCCTTTTGCTACTCTGCCCCGGCCTCCTGGATTCAGGTTCCGTGGAATTGCAGATGTTGCCGTTGGTTCCTGGGAGGTCACTGCTATTTGTGCCAGGATTTGCAGAGAAGGAGAAGTCACTGATCATAAGGAGAGACAACATATAAGTGTAAACCTCTAGAGATACTTTCTCTCTCGCTTCTCACGTGTGAGCCCATTGACTCAGGAGTCACTCTGGGTGCCTATGGGTCTTAGTTTGAAAGTGCTTTCCAGATTATCTCAGTGCAGTTCCATTACACCCCAGTTTCCCTGTGCTGTCCCACTGCCCTGCCTGCACAACACCAGCACGAAGATAGCTACAAAATACAGCTGTAATAACAAAAGCCTCAAGGTTATTCCAGAAATCCAGGAATCAGACCCTCAGCTGGTTCAAATCAGCACAGATCACTGCTCTGGAGAGGCACCAGTTCTACACTGGATGAAGGTTTGTCCCTGGGATTTCTTTTTGCACATGGCGCAGGGAGAAAGCTGCTGGAGAGGGCTGGGGAGAAAAACATCCTGTTTGCTTCTGGGAGAGTTTAAGGCTTGCTGACTCAAATGCCAACCATCCGTTCATTATCTCCTGAATCCTGGGGATACAGTTTGCTAGGTAAAAAACCACATATGTTTTTCAGTTCAGTTCCACCTCTTTGAAAGCGTGTCCAAACTACCTTCCTAAGTGTCTCCATAAAATTAGGTTTGGTTACATATGTTTCTTTGTGTGTTGCATGTTTCCATGGCACACTGGTTTGCCAGATAAAGCAATCTGCAGCCTATTTAG
This sequence comes from Sclerurus mexicanus, assembly GCA_013396755.1. Lineage (NCBI taxonomy): Eukaryota > Metazoa > Chordata > Aves > Passeriformes > Furnariidae > Sclerurus > Sclerurus mexicanus. The sequence continues at coordinate 349,420 of VWZF01002534.1, forward strand.
TCTATCTTAAAGCCTTTTAAATCTGTCTCCTCTAAGCCTGAAATTCTCTCTTTCAGGCATCCAGTGCTGTTGGAACCCCTGTGCCAATAACTCCTAATGACGTGTGTGTCTAGCCAAAGTAATTCTCCTCATTCAATTTGCAATTTTCCAAGTCAATCCTTTCAGCATTGTGGCTGGAGCCATTTATTTTGCATTCTGAGACGTGCAGCTCTTAAACAAAATGATCCTGACTTTATAGGCCAAGTGGTGTCTTTTAATGAAGGGCAACTAAACTTAGAGTTTGTTTTGGAAACCAGGGCCAGGGTGATCTTTGCTTGCTCTCTGCCCTGGGCTCAAAGCTAGCTCCCCTCTCACTCGGTATTTGACATAAAGGGCAAAAGCAGGACCATTTCTCACTTTGCAGCATATTTCCTCCCTACTCTTGTTCCCAGAACCTGTGGTACCTTATACCATTTCCCGTGTTTAGAAGCATCTGCAGTGACCAAGATAAACTCTACCGTCAAAATCTGGACTCCTGATTTATAGAAGCAGCACATTTAGGGCATCCTGATGGAAAAAAAGGCTTTGTAGTGCTTATTGACCGACATGAGCCATCTCAGATCTCAGTGATGGGCTCAGGAAGGAAGTTTTGCAACAACTTGGGTCGCTGGAAGGAGCTGAGGTGAAGATGACCAGGTGGGAAGTGGGTGTTCTCATCAGAACAGCACAGAATGGGCACACACGTGGGTTTTACCTTCAGGAACCATTATGACTTACGTGCTCATTTCATCCTGGAAACAAGAAGCTTTTGATCCCTGCATGAGGAAGATTTATGTGAGCTCGAGAGGTTTTCCTTTGGTCACTGAGAACAAAGAGAATTTATAAGCCTCCCTCATTTCATTCATTTATTTTTGCCTGTTCCTCAATACCCGTTGAAGGAACAGATACACTTAAGGATGTTTATTTTAAGTTGGTACTCTGGATTGAAAAGCTTTTCCATCTGTTTCTGCCCTGCATTGGATATAACATTTTGCAGATGACAGCATTTATCAGAATCCCACTGCAGGCTACTTACTGGCTTTGTGCCTTCAGAAATGGGCCGTTCATCCCCACTGTAACTCCACTGAAACTGGTGGAATGACACCACAGATGAATCTGACCCACCACCTCAAGAGCTTCCTGAAGCACCATCATGTGCTCTGGGCACAGTGGCTGAGTCTTGCTTGACTTGTTTAATGTGAATATATTGAATTATATGTATTTCTCATGATTACTGAAGATTACTGGTTTGCCTGAAGAGCCTCTTGGTTCTGATTTTTCCAGTCCAGGAGTGATTTAGGGAACAGCTTTCAAACATTCCATCTCAAATTGCTGCCACTGGTTTGGATATACAAGCTATTTAAGCAGGCAGGAATTGGGAAGGCGCCTGTTGTCTTGACTGAATCAAAGGAATGGTCAGTTTGGCCAGTTTTTCTTTCTTTCTTTCACATTTTCCATAAAACATAACACCTCTGCCATGTTGTTACTCTCCACTTCTCCTTTCCTGATTTTGTCAACATCCTCCCAAATTATGTGTTGCATCTCTGGGGAAGCTGGTCCTAAATGCTGCCCTTAATCCTGAGGCACCTTCTCTGGCTAGATGGTCTCGGTGATTTCCACTGGAACAGCTTGTGGAGCCTGGCATTAGGAGGCCCAACCCCATGCTCAGGTCTCAGGATCCCTTTGGAATGACTGGTTTTCGTTTCAGGTTATTTTTTACTCTAACACTTTACTTACAGAAAGGTGCAGAGCGGAGAGCTGGGAGTGACATAGGTCACCAGGCCAAATATCAGGTTCATTTAGGGAAGGAACATTTCCACGCTCTTTTAGCTTTCTGGAAAAAACAATTATTTTGGGCCCAAGCCTTTCATGCCGCCTTCAGCCAAATGCCACTTGTTTTGGAAAGTGTGAAGGAAACGGGTTAAGAACCCACATTAGTTGAGGGAGGCTGGAAGAAAAACAAAATTTGCCTTTTTAAAGCAATTTTCCACCCTGCCCTATTCTGCGGAAGGAGCGGTCAGGAGGAAAGGAGAATTCCCCATTGGAAGTGTTTCCACAGCAAAGCTCAGAGCACTGTTTGCCCAGTGCTGCTGTGGAAAGCCCAGCTCCTGTCACGCTGAGGATTTACATGGAATGACAAAATGAAGGTTTAAGTGTCACTTTTCCACGGCCCTGCTTTTTCTCTCCCTTCCTTCATTTCTCCTACACTTTGCCAATATTTGAGGAAGCACTTGTTTCTTGTGTGTGACTTGATAGTCAGGCCCTGGATGCCCAACTGGGCTCCCTCACTGCTATTTCAGTAAACACTGTCAATAATTAGTCTGGCCAGCACGTCCTGGATAGCGTTTGGTGGGAGGTACAGGACAGGCTCTGTGATTCCAGCTGCAGTGAAAAGAGAAGTTCTCCTGAGTAGTGCCCACCCAGGAGCCACTGCTGGAGAGCACCCAGGCTGCTCTCAGACAGGGCTGTGGGCTGGGGAAGAACGAGAGCCTCAGCCCTGCTGGTGTCACACCAGTGCCTCAAAGCCTCCTCGGTGGTGAAGCACATCGGAGGCATCAAGATGGAAAAATACTTGGGAGATTTTGTAAGCTGCAGGAAAAGTTCCAAGTATTTAGCGAAGTTAATGCTGAGCTCCTCTGACTCACGGCACTAAAAAGCTGCTCCAGCCTCACTGCTGAATCAATTAGCTCAGCCAGCACCCTTCCCATCAAAGTAACACCTTCTCTTCTTGCTCAGTTTTAACACCTGATTCGAAAACTTTAATAACAAAAATACACAAAGCTCTGTCCCCTTCCACACCCAAAGGTTCCTTCCCTGTTTCACCTTGCCCTACTCGCACACCTCCATGCTGAAGTTCCCTCAAACCAGAGTCTGGAGCCCGTGCTAGAAACAAAAGTCCTTGCAATCACATCAACTCAGTCAACATTTGTGGTCCTTCAGGGGAAATCTAGTCCAGGGATGTCGGGTTGGGATAATTCTCAGGGTCAGCCGATGCTGCTGCGGAGGGCTTGGGTTGTGGAGGAGCTCAGGGGAGCTGAGCTGTGGCTGGAACTGCCCAGCCGTGCAGTGTCAAAGCTGCAGGGGCTGCACTGAGGTGCAGGGGATCCTCAGGGGGGTATTTCACCTCCTCTTCCTAAGGTACCACTGTGCCTGTAACCTTCACACCACGCCGCTCTTGGTTTGGTCACCAGGGCTGTCTGCAGGGCTCTTGAGTGTGTCCTTGATTCCACTCTGTGTGAGCGGCTCTCTTAGCAATGCTTTGGCATAGTAATTGTTGCATTTATCTTATTTTTATTTTTCTAATGATTAATTAGCCAATTATATGAAATTACCATTTGCAATTAAAGCATAATTTAGAAAAAAAACATTGAGCACATAATGCTCATTTGTCATTGAATTGCTTGTGACTCAGGCTGTTGTATAGCGAGGTGTTTCCAGTTTGTCTCTTTACTGCTGGGTGAACAAAAGTGATTAAAAACCCCACCCTAATATAGTGCTTGGAGTGACTCAGTCTTGTCCTTCAATACTTACAAGGAAAAGGACTTAGATTTGCAATTTGTGTTGGAAATAAAGAGCATTTGGGCTTGAGGAGGTTGATGCTGCTCTGAGCTGAACTTCTGTGACGTGGAGTTGAAAGGGCAATGGATGTAACTGAGTGTTATTTAAACTGTCACATAAAATGGAATCTAAAATATGGTACCTTGAAAGTTGTTCCTGTTGTGGGAAGGACGAAGCAGTTATTGCCTGGGTAATTGTTTAGTTATCCATCAGATTGCTGCAAACTGCATGTGTGTACTTTTCAAAGTGCTTTGGTGTAGACAGACACAGACCTTTGCTCCTGAGGAATCCAATGATTTGCCCCCTGGGAATTGCTGGGCTTGCCGGAGTTCACTTAATGACACTGATGGGTCAATTCTCTGCCAGAGCCAACAACTCATCTTCATCATCTTCTCAACTTCACATCCACTAATGATCAGTCCTCGTAATGAAGGCATTTTTCACCCTGCCAGGAGTCACAAGGAGAAAAATTGATTGACAGAGTTATCTGGATTGTAGTAATTAAATCAGGGCAGACAAATCCCTGCTCTCATTATATTTCAGACATGTCTGAACCATGAAAAACAGAGCGGAGGCTGATTTGCTTCCTGCAGTTCAAAATGTGGCATTAAACGCTGTATATGATATATAGGGTTACAATACATGAATGTGAACAAATTAGAAAAGACACAAGTGGTCTAAATATGGGTGTTGGTTTTAACCATCTTTAGCAAAATGTGTATATCAAATGTCTGGAAAAAAGCTATTAACATGTTTCAGGAAATGAACCTGAAAGTGTGCCGTGCTCCTGAGTGTATCCAGGCTTCCTCCTGCACAGAAACAGCATTTGTGAGTTCCAGCAGGGTAGCAGGGATGGCAGGCAGGGACAGAGGCACCAAGAAGTGACAAGATGGGCTGTACAGAGCGGGCACAGCCAGGGGGCTGGAGCTTGTCTGGCCAAACACAGCCGTGGGGGCTTTGAGCTCTCTGGTGTGCGGAGGAGAACACACGTTTCCACTGCAGAAGCCAGCAGAGGATGGCAAATACCACTGGAATTCTTTTGCTGGTGAACTGCTTGTCGTGCAGCACTTGCCTTGAAGGAGGATTTGTGTGCAGATGTTCTTTGGGTAAAGCTGCAATCTGGATTCAAGAGTTGTCCCTTGATTCTTTTCAAAGAGCTTTTCTTCCTTCAGTTTGTTAAGCTGAGCCATTTTTCAGATACTCTGAAATGTCGTACCCACTTTAAACAGAGGATGCTGCGTGGACTTGAATTAACATTGACCAGCTAATTAAGATGATTTGATCTGGTTAATATTGGCTTTATAAGATGTGCTTTTAGAGAGGCAGATTAGGATTGAAATCAGTAAAACTGAGTAAGGAAATCTGGATTCAGTGGGACATATGCTCAGATAATACAAATGGGTACAAATTCACTGAGCTCAGTTTAAAGCACTGACTTGCATTTGTGGGATATTTGGCCCATTTATGTTACATTTTAAAACAATTCAAAAATGCAGATGACAACTTGTGCTGAGTTTGGCCTAGAATTCAGGCAAGAGTGTGTTAACCAGAAAGTCCTTTCAGAAGGAGTGAAGGCTTTGGGGATACGACTCCTGTTCCCTTCACGTGGCTGCTTTCGTGGGTCCTTGCCTGGGTCCTTCCAGTTCAGCCTCATGAGTGATACAAATCCTCAGCTGGAATCTGATATCCAAAGCAGCACGGGAACGCTTTGCCTCTGGTTCTCCATGTATTTGGGTCTGTAGTGGTGCTTAGGACTGTCTGGGTCTCAGCAGATACTGTCAGCACTAAAGAAAGGTTTTAAATTTGTTTCTTTGCAATGCAGCGTTTTGAAAAGCTTTAATCACTCCTGACTTTCCCATTTGGTAACGCAGGACTTTCACATTTGATATTACAGGATGTTATGTTGGACACTCGGATTTAAAAACAATCATGGTTTGGGATAAGATTCCACTGCTGCTTCTCTCACACTGTCTGGCCTGTGAACTTTGATCCAAATTGACAGAAGTCCCTCTTTAAACCTTTCTAAGCAAAGTGTTAGCTGGAGTAGGGACTGGGCTGGGAATGGGAGGTGAGGCTTAACTCTCAGTCACTGAAACTGTGGGACAGCCAATGACTACAAGAGCCTGGAGCAATTAAATCCTCTTCCCAGTGCCCTGCACTGTGACTGAAAAAATAACTTTCAAACCTCCCTTAGCAGTTTTTTCCCCACCAGAAATGATCAACTGCCAAAAAACCCCAAGCCCCATGTTAGGAGAGTTATGGTGTCTCATGGATATTGAGGAAATTGTATCTACCAGAAAGGTGTGGAGAGGGAAAGTGGCTTTGGAACCTTGCTTTAATCCTGGTTCTGATGCTGGCACTTGTGAGAACCTTCAGCATCTCAAAGAAGTTGTCTGTTTGAATTCTTTTTGTATAAAACAGATACAAACATTTATTACCTGCCTTTTAGTGTAGGTGTTGTGTGAGCCTGAGACTGAGGGGCGATCACGTGAGGGTGACCTGCCTGAGCACCCGTGTTTAGTTACTGGGCTTCTTTCTTCTTATGCTCCCTGTCAAAATATTCCAACTCCCATTCAAACTGAGCCAAGGGGAAATATCTGGGAAAGCTGATGCCACTGTGGAAGCTCTAATTTCCATCTTGAACAGGTTGAGCATCTTAGGAATGACAGCTGGCATGTCATGACAGTTTCTGTTGATGAGTCCGTTTTCTAAGAGCCTCATTAGAGTTTTCACTCACATCCAAAAGGATTCCGGGGAAGAATTGCTCTGACACAAGTCTGAGAGATGTGCACATTGCAGTGCTACGATTGCCTTTGACCTGTCAGTGTCTGGGTAAGGCAAATCACCTGCTCTTGGCATGTGACTTGAGGTGCTTCATTATTCCTCATGGGTTGTGATTGAAACTCCTGCCCTTTGTATCCAGAGGGGTTTAGGGTTATCCTCTGTAGGGATATGCTGTGGTGCAGACTTGTAAACTGCCAACGTGGAGACCAAATTTCACACTGAGGGCAGAAAAGTTTGTTCGTGTAGAAGCCACTGTGTGAACATCTGGGGCAAAACCTGGGAGCTGGTCAGAGATAAAAGATGGGCACTGTAAGTCAGGACACGGGGTGGATGTGTAGCTGGGCTGAACAGTGAAGGCTTTTACTGATTGATCTTTAAAGGGATGATAAAGATAACGAGGGACAAAGACAGGAAATAGCTGGTCATTGGCTGTAACCCCCAAACCAGTCTGTAGTCACCGTCCCCTGCAGGTGTGAAGGATGCTGGGCAGCAGAGGTGCCGTGTAAAACAGGAGGTACGTTTTACATCTCCTTCAGCCACCTGCTCTCCTGTGGTTCCAAGCAGACCCTTCGAAGGCCTGGGATGTGCTGCCTCCTGTCTGGGTTCCATTCAACCAATATCCTTGGGATACTTGACCTTCTCTGCCCAGCAGAACTCGATTCATTCTTTTCCCTCCCTGGCTTTCTCTGCCTCTTCCCTGCCCGCTCCAAAAGGTCCGACAGCTGCTCCCTTTGTCGCAGCAGAACCTGTGAAACTGAAGAGGGATAAGATTCTGGGAAACAATCGAGTCCTGGGATTTTTGTTGTAAATATTGGCACTGATTCCCATGTGAAGCAGTGCTGGGAGAGATAGGAAGAGGAGGTGCTGAGAGCAAGATTAGACTTTGAAGCGCTTTCCGTAAACCCTTCTGTGTGTTTTTCCAAACATAATGGAAGAACCAATGGGTCAGGGGAAAAAACTTCCACAGCCTTAGCATGCAGAGGGAGCCAATGAAGCCCGGGTTTCTCCAGGTGCGTCCCTGTAGTTCCTGCTCCTCTGCTCCCCATTCCTGCCCCAGATCCACACGGCCTGTCCAGCTTTGTTACTGCAGCAGAACGAGGAGAAAGGGTGTGATGCTGGGACAGGAGAGACAGCATGTGGCTTCCTCACAGCCTCTGCATCCCAGAAAGGGATCTCTCACTCGATGAAGATCCTTTTTTCTGTTTAGTCATAAACAGATGAATCCCATAATAGCCTCTGTTTCCTCTCCTACAGGAGGTCTGTATGATTAATAAGATCTCCCTGTAGTGAATGCCAAGCCAAACAGATGAATGCAGGGCGCATCTGCTGTAGATTAAACATTTGGAAAAAACATTTTATAAATATTTTTTTCCACAACAACATATCCATATGGCAGTTAACTGGGGTATATATTTAAAACCTTGCATGTACAGTATACCACCATGCATATGTATTTAATATACTTATTAAATAAGTACTTATGTTGTCACTCAACAGATAGCTTTTTGATATGACTTTTAATCTCTTTGAGATGTCAAATCAGACTGTTTGAAAGGACCACATGTGCTTTATCAAGCAAAACATGAGAAGACACTGCTTCTGAGTGGGTGGGTTAGTGGGAAGCAAATCTTTTATTTTATTATTTCTCAGAAACAAGGATGTGTAAGATAATTACCTGGTTAGGAAGAGGGAAGTGTAAAATAACTTCCACTGGATGTGGCTAGAGGGATAAGGTTGTCCTGGGTACCATGAAAACAGATCCTGAGGAGAGAGGAAAGTTAAACTGCTTGGAGATTTCTTAGCCGAAAATCCTTTAGCTTTACTGACTTCAAACCATTGGAATTTTATTTCATTATAAGTAATGTTTTAGATTTCCTTATCTAACCAGAATGGGTTAAGGGACTTTACTGAAATAAGAAAAAAATTAATCTTTTTCCTAATCTTTCTTGTATAATGGGGGATTCCTTTTTTCTTTCTTTGCCTCTGTGTCTGCCTTAGAGGACTGGACCATAATTCTGCATTGATGAGGAACGAAATCCGACAATTTATCTTAAACTAAAACCAAACTCAACAAGTAAACATTATCTATTTTAGCTATTGGCACTCTCACATAAGTCAGTCTTGTCTTTTAGTATGTTGTTCTTGTAAAACTTCACGTGATTATTGTAGGCTGATTCTCTGATAGACTGGGATTTTCGGCTTACTTGTCATGAAACCGAAGACGCTGATACGCGATTCAAAGCACCCGATTCCCAAAATGTTTCCTAAGACTTTTCCTCCCCAGCCTTGCAGCCAGAGAGAGGAAAAATCAGCCCTTCCAGATTCCATATGTGCTCCCTTGTTGGGGATGGAGACCTGCCTTGCGTGTTCGTGCGGGAAACTGGGGCACTTGTCCGAGGAGAAGGGCTCTGGATGTGACATGTGCTCCGGGAATGGCCAGTGCTTGTCGATTCCTGTCTGTCTGGGCTCCCAGGATGCCTCTTCAGGCCTTACAGCACCAAACTTGAACCAGACATGACGTTTCCCTTCCCCAGATTGCAGAACAGAGGAAAATAATTGCCTGCCTTTGCTTTTATCACACCCCATTAGGTGCTTTGCCGACTCAGACGGTGAAGACAAAAAGCACGTCACATTCGAGAAACTTTTAATATTTATGTTCATTCCAGTTTCAGACTTTGCTGCCTGAATGGGTTGTTTTCTGATGTTCTTGCCATAGTTTTCCACACAGTTCTCTGAGTGTCCTGAGGGCAGGTGGGATCAGAGGTGGGCAGTTCCCTCCCCTTTGAAATAGTGCCTTGGTGACTCATGTCTCATTCTTCTTCAGAGACTCGTGTTTTGATGTCCTTGCTTTGCTCCTGAACTGAGAAATGCTGCTTTACTAGTTACGAATTTTTATTTTAATCAAAATGTCTGTGGAGTCTTGCAGCAAATCACTGAACAGAAGTTGTGGAAACCTCTTAGAAATAATAGGAAACTGATGGATTTGCTCTGGAAAATCTTAGGGTGGTCCTTTGTGCATCTGGGTGGAAAACAAAACGCAGAATGTGAAGCTTTTCTGAACACATCTCACTTCCAGAAGTGTCTCCCCTCAGAGCCCTGGTGTGAGCCCCCAGGAGCTGTTTGTGGGATTCACAGCAGGTTTTTTCCTCCGTGTGTCAGAACCATATCTTAATTTACTTTGCAACTAGACTTAGTTAAATGAGTTTAAAGAAAGCCACTCTTACTGTGGTTTAGCAAAAGATGATTTTAGACTGGTTTCGATTTCAATGAAGGAACTATAGATGGATGTAATCTAAGTTTATATTGATTTAATGTTGTACTGGTTTAGCAGAACTGATTTTTAGTAAGTCCTTGTGAATCCTGGCTTCCAGCAGTGGGTAACTCAGCTTTTCCAACATCACTGTGGGGCTGCAGGACCTGGAGGGCTCCGGGCTGGAGAATCCACTGGCTGCCCAAGCCCCTCCAGAGGCAGCAAATGATGCGAACAGCTCCAGTGTGCCGGGTATGACCCTCCCTGCACGTGGGCACACCGGCCATCCAAGCAGGGAGCTGGGATCATTTCCCAGAGCCTCCCACAGCAGCTTGTCATAATATGGCAAGACCATTGTGCAGGGAGAAGGTGCCCAGACGGTCCCTGTGGAGGCATCAATAACATCCATCACGGATTTGCTGTTCTTAAGAGGCAGAGAGGAGCGTGCACGGCCAGTTTGTGTGGGCAGCTTGCGATCCAGGGAGCTTGCAAAGAGCTTTTTGCTGGATTATTACTCCTTGCTCTGCTCTGCCAGTGCCTCCCACAGTCTGACACGAACGCAGGGTGCTCCTCATGACAAAGGAATATCTCCTTGGGGGGAAAAAAAAGTTGCTTGGTTTACTTTTTTCACTGAAGAATGGCTTCTTTAAGTGGAAAAAAAGGAGGGTGAGATGGGTTGGCACACTGAATCTTTATTTAAAATGTTACTTAAAACTTTCAAAACATGGAATCTTTCTTTAATCTGCTGTTTCCAGTGGGTTCACCTCAGAAGTGAAATGGAGCTGGGAAGTTGGCTCTCCAAGATGTGCTTCCTGAGGGGTGGATTTCCTGAGCAGTGAGGCATTGCCTGGTCTCTCCTGGTGGCGGTGACCTCTGTGAGATGTGGCTGCTTGACTGTTCCACATCCCCTTCTCTCCCACTTAGATTAAAGCTGGTTTTGCCTCTTGCTCTCAGCCCTCAGGATCATCACAGGAATTCCTGGAGGCTTTGAACAGACTTCAGTCCTCCTCCATCTTTGCCAAAAAGCCAAACCACAGTTCCCAGCAGAGATTATAGAAAAAAACACTTTTAACAAGAACCTTCCAACCATGAGAGGATATTTTCGAGGGAAATGTTTTCTGCTTCTCTATAAAAATGGTTGTCGTTGGAAATACAACCATTAGTTGGAGGAATCTAAACTGTTCTGCTTGTAGGATTTCTTGTAAAAATAAAAATAGTTTTTATTGACAAAAATGAAGAGAAAAAAGCACACCGTGGGGTCACATGATAAACAACTGCTTTCCTGTTCACCTAGAGTTCAAACACCAGGCAGGACCAGTTTGGCTGCCTGTGGCTGAGGGCTTTTAACTTCTCTGCCTTGGCTGAGGATCCAGTGCAAACAGTTCGCTCTGTCTAAGGTGAGAAGTGCATCCAGTAAATAAACACAGTTTGAGGCTGGGAAAGGGAACAACAAACTTTTATCTGCAAATGTCACTTTAAACTCCCTATGTAAGATACCCATGGTTCTCAGCCAGTGTGTTTCTGTGATTTAGCTCCATTTCCTGCCAGATTATTCAGCTAGATCCAGATCCCTTGCTCCTGCAGCGTGGAAATCTGAATAATAATTTGAGCTGCAGAAAGCCCCGGTGACTCGCTGGCCTACTTTGTGTCCCAGGGGGAAGGGGCACTTCTCTAATTCAGGAGCCATGGCTTTGGCAGACGGCTCTATTTACTCACTGAGCAGGTCAGGACAAGAGGAAAAATGGAATGTAATCCAACAGTATTCAATTAAAGGTAGCTCTGTGCAACTGTACCTAAGTCACTGCTGTCAGATGCTCTGGGGAGTGTGCTCATTTGTCAGCCTTGTGTGCTAAGGAAATGACAAAGTCTGTCTGTCTGTCTGTCAGCATCTGTCCTCTACAATTAATTTATTAATCTCTTTGCCATCATTAAGGAAAAATGGGCGAAGATGAGAGTTTTCAAACATACAGAATTCCAACAGAGTTAACTTGGCAAATGAGACAGAAGGAGACCCAGAGGGTCCCCATGGAGGGAAAAGCAGATGGATCCGTATGCACCCATTGGCAGCCTGGAGAGCAGACCAGACCTGTTGGCCTCAGCAGGCACATTCTGCCTCCCCAGTGTGAACAGGATGGTCCTACCCCCCACCCAAAGCACACTGGGGAAACTGCCTGCAGAGGGCAAGGTGTTCGAGACCTAAGAACAGATAGAGTAAGATAAGACAGAAAAGCTCTTGCGGGAAAATATTTGAAAAACCAACCAAGAAAACATTCCGGGTTCCCAAAAAGTTGAACTTTGTGCATATTAAGTTTCATCTCTGTTTTGACTAAAGCTCAAAACTGGTTTTGGAACCAGATGTAAACATTAGTATTATTATGGCTTTTTTAGTGCTGGGCAAGAAAAATAACATTTGCTTCAGCTTTCCTGGAACTGAAAGAACAGTGAGAGATGGCAGAGCAGCTTTGAGTTCCAGCTGATTATTGGATTCATTAGAAATGGTCTGTCTGAGGCAAACAATCCGGCAAACCCTGGAGGAAGCAGGGTGAGAGGGTTTGGGCTCTTGCCTTTGTATGCTGTCCACCCCCCCAGCAGATTAGATATTTGGAAGTACTTCCAGACATTTTTCATTTTGTTGGTAAATAGGCATGCACTTGTTCTGGGATTTCAGTCCCCAACTGTTCACTTTATCCAAGGGAGAAAGGCAAAACCAGAAGTGAAGCTCAAACAATAAAACCCCAGCAATGGGTCAGGCCTGTTATTATTACATGATTTCAGGCTTTGAAAGGTCATTTATGTTTTCCAAGTTGGATTTATTTTTTACACTTATTTGTAATATTACCTCGCTGTGTTTCATAATGTCAGGGAAAATGTCTGGTTTCAGGCCTAAAATGTCAAAGCAGCATTTTCAAAATCACTCAGTGCTGAGCCAAATGTTTTTCTGCTGGAGCCAGTGGGAACAGTCCCATTTGCCTTAGCAGGCTCAGGACAGTGCTGAATGGTACAGAAATCCACATTTTTGCAGGTCGTACTTCTGCACATTCCCCTTCCTTCTCCTCTTCCAGAGACCTGTTCGTAGGTGGGTTTGTAATGACTCCCAGTCAGCACAAGTGGAACATCTCTGCTGCAGGAGTAGGTAGGACATGCCCAGTGCCATGTTCTTCAGAACAGCTTTGTTTTGCCTCCTCTGGAGATATCTTATGTCTTCAGCTGTAAGTATTGCCAGATAAAAACCCTCTTAGCACTCAGATTCTCTAATCCTCTAGGCAAGATAAAACATCCCACATTCCCCTCTCGTTGTCTGCCCTCTCCTGTACCTTGCATTACTATCACATCAGCTGAGAATTAGCTGATAAGAGGAGTGTGCAGTAAGCTTGTGCTCTCCACTGCTTCTGTATGGCATGAATATTTCCTTTGACTTGTATTCAATACCTTGGTTTATGAGCATTATCATTCTTCCTAATCGCCTGGTTACTGCAGAGCATTCTGTGATATGAGGTAGGAGCTCTCTGTGGGAGTCTCTCTGGTGAGTGTGTGGAGCAGAACCATCAGGAATGTTGTTCTTCCCCCTGGACTGGTGTGTGGAACTGGCTGAAGCAGCTCAGACACCTCACGGGCTCCCAGAGAACCTGAAAAGTTAGAATTCCTTCTAGAAGAATATTCCTTCCTCCTGTGATGCTTGTACCAATTCCTCTGCCGTGATATCTGGGAGCAGGAACAGAGAAAGGGTTTGTCCTCAGGGTGATGAAACAGCAGCAACAAATAAAACTCTGGTCCCAAGGCACTGGTTTTACTGAGGGTGGTTGTTCAGTCAGAGTATCCCACCTGTGGTATCCATTTATGGGGGAAGGTGGAATTGCTTGTTCAAGATCACTTGAGTGATCAGGGAGATTTCTTTAATTCCCTGATTTGTTTGATTGGTTATTTTTAATAGCTACTTGAATTGTAACTGTCATTTTTTAAGGACATGATCTAGGGGAAGGCATGAATTAGAACCATGTATATGTAACCTGAAGTTTTAATTAATTACTTCTGAAATGAATAATACCAGTAATATAAATACACATTTATTGACTGGAGAAGACGGGGAGTCAGAGGAGGAAAGGAGCTTGTTTCACTGGACAAGATTAAATCTAAAACTGATTAGAGAAAAAAGAAGTAGCTCTGGCTCCTCCTGTTCTGATTCCTTAACCACAGAAATGTATCATAATCTCACAAAGCTCTGGCCTACAAAGAATGAATATTGATCCCATTAAAACTCCTGTAAAGGCTCCGGTTTGCATTGAGAGGACTAAACCTTGTGTGCAGTGAGTGTTGGCAGGACGGAGCTCTTGAGCAATAAAGCTCAGCAATATCAACTTCGTGAGTTGGTTTTGCTGTCAGATGGTCACAGTTTCACTGAATTTGGGATTGCAAAGATCCTGGGAAAGCGTGGGTTGCTCTGCCGTCCTTCACAGCCTCTGCCATCCTGCAGCTCTGGGGTGGGGGGAAGCTCATGGGAAGCTGAGCTTTGTTTAAACAATATTTATAACATGACTAGAAATAGTCAAATTACTTGTCTAAAAAAGAAATCATCTAGAACATGGCAAAAATCAAATGAAATTGAAGTGAAAAATACCCTTTAATTTCAGTCTGTGCAATCAGATGCAATAGTCTGTGTGCAAATGGATTAGCATGCCAAAACCATAACTTGAGGCTAGAAGTGTAACATCCCTCAGTAAATTAACATCAATAATTATAAGCTATAAACAGTTGCAGATATAATTAAGATTTGAGGCCCAAGGGTTGTGCAGCCCGTGCTGCAACTGATCATCAGACTCTGTGATCTTGATGTGGAGTCCCCTCCGGAGACAGCCAAGTTACAAACACTGCCCTGCCTGGAAATACAGAGTCAACATTTCCAGAGCATTCCCAAAGTTCTCTCTCCCTCTGTTTTAAAGGCAAAAGGGGCTCTTTCGCAAAGAGGAGAGGAAGAGTTTTCCGTTCTCCCATTTCCACTGTTGCTCCTGCTCTCCTTGCAGCTGAAGATGTCCCAGAGCATCATGTGAAAATGTCACTTTTTAAAGGGTTAAATTAAACAAGTTGCAGGCAGAGAACTGTCGCCAGAGAGAGGAGGATAGTGCTTTGTTTTTCTGCATGTGGAGATTATTGGTCCTTTAAATGGAATATTCAGAACTTTGCAGAAAAAGACATTAAAGAAAGCAGTTGGTTACTCATTATTATGGGGAAACAAAGCCCAGTCTGTTGGTTTAGAGCCTGTGCTGCAGCAAAGAAGGGGCACCAGCAGAGAACTGGTTCCTGTTTTGAGCAAAGGACTGTGCTGTGATAGTACATTCTGTGGGTATAATTTGCTTTCAGAATTATAATTTTCACAAATTATTTGTATCACTGGAAGCCCTTACACAAGTTGCAAAGTGCCTCATGTTGTGTCGCATTTCCCCTTTCTCTGAGAGCTCCTGTTTGTGGTGTTTGTGCACTCAGAGGATGGGGATGCCAAGGCCAGGCTGCCTGGGAGGGGTGGGAGCCAGAAATGACTCCTATTCCAGGTCTAGAATGGCCCTTGTTTCTGCACATAACCCAGGTACAGATTTGGGACAAAGAGGAGTTTAAGTGCTGAGAGAACTTGGCCCTGTCCTGGGACTGGTTGCTTCTGTTCTCCCAAGGAGATCGTGGATTTCCCGTGGTGGGACCTGCCCTGTTCGTACCATGCGAGACACCATTTGTGTGGGGAAACCCCAAGAGCAGAGCAGTAAGAGGTGGCCTAAGTATGCATGGAAAAGAAGACAAGGATCATCATTTTATCCTTACGATCAAGGAAAGTCAGTCTGTGCAGTTCTGGGATCT
Source organism: Sclerurus mexicanus (assembly GCA_013396755.1). Classification (NCBI taxonomy): domain Eukaryota; kingdom Metazoa; phylum Chordata; class Aves; order Passeriformes; family Furnariidae; genus Sclerurus; species Sclerurus mexicanus. Next base: position 364,871 of record VWZF01002534.1, read on the forward strand.
GCATGGTGTGATGGGGCCTGGCTCATATTCCAATAATATTCCAATGGCTTAAATCCTTGCACCTTTCAGTGTTTGTAGGATCTGCCTCTCAGGTGGCTTTGAAATGGTCCTATCAGGGTTTCAGCAGAGCCTGTAAAATTCCCAAGCTGATACGGGAACATGTTACAGACCCATTTTTACTACAGAGAGAACCTGTGAGATGTAAAACTTCCTCTCTCAGCAGTGAAACCCCTGTTCTTACTCACCCAATGTATGGACAACTCTCATCACACACAGAAATTGATATGAATTCTCAAAGAAAACAGCCTTTGAGGAGCGTTGAAGTTGCCGTGTCAAGCAAAAGAGAGGCAAAGCTCTCAGTTCTTGGCTTCACAAAAGAGTGAAAAACAACTGAAGCTGAGGAGAATTGCCTGTCTGTTTGCAGTGATCCTTGTGGTTTGTGGGGAGGCCACATCTTAGGAAGTCATTGCTGGTAACGAGCACATACAAAGAGGAGACTGGAAAAAAATGGTGCAACAAGTTTGTCTCGATCCTCCTGAAATATTTTTGTTTCCACTGAAAGATAAATGCTCATTTCACTGTAAGAAACTGCTTGGCCAGGAAATTATTATAGGAGGAATTTGGCTTCCGTGGTTGATTTTTGCAAAAAAGGCAACCTTAGCCCAAGGCTGCAGGCTGGCTGCATTCTTCCTATTCTTCCTATTCTTCCTCTTCCTCCTCCTCCTCCTCCTCCTCCTCCTCTCCTCGCAGTGCCCAGCCTGGGGAGAGCAGGGGCTGAGGGAGCTGCTCAGCCCTTCCCCTGCCCCACTCTGGTGTTCCATCCTCATTCTGCCATCCGACACTACTTATTGTCTGCTTTACCCACATCACCTTCCAGCCCTGCTAAGGTGTTCCTCTGACCTCCATAAATGTCCCAGTGAGGCACCAGGGCAGTTTTACAGGTGTAATCTCTTTTTATTTTATTCCCCAGCACGCAGTACCTGGGGCTGTTTTCCCACAATGTATAAATTTAGTGAGGGGGAAAGATCTTCCCCCTGTCTTTGCCATCAGCTGCCTTTCTGAGATCAAGAAGCATTTGGAAATGCTTCCACTGCCGAAATTCTGGATGACTAGAAGATAGGTTAGAAGTGATGCTTTCTATTGTAGCACTTTGCGAAAGTGTGTTTTGTTTGACAGGACTTAATAAAAAAAATCTTTTAATCTCTGTCACTGTGGGTAGGTGGGAAGGCCAAAAAGTCTAAATGTTTTAAAGGAAAATTTTAATTAGTATGCAAATTTGACTTTCTGCATTAAAATGTCATTTACTAAGTAAATGTTGTTGCACTGGAAGTTCAGATATTTGATCATTTTCTGTCAAGGTGCCTTTGCAAATTTCCTGAATGTAATAACAGCATTTCAAAAACAAAACGAAATTCTCCTTTTGTTGCAATGCACTGGGTCTGCTCTGCCACAGGCTGTGTGACTGGAATATCTTAAATCAGCCACCAGCTTAGAGTACCGGCTCTCTTTTCCCCAGTTTGCCAAGTTTGTCCTTCTCTCAGTGCCTGTAGAGGTTTCCTGAAGGAAGGGAGACAAGAAACGTACCCCTCCATGTCATCAAAGTGTAACATCGCAATGGTTACAGAAGCTATCATAGCTGTTGGAGTCAAAGGAAGTCATTGTTGGGTTATTGTCAGTTAGAGCAGATTAAAGTGTTGGGAAAAGCCTTACACACCTTTTGAGAGTTAACTAATTTCATTGTCTCAATAAAATACACATATTCCTGTATCCTAAAGAACAAGACCAATAACTGAAGGCCCAGCCTTGCTTTGTACATAGAAAAAGAAATGTTGTTCTAATAGAAAAGTGGTGGAGGGAAAAAAAAAAAGAGAGAGAGAGGGGAGAAAATTTAATAAAAGCAGGAAATTCCAAGTTTAGTTTCTTTTCTTCAGTGTCTGTGGGGTCAGTGGTTGCTTCTTGCCACCCGTGAACGAGTGTTCTGTCTCAAACTGCACCTTCTATGGAGCTGTGCAGGGATCAGAAGCATGGCACATGGGAGCCATATGTTCAGCACTTGCCATCATCCATGGAGAGCCGAGGCTCAGGGCTGCAAACTGATTTAAACATCCATTTTTAGAGCTCCTCAGCACAAAATAAGGCACAATTTCTCACAAAAGCTGAAGACAGGAGAGAAGAAGCTGTGACCCAACATAGGAACGGTTTTGAAAAAGAAAAGGAAAGGCTGGGGGAATTTGGTTTCCGTGAGCACGGAGAGCCTGCCCTGCTGAACCAGATCCCTGGCTGGGGGCTGCAGTGTGGAGGTCTGAGGTGTGGAGGCCTGGAGGTTTATCCTGGGTGGTGTGTTCCCTCTGCCCCTACCAAAGGTCAAGGGAGAAGGGACCTCTCCAGAACGGAGGGTGAGGGCTCCTCTTTCCTCATTGTACAAAGGTGCACATCGACCACAAACACGATACAGAACACCATTAACACAGCCCTGGGCATTCCTGTCAGGTGTGGGCTGTGTGTCTCTGTATAATTTCATCAACTGGGTGTCCCACATGAGCATAAAAGTGAGTGATCAGGAGCTCCTGATCTCGAGGCTTCTTGCAGTCAGTCTAGAAATTGTACCAGCCAAACATGCCCTGTTAATGCCTCTGCCTCGCCTTCAGATGGACACCCCACATCAGTTCCTGCCACTGTTATCTTGGCCCTTTTGATGTGCCTGAGATTTGTGAGAATGTACAGTGGATTTTCCCTTTTGCACAACAGACATTTGGCTGATTAAAAAAATCCAACCAAAACCCCAAACTCCATTGCATATAAATGTTTTCACTGTGTTAGCAATTTTTGTATCTTATTGGCAGCGTTCTAAAGCAGTGAAGATTGAGACTTCTCAGTTCCCCAGAGGTGCTCGTAATTACAACAATGACTGCTGGAGCATGAAAAAAAGTCATTTGGCAAAATGGTCATCTTGGCTCCCTGTTTCTCACCCTCCCCTCTCTCTGACTTCCAAGCCCTGTTTGCTCAGTTTACTTTACAAACACATTGTTTGCTCTTCGCCAGGGCAGACATTTGTTTAATCCAGCACCTTCTGCTTCCTTCCCGGGGCTGAGGAAAGTCATTCTTCTGTTCACTGTATTTCCTTTTCTGTTTGCTCTCACTGCCAGCCAAGGTGCAGAGAAGGAGGACGATGGTTCAGCTCATGACAAGTGATTCCATGTGCTGGTATTTCTAGGAGCGTAACCAGCTGTATTTTATACATGGTACATGACAAAACACAGAGAACTTCTCCCTGGATCGTCTCACAGTGCAAGGATCTTCTCCAGGAGAGTGAATCAGAACCTTGTATATGGCAACAATATAATTCCCTCGAGTCCTCTTCCTTCTCCTTCTTATCACATCCTTCTTATTTCTTGCTTTTATAACTGCTATAGACTGGACAGACAGTTTCAAATATTCTCATATTATAGCCTTCTAAATCTTCCTTTCTTTGCCATCATCTTGAATAGCTGATTAATTTAAGGAACCTTTTCTGGTTTAGATCATTGCCCCAGGAAAGCAGCACTTTCGGTTTTGTGTCTCATTCTCCTGAAAGACCAGAATTTCTCTGGTGCTTCCTCTCCGTCCTCGTATCTGCAGTGTCAGTGCTGTCAGCAGAGAAAAACGTCTTCATTTGGTATTCTTATTTAACCTGTTCAGAAGGGCTGTCCCTGCAGCCCCTTCAACAGCCTTTGAAAATAGGTGAGGGTATCTCAGGATTTGTGGTGTGAGAATTCACGGAATGCAAAACATTTCCTGCTTTTACCTACCTGGAAAGGTAAAAGCCATCTGTTGGAAGTGATCCAAAACACAGTGACATCAGTGGGAACCTTTCCACAGACTTCAAGAGCCTGTAAAGCCCCAGCACAGACACCGTGACTGGGCATGGCTGGGACATCCCTGTTCTGGCCACAAGGACCTCGTGGTGCAGATAACTTCAGTTTCTTAGACAACACTTTCGTGTTGAAATACTTAATTCCCTAAAGCGTAATTATTCTCTTCAACTCACAACTCTTTCCAATAAAGGGTAATACAAAATACCTTCAAAGAGGCCACCAGCCAAATTCTTCTCTTGTTTACGTGTTCCTAAGAGATCAGTGAGCAGAATTCTCCTTACATTTCCATTGGTACGAGAGAGGTAACTCCATGTCAGCCTATGGAAGGGTTACTGGGGGAAAACCCCGAACAATTTATGGAAGACAAAGTCTGTGCATTTCAGCTCAACTGCATAAATATCAGTGAAGGCAGAATGGAGCCCTTATTATTTCCTGTCTGCTGCATTGCTCCCATTTTGTCATGGCAGCTGAGGACATGGAAACTCCCAAGATTTCCACAGCCAAGTCATCTTTCACCAATAAAGCCATCCTGACTCACATAATAGATTAGACTGTCACACTAAACCTGACAAACAGCATTCAATATGTCTCAAATTGCATCCGGGCAGATATCCCTGTAAACTACTGTCTCCACCACGCAGATGGTTCCCATCTCTCCAGCAACAGCTCTGATGGTCAGGCCAGGCCTGAGGCTCTCCTGCTCTTCCCCCTCGGGGAAAGAAGGGGTCACCCAGGCTTCTCTCCCAGCGGGGTTTCTGTGCATCCCATCGTCGTGCTGCTGCCGTTCCAAGGGGAAACACGGGAGAACCGCCCCTCATCCCCTGTGCTGAACACGGGAACGGGGTGACACTGGGGTCTGTCCTCGGAGGCCTCCCGAGGTCACTCCCTCTTAGGCTGGCAGGGCTCTCCCATATTTCTAAGGGAAATGTTTCACAGTTTTTCCTAATTTTCCTCCCTCGCTCCCTTTCACTTTGCACACAAACCACTCTCTTTTACCTTTAGCTTGCAGAGGCAGAGCTTTTGCACGATGCAGGGCTGTTATTTAGCTGTTCTCTCTTTTCCTCTTCTGTTCTTTTAACTTGCTCCAGCCTTGGGTTGGTTTTTTTTTCCCTTTAAGACAAGCTCTCCCCGCTCTGCCTCCTGTCCAGATTGTTTATGTTTGAAAGACTTCTACATTTTGCTGATGCTAATCTTCACATCCTCACTTATTCCCACTGGCCTCTGTTGCCCTGTTTCCTGCTGGGATGGGTTTCAGTTGTATCGTCTCCAGTGGCTCTTTAACTTCTTCCAGCTCTGTGCACTCGGCTTTCTGGTGCATCGTAGGGCTCCAAATTGAAATTCCTCTGGGCAGTTCATGTTTCCTTAAATTTCCATAAGGTGAAAACCGCTTGGGATTCCTTCACTGAGTACCATTTCAGATGTGAGGATAATGCTGTCCCTGGTGAACAGGGGTCTGGAGGAGGGGGTGCCCCCGAGGTGAGGGCAGCACAGACAGGCATCCTTGGCTGGTCACGTGTGTGTCTGAGGGACCCATGTGACAAATAACTTTTGGTGCAAGTGCAGGTGTTTCCCTGCCTGGCAGGAATTCCAGAGGGCTGATGGCAAGGCTCCTGCAGGGTTTAGTGATGGCCAGAACTTCCCGCCACAGCAGCACTCTTGACTATTCAGCGAAGGGACCAGACCTTTAGCTGCCTGCTGGGGGCCAGCTGCTGGAAAACACATCAGCCAGCACATTGCACTCACATTCTCCTCGATTCACGTGCTCTAGTAGGTCCTAGGCATCATTTTTATTAATCCTTAAATATTAAGACTAAACCAGTGCAGACTTTGATGCATGATGCTACGTCCGAGGAAGCCAGTGGCAAAAATGCAGCTGAGGTCAGGTGGGTGCAGGAAGAGCATCTGACACAAGCCAAGGCAGTCACAGTCACAACTGGAGCTCCGGCCTTTGGAAGGAGAGAGCGAGCACAATGTGAGCAGATGCTCTGTCCTCCCTAACCTCCCGTTTCCTCTCTTTTGCTCCTACATGCCAGAGACTCACAGAGATCTCTTTCAAAGGCAGGGCTTTGTTTCTTCCTCCACTTTCCGGTGTTGTGCTCTGCTGCTTTCTTTCACATTGTCTTAAAAAAAAGAGAAAAATAAAACTTCTTCTATGAGACTATAGGGAGAAAAAAAAATAAAATTCTCTGGTGTCTCTTCAGCATCTTGGCCAGAACCAGAGCAAACACTGTCCTTATGGTGAGCAGCAAAGGGCACGGCGTCGCTTCCAGCAAAACCACCACTTGTTTCAGTGTGGGCAGGATTAGGCCGGGGAAGAACCCAGCTGAGTGAAACAGAGGAGAAACTGGCTCTGGCTGAAACAACAAGCCAAGATCCAGACCTGCAGTGGCAGCCTTAGATCCGAGTCTCAAGGAGGTGCTGCCTCTCTCTGTCACCCTCCCCCAGGGATTCTGCTCATTACTCCAAGTGCAACAATCCCTCTTTCCCTCTCCAGCAGGATCCTTTGTCTGTCCTCATTCAGATACCCCCTTAAATGAACCATGGAGTGCAGGTCATTCAGATAAGCACAAACTGTAATTAGGTCGCATTCTGAGTAAATAATATGTGGGTGGGAAAAGGAAGGAAGGAGGGAGGGAGGGAGAGCAAATGAAAGAAAGAGGCGGGGGTTTGGCAGGGTTACAGAACTGCAGGAAGCTTCTTGTGAGTCTCAATCTAAAAATGTGAGATCCCAGAATGTGAAAGGCAGTGAATGTCTTGGTATGTTCCATGTCCTTCCTCACCAGGCCCCCTTCCCAGTCAGCAACAGACCCACATTTTCCCAGGTTATCCTTTTACAGCTGAATTATTTGCTACTTAACTGATGAGTTTAGCAACACCTGGGAAAAGGGTTTCCTTTACATGGAAAAATGAGACTTTTCATGCAAGGTCAAAAACTGCCAGGCTTTTTGAATTATTTTGGCTGAAAAATTGCCAGAGAACACAAAGTAATTCACTTTTTCTTTTGGACATTGTTTGTTTGCTTTGTGATGAAATAACAAAAACATTTAAGGAAAGCAGACTCTTTCCTAGAAAATCAGTGTTGCTCTCATTTGGCAAATGGAAAAAAATGCAGGTTGCACTGGGGGTTTGTTTGGGAGCTGATCTGAAACAGAAGTGGGTAAGATCAGCCCTTGGTCAGAGAGGAGGAGCGGCACCTCCCTCTGCCGGGAGAGCCTCTCTGCAGCCCTGCTTGGGGGACAAGTGGCTCAAAGGGAGCCCTCATGTGCCTAAAGACATCAGAGGAGGTTGTGGGACAGAAACACCCAAAGGAAAAAGCTGCCTCAAGAGCCTGGTGCTGGTTATGGTCAGTCTGCACGTGTTTCTTGTCAGTAGAACAGCTTTTGTTCTGCTTAAATTCCATACATGAGATTTTGGCTTCCTTTGGAAATCTACAGGTTACCAAGAGTATTGAATTCTCCATTATCAGCTGTGGGGCCCAGATTCCAGTCCTGAGATATTAATGTCTAGTTTCCTCCTGGAGAATTGGCTGCACATGTCAGCTTCCTGCTCTGCCTTCCAAGCTCAGCGCTCGCTGAAATTTTACTTCTCTTGAAACGCTTTCCCTGGTATAATGAATGGAAAAAGTTTCCCAGTAAATCTACACTCCTCCCTCTGAAGGGATCGACAGTTTTCTTTACAGGAGACATTTATTCTCGGGGTGGTTCTGTTCCGAGAGTATTACGTACCGTTTGCAGGCTGTGAGAAGGGAACAATCCCAGGGAAGATGTTGCATATCCACATAGATGTGTACGACATGTACGTATCTGTTCCTGTATCTGCACAACCCCAGGGGGATCACAGGTCCTTCCCAGCAAGGCCCTTCTCGGTTGGTATGGCCACCTCATCTGTGCTGTTCCCGAAACTTCTTCCAAGAGTCAAAGAGCCCTGATGGAGGTGGTTGGATGCTGACAGTCCTGCTGACCTGTCTGAGTTCAGTGGTGCCTCTTTCCCCACCGGTGTGGCAGCTCTTGGCTGCCCTCAGGTCGTGTCAGGCTATGGGTGATATTTCTCTGGAAGAGAAGCGATGCCATCCGTTGACTCCACAACTCCTGTGGCCTCCTATTCTGGTGTCCTTTTGACACTGATTGCCACTGGAACAGCCTTGAGCAGCAGAAGTTGGTTCTCTGGAGACTCCCATTGTCAAGTGTTCTGTGTTTGCCATATCTTGGAGGAGTTTTTTAATGGATGAGCGGTTTTCTGCGACTCATTTTGATTACGGTCTGATGAAAACATTTGAGAGGGTATAAACTTACTTCTTTGCTTCAGTGTACCTTTGGAGGATACTTCTTCCTACCCACAGTGTTAACTGGTTCTCGCTTACGATGTGTCAATATTGGGCATTTTTATGTGACTGGGAGGTGGACCCTGAGCTTGCTGAACATGCACGAGCCATGGAAGGGTTAACAAAACCCGAAGCCTTCTTGCAGAATTTAGTGTGTTCTTTGGAGAGGAGGAGGGAACAAAGAACTAAATTTGATTTATTTTGCACAGGCAAACTCAAGACAATAGAATTTCCTTTGTTTTCATCTGCAAAACCAATAGACAGACCAAAAAGGAATAGAGGTGAAGGGTTATGGAGCTCATATTTTCCTACCTTCTGTGACTGTCTTTGGTATTTCTTGTTATCTGAAGATATTGCTTTCAGCACAGTGACCTTTGAATAAACAGGATTGTGGTGTCCTAAAAGAAGTGAAATAAAAAAGCACAGACAAATTTGAAAACACTGTGAGATCTGTGACTACTTTTCAGCTAAACTGGATACCGAGTAAACTTCAAATATTAAAATAATAGTCCATTAAGATCTAGAGAAGACCCTCATGAGAATCTCTGCTTTAACTACTAATCTGCTTCTGCTTAATTCCATATGGGAAGAGCAGTTTAAATTGTGACCTTCTTGTGTGATTTTTAGAGTAAAAAATAAACCTATTTAGAAAATAGAGCCATGCTGGGGGGGGAAAGGGGGAACAGAAAAACTTTTCAGAGTCTCTATAGTTGTTGGGAAGTTTTTACCCAACTGTGTCTTCTGTAAACACAAATACAGCCAAAATTTTACTGCTGAAACTAATAATTTAAGCAAGTTCTCATGAAAGCTTGAAGAATTGCCTTTCCCATTTATGGCACGGAGCCTGTGGTTCCTATTCTTCAAATCAGTCAGTCAAAAGAAGGGAAAATGTCTATGCATCTGCACATCCCATTATATCCTAACCTCTGGATGCAGGGGTGGCATCTGAGCAGTGAGAAGCTGTAAAAGCCATCGCTGAAAGCCTCTTCTGGCTTGTGCTGAGCTCTACCTGCCTGCCCTGCTCTAGCTGTTCATTCTTTCCACATGAGCAGCTCTCGGAAGGATCGCTCCATACGGATCCCACCCCAGCAAACTGCACTGTCCCCTCTTCCAGCCACGCTTGCACAGCGCTCACAGACCTCCAGGGCCAGACAAACTTTGTTACAGTCCATCTACTTCCCCTGCAATATGGCATTTGAGGCTGCTTTCAGGGCTGCTCGACATAATGTGCTGTGACTAGATACATAACTATTTCCTTATAACATGAACTAAGCAAGCACAAACTTAAGGCAATTTATCCTGAACCCTGGGCCTCAAGCCAGTCTTTTTGTATTATCTCATGGGAAGTTCTGATCTGAAAGTAATCCTGGCGGTAGGGAAAGCTTCTCCTGAGGTGGTAATTTGCTTTCTATCAGGCCACAGTGGTACCAAAACCCCTGGCAAATAGGCAGAGAGCATCTCCTCTGGAGCTGGGACAGCACAGCCCATGACCTCAGTGTGGACTGGGAGCAGGAATTCTGTGCAGAGAGGCTTGGGAGGGAGGGTGAACATTTTTCACTTCATATATCATTGCTCACAGCTCACTGCTGGGATTCCACCAAGTCAGCCAGAGCTAAAATATTGTGGAAAATGAAATTTCCTGGGTTATTGTTTTTGGCAGTTCTAATCACACCGGACAATTGGGCACTGGAACCAACACAAAAGCTCCCCATGTTAATGAGAAAAAGACATATGTTTAGTAGCATGTCCTGGTAACTAAGGGGAAAAAAAAGATTCTATCCTTCCAGAACTGGAGCAGATGCTGCATATTTTCAACATCCAGAACAGTCTTTGCATCTGTGTGTAAAGTAACACAGATCTATGCAATCCTGCAGCAATAATCAGGAGATGCATCACCGGCACATTTCAAAGGAAGATCCTTCCTCAGGTGTGTTTCTGTCCAACAGCCAAGCAGAGTGCAATAGCAACCGAGACAGAGAAATAATGAGGCGCTGGGGATGGAGAGAAAATCAGCCAGCAAAAGTTAGTTACTGCCTCACCTGGAGTGCCCAGGAAGAGCAGACCCCTGTGCTCCCGTGCTCCGGCTGGGCTGCAGCTCCGTCGCTCCTGCAGCAGCTCAGACAGCGTGCCACGTGTGATGACAAGTAGAGGAGACAGAGCTGGGGTCAAAAGTGCCATGAGACAGCTTTAAACCACCTCAGAGTCCCTGGCTGGTGCCTGCAGATCACAGCAGGACACTTGTGTGTGACCGAAGGGCTGCTTGGTCTTGTCCGTGAGGAATTGTATATTCCCTGTTCCCTGGGGGATCCAAACCCCCTTCAATATTTGGCCACCACCCACTCGTGGCTCTGGGAACAGAGGATGTTCCTGGTGCTCTGGCAGCGCTGTGTGGGGTGTAGGGATGGTGTAGGGATGGTGTAGGGATGGTGTAGGGATGGTGTAGGTGCACCTGTGGCTCCTGTGCTGAGGAAATCCCCAAAGCAGCTGTAAACCCTGCGATGGAGCGTTTTCAAGCAGGTGCTAAAGACAACAAACACTCCGTTTAAGTGATGAGCTCTTATTCCCACTCCTCCGTTATCCCTGCAGACTAAGGATGACGTTGTGCCCGCCCTGTGCCCGCTGTGCCATGGTCCAGGCTGGCTGCCCGGGCAGGGTTTACCCCAAGGGATTTCTCACCAGGACTGCGCTGAGTGAACTTGGCCCAGTTTTCTTCGAGGGCCCGCAGCGCTTTGGGGGATTGCGAGTGAGAATCTCCGTGTGACATTTCTGCACGGTGACTCATGTTTGGACCTGTTTCAAATCAATAAATCCTCTCCAGAATAAGCCCCCAACTCAAGCCGAAGACACATTCATCCTGTTACTCATTCTCTTTCCAGGGCACCCATGACCAGTGTGGGCTTCCCAGCAGAATTAAAAACCCCAGGCTCAGATGGATCGGAGTGGGAAGGGAACGGGAGCAGTTGTCTCATGCCCACGTACAGAGAGCGGTTCTCTCAGAGGAAGTGCTGGGATCATCCAGATCTGAGCTGAGATGAGCAGTGTCATTTCAGGTTTCCTAGTGAAAATAATAATAAAAAAAGCCAAATCAAATCTTTCTGTTGGAAACGACTGACGTGGAGGCTGTGTTTTCCATTAATAGAAAGTCAGAAAATTCCAGGTATTTGCTTTGAAGCTGCAGCTCTGAGAGGGATGACCAGGTTATTCAAAATTTTCATAATTATGACTAAAGAAATGTTACACTGTGCTACAGGAGCACTGAGGACACCCTGGCATGGACAGCCTGCACAAACAACCTGCATTACTTTCAAGGTTCAATGCTGATTTCTTTGTGCTCTCCCAGTCTCCTGACACACAGCTGGGAGGGCTTGGCCTCTGTTTCTGCTGGTTTTGGTGCTTCTAAACATGAGCTTAAAATTGCAGGTGACCAGAAGCAGAGCTGAGTTTCTCCCAGAGCAGTAGCCAATACACAGAGCTCACTGCACATAAACCTAAAGGTCACAGGCACCACAAGCAGCACTGGGATCTATAAATTCTGTCATGCACATGTGGCATTTCTTGATTTGTGGTGCTGCATCAATATCCTATAGGAGACCAGGGCACCCTGAGCTACACACTAATGTCAGACAATCCCTGCCAAAGGGCACTGGCAGTCTGAATAGATAATTTCAGTGTTACTGAGCCAGAGTGCAGCCCAGAGAGATTTCCTGCTTTCACAGGCTTCTGCTGGAAGTGTTTTGCTGGCACAGAGCACAGAGAGTTGCCTTTCCCCAGCCTTTGGGTTGCCACGGTCAGGCTGATGGCCGGGGCAGTGCCGGTCCTGGCTCTGGGATCCTGGCACTCTGCAGGGCAGGGGAGAGGGAGAGCATCACTTGAACACCTTGTTTCCAGATGCTCTGGTTTCCTTCCAAACCTCACTCCCAGGAAACAAATGGACCAGTGAAAAGGTGGTGGAGGTGTTTTCCGAGTCGTTCTCCTGTCTGGGCTTGATAAAGGGAGCACAGACTATGGTGCTCAGTGTGGGGCAAAGAACCAGCCCAGTGTCTCCTCCTGGGCCCAGCACTGATGTTTGGCCATGTCCTTTCCTCTGTGAGCTCAGGGTAAGCTTCTTCCAAGCCCAGAGCATTGCAGGGGTCACCAGATACTGCTCTGTGGAGAAATGGAAAATGCCACCATTGTTGACTGAGCAATAAATGTTGAGCAGGAACTGGCAGTGGATGGCCAGGAGAGCTGAAAAAAGTTCTGTGTAAGAAACAGAGAACTGGCTGTACAGAACGTTACCTAGATTAATATTTCAAAACTGTTCTCTCAAACTTTTCTTTTTCTTTGCCCAAATAATTGCAACAATAATGGTAAAGAAAACCTCTACAAACACAGAATCATTTCTGTTGTCGTAGAATTTTTTGAATGCCAAATACCTGCTGAGTTAATCTTTGGAAGAACAAGAAAAGTTTGTTCTTTGTATATGTAGATTGTTTCAGGGTATTGTTTGATTCTGCTTTTGATAGGGGTCATGTTTCTGGGCTTAGCTGGATAGTTTGTTTGTTCCTATTCATTAAAAGGGACCCTGCAGCTATTTGGGGAGGGAGTGTGGTATTACATTATTATTGCTCCAAAAAGTATGGACAAAAATGTATTGTAAAAATTCCAAGGTTTCTGGTAGGAGTTCTCTCGGTAATAAATACTCTCAGTCTGCTGGAGTGTAGTTAATGTGCTGACATTGTGTTGGGCTAATTAGACAGGTCCTTAAGGTACAGAGTTAAAATGTACAGATAATTCTGGGTGTAACCTGTTGGTAAAGCAGTTTCGTGCAACGGTTAAGGGGAAAAACAACTGTATTGTTATTTTTGCAGCCCACGGTGGTTGGTACCAAATGTAAATACAGCAGATACAGAGCAGTGTTTCATCACCTGGAATTTTGTGGTTGGGGATAACAATATCCTGCCAGCACAACGCCAGAGAGAAGTGATAGAGCAAGCCCAGCACAACTGGGTCAAAGAAATCCTTTCTGTGCTTCAGGTAGATAAATGTTGGCTTTAATGTCATTTGCAATTTTTAATTAAAGCCCCGTGGCTTCCGAGTGTTCATTAATATCTTCCCTCCATCGTTCTGACCCGCAGGAGTGACTGCACTGAGTCTGACTGTGAGCCCTGCTCGGGTGTGACACCTCCCTCCTAGAGGTCTGGCAGTCTGGGGACAAGGACGGTCCTGCCTGCCAAGATGGAATAGCACTTGGGGCACTTCTTCAAATAGCTCTGCAAAAGGGGTCACATGTTCAAAACTTGCTTTTTGAGGTCTTTTTCATATTCAGAAATCTCAAGGTTTTGGGATTCTTTCTGTTTTGAGTTTTGCCTCTGTCCTCTCGCTGATTTTTGTTCCTAAAAACAAAGGAAGAGTGAGTATAAGGTACTTTGTAGTTCTTCTCTCTTTTCAGCACCACTCTAACCTCTGTCACTTCATAAACTCTGAAGTTAAAGAGCAAAAAAGTGAAAAATGAAAGTGAGAGAATTGAAAGCAAACCCAAAACTTTCCTAAAAGGAAAGTTAAGAAACCCCACCTCTATTTTTGCTGTTTATTGTCAGCAGAATCCTGTCTTCTCTTCCTTTGCCTCTTGTACCTGCAGTAAAAACAGACCTCAGCACAGATTAAAGGCTCAGCCCTGCAGTTTGACACCTCTTGGGCCGTCCAGTGCTTAGATAAGATTTTAATAATGGATATATCGTTAGCATATTAAGAATTATCGTTACCACCCATTATCATAACTCATGTTTCATTAGTGAGCAAAGCTCAACATTCCTCCAGAAAGTCATTGACAGCACCACATTTGTAACTTCAAAGGACCATACTTGTAATTCCAAGGATTATATTTCCCTTTGACAGCGTGTATGAGCAAACTGCACCAAAGCCATCAGTCTGACCAGTGGGAAAAACCGCTCGGTTTTCCACTGAGTCTGGATATTTTGACAAATATCTTCCACTTAAACTATTGAAAAAACAGCTCTTTACTGCCTATGACCAACTGTGAAAATCAGCATCTCTTCATGTTCTGTGAAGGCAATTAGCCACTGACATAACCTCTCTCCGGGCTGTTGCTGCAAGACCAGATGCTCTCCTGAAGGCACAGCTGAAGCAGAAATGCTGCAGAAAGCCCTCGGTGAGAGAGACGCTGGGGCTGGTGCAAGGCACCCATTGTGTCCCCTCTGTCCTTAAACATCAACCACGGGAGGCCTCCCGAGCCCCCTTCAGGAGCTGGGCAGGGTGTGCCAAGCAGATGTGAAGAGCAACAAACCTAGCAGAAAATAGAAACAAAACAAACTCTGGTGACAGAAGAGACTTGAAACTGGAGGGCTAGTTATAACCAAGCAAGTTTATCTATCTACATGTATATACACACACTTATTTACGTGTCTGTGTGTATATGTATACATCCATTGAAAGACATGAAAAATGCACCTGCCCCTGGCATTGGCCGTACCTAAAATGATGTCTTCTCTCCAGAGGCTTCCCTGTCCACTGCAGAGTGAAATCCTCCTTGCCATTCTGCTGAAAGGAATCAGAGCTGCAATGGATACACATTTCAAAGGTTAGCAGAATCGTTTCTTAGGTCAGCCTGACCTCACAAACCACCCGGGTTGGGTAGTTCTTACCTTCCTGCTTGCTTTTCTGGTGTTTAAGAGAGGGACAGACAGACGAGTCAGAAGCTCCCAAAGCTCTGCAGTGCCAGGTTTGTGCCCAAGAAGGGTAAGTTTCTTGCAGTTAAAGACATTGACACCCAGTTCTCTTCCACAGTCATCCAAACTAGGGGATATCAACCTTCCCTCCCTCTTTCCAGGAGCTGTGGTTTCCGCGTGGTGGAGTCCTGGGGCAGGACTGAGTGGTCTGAAGGGCGTGTGGTGTGAGATCCCTCTCTGTCCTGGCCATTTGCTGCTGCTTAACACGCTGCCAAACCAGCTCCCTTCTTCTCAGTGTGGGGATCATTCTGTCCGAGAGCCAGAACTGCAGGCTATGTTTTAGTGTGCTCCATGCTCAGAAACTAAACTTTGATTCATTTGCTTTATGATGGCAACCCCCCCCTTCATTTTGTCTACGGCTTAAACACATGAATTGGTACCTTTTGTCGATTCACAAATTTCCTAGATACCCGAATTCTCCCGTCTACCTTGCTCTGCAATTCACCTCATGCTGTTCCCTGCATGGGATGCAAGGATTTTGATCCATGCCACATGCTGCACATCTTCCCAATGAAGCAAAACGCCTCCCGTGCTGCCTGGTACCCTGCTGACATCCCATTTCTGCTAATTAGGACCCTGACTAGTTAGTACAAACTCTAAATGTGGCAGGATTCCAAGCCGCAAAAAGAAGGGGAAGTGGGGGGAAAAATAGTTGGGCAGCTAAGGGAATATGTAAATGTATTTAAAATAGATGATTCTGACTGCAGTGAACAGATGATTTTTTTTTTTATTCTGACTGGATGGCTTTAATCAAAAATGATAGTTCATGCATCTGCTCTTTGAAGATAAGCCTGCAGTTACACAAAACACTTAAAGAAAGAAGCTGTGGTGTGCTGATGAGACCTCAAAAATTCTAACCCATGACTAGGAAGATTATAGTCTGGTTACTTCAGCAAGTTGCTAATTCTGAAATATTAGACTGAATTATTTGTCCTGTCTGAGGCATGAAAGGGATGCCTGTAATTGTGCTGAAGCAATTAAGACGTTTTAGAAATCATTAGTGAACTTTCTTGATTGAACAGGCATTTCCCCTCCAGCCTCTCCCTGACTCCTCTACAGTTTTTTGACCTAGAAAAGCAGCTGTCCATCACCCTGGCATTTATTTTATAACACAGGGTAAAGATTATAAATTAAAGCAAGCCTGCTGCTGGGAGTGTGGGGCTCCCCTGGAAAAGCAAACTCAACTTTAAGTTGGAATCAGGGGCTCCACCTTCATAAACGTCATAAAATCGAAGGGGCGACTGTCTGACATGATCTCAGGAAAAGGTAATTCAGAAGAGAAGCAGCAGAATGTAAAGTCAGGGAGAAGGAATATTCGTGTACCTTATACTGCCTGGGAGTGAGTGTGATGTCTACTCACAGCAGACAGGAGTCTTAGTAATCAGTGTTAATAATTGCATGTTGTTTTGTTTCATTGTCAAAAGTCTTCCACACTGAGAAGGTTTTGCAAGTAGGAGTCTGAAGTGTCGTGGCCTGCAAAGCTCCCCTTCCTTCTGCCCCTCGGGACAGCCCACGCAGCTGAACTGTGTCATTTTTGGGCAGCTCGAGGCCGGGACCAGTCCTGGTGCTGCTGAAAATGACATTTTAACTTCATGCTTTTCTCTTCAGTTTTGTATATTGCCCTGCACTGATACAAGAGGAGCTACTACTCTATTTTATATTTTCAGGACATTCTTGCTGCTGCTTTAACACCCATTGGCAGTGAAACCTCCTCATAAGTGACATTCATTCCCCTTGACAGCCCCATTTCAAGTCACCAGGAGCACTGTGTCAGTTGTAGACGGAAAAGAAAAGAAAATCAAAATAAAAAAAAATCTGAATTCAAGGGGCTTCTGAGGAGTTGCACAGACAGATCCCTTTGCTCCATGTAAAATTAATCATTACATTTGTGCTGCTAACTTGTTTTTCTATTTGTGTCACACAGGGATTCTGAAATGACCCAATATTGAATCTGGTGAATTATAAGCTGGAAGACCGCAGTGTTTGTTGGGCACTGACAGAGCATGGAATATTCTGGGCCTTGGGGGTTTCTCTTCTCCCCTGCTTTGGAGTCTCTTTGCCTCTGGTACCACCTCATTAATCATTCCTGGAATTTACCTTCCCATAAATACTTAGAAAGGATTTTTAATTGTATTTTTTTCTTTCCCAACTATATTTTTACACTGATAAGAGCAACACCAAACCAAAGCCATGCAGGTGCTTGTTTGCTTATACCAAGTGGAATCCTGGGTCTGAGATTAATCTCAAAATCAATGTTGCACCACTATTAAAACCATGGAGTTCAGTCTATCCCTCAATTTTGCATATTCTTACATGCTTTTGCCTTCACTTGGCCTGCAGGGAAGGCATTTGCTGAGCAGCTTAACGCAACAGAAATGTGCTTAAGCACGTGCTTAATTCGCTGGCTTAAATGGAGCCGGGGTGCTCGGAGCTAATAGAAGGCATTTTAATAATTTAAACTCCACTTTTGAGTTTAATACATTGCACTCACATTTCAAATTGATCTACTCAGAAATAAGAGCATGTGAGTGTGAAAATGAAGACCAGGAAATTGTGAGAGGGCAGCAGTGGAGTCCCCGTCCCTGGAGGGATGTAAAAGCCGTATGGATGTGGCACCTGGGGACGTGGGGCAGTGGTGGCCTTGGCTGTGCTGGGGGAATGTTGGACTTGATCATTTATGGGTCTTTTCCAACCTAAATGATCCTGTGACTCTGATATTGGTGTCGACGCAGCACTAACATTGCTCTTCTGAGGCTCACCTCTCTTCTCTATAAAGACTTTGGTCAGCCCTAACTCGTTATTAACTGCTTTGAAGAGATTTCTTGATGTTACTAATGCGCCTAAACTTAGTATAGCAATAAAAGGGTATTTCCTACAAGAGAAATACTGATTACAAAGATGTTCATATCATACTTTTTATTTAAACACTTGCATTTGTGCCTCCTTTTTATGTATGTGGATTTCTGCAGCAGAGCTGCCACTGAAAGACACTGTGCTGTCAGTGATTTTCCAGTTGCTTGGCCTCAGTTTGTTGTACAGAGTTTTACCAGCTGGTGTTTCCTGAAATCTACATCGTCAGGTCACCAGATCATTAATTAAAATTGCACATGGAGCCATTTGTAATTTTCGGATAGATACTCCTGGCCTTGCTCGTGCTCAGGGCCTTCTACGTGACACAGAGTGGGAAGGAGCCTGTCGGGATGTGGCTCTGTCTCCATGGATTTCAGAACGTTTTACAAACACAGGAGCTAGTCATGCTTTTCTTTTCTCAAGACAACTTGCATTTCTTCAGTGAAGCTGTAATATATATGCCTATTTGCTGTGAAAATACAGTTTTCCCTTTTTTTCTTAAATTGTGGAAAATAAAACCAGTTGCCACTTTCATGTCCCTATTTGTTTTTAAATGGGAATCCCAAGGACAGGTTTTCCCAAAAAAACAAAGTGGAAAAGCCGTTTTCCACGCAAAGACGGATGTTTTGTGATGTTTTGTGGTGGGTAATGGTACCCACTTTACAAGTGACAGAGACAAGTAGAATTTACTGCTTTAAAACACGAATGTTGAAGTTTTAAACAGTGAATTTAGCAGAGCGAGTGCCCCATTTATACTTGTGACTAGAGAGGTTCACCTGGGTTTCCAGGGGGCTCTACTGGATATTATGGAATTCAGTGTCTTCTAACCAGTGCAAATCTCACTGTAGCCAGTTCTGTCCTTCAGATTCCAGTCCCAGGTTCATTGGAAGGTCAACTGGGAGGTTCATGGTCACTGCCTGTACTTGGATATTTATTAATAATTTAAGCATTTGAAAATCTTGCTCCTCGTGCCCCTGCCTGGCTGTGTGATGTGTCCTGAGGATTTCCCCCTGCCGCATTCCCAGCTTTTCTTTGGGAGGTCTGACCCTCTCTCCGAGGTGGCAGCTGTACAGACTGCAGCACAGCAAATTAATTTGGGTTCGCTTCAATTAGATGCTCCATCCTAATGAGATTCAAGGTAAAATCCTTGGGAGATGCTCAGAACCCTGAGCATCTGCCAAAAGCAGCAGCTACTGGAGTTCATTAGTGGTTCTCAGAAGGATTTAGCAACTCTGAGGATTTGTGTGGAAAATAATTTCTGTAGAAGAGAAATTTCTGCAAAAGGATCTCTTTCATAAAGAGCTGTGCAAGTCCTTTAAGAACAGACAGCTCAGACCCATTTTTGCCCTCCAATGGAGAGATCCAAGAGCTGCTGCAGTCTCAGCTGCTGTCCAAGGGTGCCCATTGTCCACACAGTTCTTCTCTGGGTATGTTTTCACCTCAGCATTTGAAATCAGTACCGGTTTAAAGTGCAGGTGGGAACATAAACTGGTATGGTGTTGGAATGGCAAAACAATTCCTTCCTGAGCTTTTTGATGGCTCTTAATTTCCCTATTGCAGCAAGGCAGTTTATGAAAAATTCCCATTAATGAAGGAGGTGGGCGGGCTTGGAAACTTGGAACAAAACAGGGACCTTCTAAGCAGGTGTAGCCCAGAGCTGTGATGTCAGAATTATCCCCAGCCCAGAGATGTCAGTGGACTGAAGCCCTTTCTTCCAAGTGCAATAAATCTCCATTTCTCTTGAGTCAGAGCAGAGAGGAACTGCCATAGATACGATTTGCCCTGTTATATTTTCAGACCATTCCTCGAGGAGAAGATTTGGAATGATACACAGCCAAGCCCCTACAAAGTTTTGCAGCAGTTGTGTGTTAATAGATAAGCAGTACATAAATAAGTGTGTTAATAAAGAGCAACCAAACTCCACTGCGTTGCTGTGCCACTGGCTGTCCCACACCCTCCCTTCTCCATGATATCTGTTCTGCTGTGCTATTCCAAAGGCTGCTATTAAGCTTTGTGCATACTCCAATGTTCATTGCCATGGATTTCTAATTACATTGGGATGAGTTCTGGCAGATATGTCCATATAATAATCAATAACTGTCTTAGCCACCCACCTACCACATGCATGTACACTTAATATTAGAATCTCCCACGGAATTAATGACTCTCTATGAGGCAGGAAAAAAAAGAACAAATAACTATCTCCTGTAAAATAATCTCTTTCTTGGCATATGCTGACATTGATTCACCCCAAGAGGAATATTCGTGCTGCAACTTCTGTAAAGCACAGAAATTGTTCAGTATTTGCTAGGGCTGAAATTAACATCAAGTGGCTCTAATTTCAAATAGAATTGCCGTGGAAGAGGAACGGACACTTGGGCCACCACCACTGCATGAAGGGAGTGTGTAGGGATGGCTTTAATGCAGTCCTGGTTTCGAGAGTTAGCGCAGTGGGTGGTCGGAGGCGCCCACTCCAAGCACCCACAGCATCTTTCTTTCCTGCAGTGAATGTTTGTGTTTGCAGAGCCCAAAAAACCGGCAGTGGTGAGAAACCAAATTGTGTGTTGACTTGTGGGCTTTCCTTTTGGGTGCTGGCGGTGCCTTGCCCAGACACGACACCTCCGAGCACACGGGGGTGCCGTGTCCTGGGGCTGACCGGGGGGGCCGTGTGGTGTCTTCCTGGCAAACAGCCTCCATCGCTGCCACAGCAGTTGCCATTTTAGTGGCAGGAGAGTCCAAAATCAAATGTGACGTGCTCTTCTGCCCAGGAGGTAGAAACCACATCATATATTTAACTAAGGATTCTGTCTGGTGAACTTCCCTTGAGATGGTCACTGATTCTTTTGTGAACGTTTAATACACTGATGTCTTTAGAACAAAATTCATCTGAGTCTGGAGGAGACTATTTCTCCCACTTTGGAAAAATAGGAGGTTGGAGAAGGGGGGTGGCTGGAGTTTCTCTCTGCCAAACAAGGCTTTGGAGTATTTAAATCTCTCTGTACACTGTAGGAAGCCTCGCTGGTCCTGAACATCTCTTTGAAAACACCCTTTGCACAGACAGGGCCTTGGTGTTTGTGGACAGGAAACTCAGAGATCCTTCAAAGTACAATCTTTATTCAGGAAAATTTTCAGCAATGGCTGGGGCATCACCAATCCTTCCATAAAGCTGCAGTAAATGCTTGTTTCTCTTGTAAGTTATGGAAGAAGTTTTTGCACACTTTAAATATTCCACATCTGTCACCAGGGCCTGAAAATGTTTCAGCACCCAAAGCACTGGTGATCCAAAACTTTCCCTTCAAATCTGGTGTTTTGAACCTACTCACAGAAAGAAAATCAGGCACTTTCTTAATGAATACAGTTTTATAAACCAAGGAATATTTTGCTGGGCTTAATTTAGGCATCAAACAAGTTAAAATGCAAAGCTCTTTCAGCATGCAAGGAACACCGAAGTGTTTAAAGTATCCAGGTAGATTAAACTGAGAAGGGAGCTGAGGAGAAAACACTGTCTCATGTTTCTCAGGAATCTTGTATTTTTTGTACAATTCAAAGCAAAATGGCGTCAGGAATTTCCACTGATGGGTGCACAGATTTGGGAATGCTGCATAGGAATTGTAAAGATTCCCAAAATCAGTTGGTTTGAGCAACAGATGAACCCACCACCTATACTTGTCCAATGGTCTGTTAGCAGGGCTGGGAGAATCCTGCAGCTGGGATGACTTCTGGTTATCTCTTCGACCCAGACCAGGAGTTCTTGTTTTATGGAGAGTTGTTGCTGAACTAACCCTAGAGTTTGCATTCAGATGAGAGCTTTTCTGTCAGGGCAGATTCACAGCCAGCATCAGAGCTGGGTCAGCGTTTGGGTTTGGTTTGGGAAGCGGGTCAGTGAACTGTACACTCCCCCTACATATATCTGTGACTGGGAGGCCACTGGCAGCTGGAATTCTGAGCTGTGCCACCCGCCCTCCCTCTCACTGAACCTCAGAGACTGCTCCAGGTCACACACAAAGTGTGTGGCAAAGCCAAGAGCCAAACCAGCCTGACACGTGCCTTGGAGAGCCTTCGCTGAGCGCAACCAAGAGCAGGACCCGCTGGTGACAACACCAGTTTGTCCTCTGAACCATCGCTCCTCTGAAGGCTCCCTCGGGAGGGCTGGTCAACCCCTATGACACCAAACCTTAATGGCTTTTGCCAAGTGAATTAAGAGCCCTCACAGCTTCCATGCTGAGTGCTGTGGATCCTGACAACCTGTGTCAGTGGAGCAGTAAATCCCTCGGAAGCACGAGGAGGCAGCGAGGAAAAGAGCACGAAAGGTGAAAAGTGCTGTCACGTGTGCCCGAATTAAAATTCTAAGAAATCATTTTGGTGGGCGATTGTATAAATCAGCGATAAATAATTGAGGGAAAATGAATGATGTGGAAATATTTTCAAACTGCTAAAGCCTCAAAGCAAGTCTAAGGGAGTTTTCCTTGTGCTCCTGAAGCCGTGCTACTTAACGACTGTTCAACGGGATGCTAAGTCTAATGCAGATTATTATTATAGTAAAATCAAATTGATTGTAACACTGGCTTGCCTGGCACTGGAGCAAACTCTGTTTATCCGAGTTAATTCTTAGCAAGTTCCATTTACCTGACTAGTGTTCAGTCAATAAACCTGCCTCTTGTCAAAGTGTGCATCATGTCAGGGTCCTGCTGGATGCACCTCCAGCCCAGGACTCTGAAATGCTATCCCAGCCCAGCAAAACGGTCCTTTCATCTGCCCCGAGTCGAGAATTGACGTGTTTTTCTTTTCCTCAGCTGTTAAAATCAAGAAGTTTATCAGCTTCTAGGCAGATCTGTACTGAAGCTTTTTTACCAGGGGAGAATCTTGAATCCCATCCAGCGCCTTTAACAAATGCTGAATTGCAGAGAAGCACCTTCCAGCTGGAAGGGAACTTCATTATCTCGGGTTATTTGCCTCATGCTGCCCAAGAGTTCTGAGTCAAATCTGCAGGGCTGAACTCTCCACACAGTGCTGCTAAACTGGGCTAAATGACCTAATCTATCACTTCCCTCTCCCTGCCTTGTTGCATACACCTACATCCATCAGGAAACTTCAGCTAATCATCCCCATCAGGATGGGAGTGGGAGCTGGACATGGGAATTCTTACTCAGAGTTACATTCCTCTGGAACTCACTTCTCCTGGAACTCTACCTGACCTTTAGCTCCAAAAATGTTTCAGGATAAGTTATTGCCTCAGCCCCGCTTCCCCCCCTTCCTGCATAGCAGAAGGTGAAACAAAATGTTAGAGGAAACCTGGGTTCATTTGGCTTCATATCCATTGCAGCAAAAGAAGTCATGAGAATTCTGGTTTGCATTCTACTGTGATTAAGCTGGATAAAATTTTAGCTTGTGTTCAGCACTCTCCAGAGATCTTTGGGTCTGCAGTTTCTATTAGTCCAGATCTGCCTGCCTGCCCCTCTGCTTGTTGAATATTATCTACTTCTTCTGCCATCTCTTCCTACTTAGTACGCTGAATGAGAGCACTAATTAGACTCTGGTGCCAATTTACTGATGCACCATCTTTTGTTCACCCCAAGAGAGAGGGATTAACAAAACACGACAGCTCTTCATCTGAGTTCCTGGCATATGATATTTGTTGTAATTCTGTCGTGAATGATATCTGCATAACATGCAATTATAGCCTTCTTTCCATATTGAAATCTACAGAGTATTCTTTCATTTCCCTTGAAGGACAATCATACCCTGTGCAAATATCTTCATGGTTTTATGCCCACAGGAAGTTTCTAGACACTTTATTTATTTTATTTTTTTTTATGGTGGGTGGGAGAGAAACATTGACTTTTAAAGCCCCGTATAGTTTTTCTTCCTCTACAGAAACACATTGTCATTCCAGCTATGGCTATAGAGAAATTTGTTATGGTGAGATAAGCTGCACATGCAGTGCACTGTAACAAAATTCAGAGTAATGAGGTAAGGGAGTATGTTTACAGTTTTAGCAGGGGCCCCCCACAGAATACAGGGTGACATGGGAACCTGAGGTGGTTGTGAATAACCCATTTTATCTTTCTGCATAACAGTTATTGGCAGCACGGAGAGAATGAGTTCTGAAGGCGTGGAAGCCGTTCTGGTATAAAGCAAAGCAAAAGCAAAGCTGAATTTTAAGTGTTGTGAAACTTTGTGCGTGATCTGGTGGGGACAAGGGGAGAATGCTGTGAAATAGAGCACACGCTCCGTTCTCGCACTGGAGTAACCCTGCAGACCAGGCCAAAGGCAGGGATGTTGTAATTCTGACTGTTCTGGCAAACACCAAAAAGAGCAGCTCAGGCCCAGCAGGATCTGCTGCAAGACATGGCAGTGATAAAAGAGGTGTGACCAGACTGGCTATCGCAGAGGTCTTGGCAATGACAAGTGATTCTCAAGGCCAACTGCAGGTCACTGATTTCCATCAGGAGTAGCTCATTACGTGCTAAATCGGCCAATGGGTATTTTATTCTTGGGTTATATTTGGCTCTGTATAGACCAGACCAAGGCAGACGAACCTGCCTTGTTTATCATTATGGAGCTCCAGTGGATGGCTTTTAAGAAACTCTTCGCTGCCTTCTGAAGTTCACTCCTATAAAACAAATCCTCTGCTCTCAGTGACTTCACGTCCGTGTAATTTGAGCCCCGACAGAAGCGAAGTTGAGCCATTCAGTGTTTTGCAGAAAGGCACCAAAGCAAATCCGCCTTCCTGTTTGAGGGATGTTGTTGTGAAGCTGCTTTTTGATACTCACTGACTCCCAGCCCAGCATTCAGGGGACTGCCCCGTGTGCCCAGGGTAGGGCACAGACAAAGGGGAAAGTAAAGGGCTGGCAGGTACAGCCAGTGGGGACATTTCTGCCCCAGTGGGTCGGGTTGGTTTGGTTTAACCCTGAGCGAAGCCAATTAATGAAAACACCCAGCAAAAAAATGAGAATCCAAGAGCAGGAACAGCAGGGATTAATACATTCTCCTAGCAGTTGAAGGGAATCATAACAGAACCAGAGGTTTCTAGGATCTTGCTATGGAATTTTTGTCTTTGAGTCGGCAGCACTGGAAGGTTTGTGTTCCCCACACAGTGATAAATTCTCTTCTACAAACTGGACTGAGAAGGAGGAGGGAGGGAACGGGGTGGAATCAATTACAAACCATATCAGACATTTAAGTTTAAACACAAGACCTTGCAAAGGCTTGCATGAAATCTTACTAGCAATATAAACAGGCCTGGTGCCAAACTAAGCACCAGAAGTATTCAATAATAAAATACAGCTGTCTCCATTGGCACCTACCCATGAAAGTTTGTCATTTTTACTGTTAGAAATGCTGACAAAGAGAAATCTGAAAAATGAAAACATTTTTTCAGAAGAGGGAGGTTTTCATGAACTGCAACCTAAATATTCATTTAGCATTGGAACATTCCATAAAAATAATTTATAACATAATTTCTTCTTAGAAACGCATTTTGACAGAGTTCTTTTCAAAGGCTTTGGTGGAGCTTGGCAGTGCTAGTAGCTCTGCTTTCAAATCCATAACTCTTAATTATTAAAAGACTCTCCATACACTTCTCTTGGATTCTGGTGAGGCACATCAAAGCAGGGGCCCCTCTTTGCTTTGGCTCAGCACACACCCTGTCAGCTGAGGAGGAAAGGAGCCTAACCCGGCCCTGTGGGCTGAGCTGGGTGACCCTGGGACGCACAAACAGTCCCAGGAAATGTGCGGGGTTGGGAAGGAGCTCTGGGAGGGAGGCTGGGACCAACCAGACCCTGCCTGGAGGTGGCGAGCACCTGGGACTCGCTCCGTGAGCCCCGAGCCGTGCTCCCCAAAGAGCTGGGCTGTGAGATCCAGCCCATCTGAGGTACAGAATCATGGAGCCCTGGAACTGTCAGGGTTGGAAGATCGTCCAGTCCAACTGCCAACCCAGCACTGCCACTGCAGCCCCTAAACCACTGACCCACATCAGATCCAGGTGCCTCAAACGCCTCCAGGCACGGGGACTCCACCACCTCCCTGGGCAGCCCCTTCCAGTGCCTGACCACCCCAACAGTGAAAACATCTTTTCTAGTATCTAATAAATGTTCTGAGCCATATATATATGTGTATATACGTGTGTGTATATATATAATGGCTAATAAATTTCTTTCTAGGTATGGCACTATAGGACTGTGCTTTAGCACCTTCCAAGACACCTTCAGAGGTTTCTACTTGCTCTTTAATCAAGCAAAATAAGAGCATTATTTGCCAGTTAAAGAACGATTTAGCCATTGGATTATACACCTTTTTTAGAAGTATCTTATGGTGTAGGAGGGAACACTTTCCCTGCATCACTCCATGGACTTCTGGTCCATATGAATCCAAGTTTCTTCTTTCCAGTGGTGAAGACGCGCTTTCTGCTCTCCCAGATGTGCTCCCTAGTTTTGCTCAGGCCTGATTTTGGATTCCTGCCGCTGATCATGGTTGGCTGAAGGATGATCAGGCAGCAACTGCATTACTAAACATAAATTTAAAAAAAACACAGTAATTTTATTCTTACTTATATTTTCTTCTCTCCCTTCACCCCTTTCTGCCCTCGCTACATCGCTCTTGGTCCGCTGGAAGTTTCTTTTCCTTCAGAAGTAGCTGATAAAGCTCAACTCTTCTGGTGGCTAAAAACCATCCTCCACCTGGGTGAACTACTGCAAACTTGTGAGACAAAACTAGCCGACCGTCTTCACAAAGAGTTTTCCCTCTTCCCATGATGTCTTCCATTCATCCTGGAAGGTCTTCCACAACCTGTTTGCACTTCTCGTGTCCCTAAGGAGTCAGAAGGAAACTTAATGGTCCCACCTCAGAATTCTGTAGACTTTCCTGTGACTAAAATCCTGTCTTTTAAAGGAATAAAAGCAACAACAAAATAATAATAATAGGTTTTCTGGACTTGCAGTGACAATGAAGCGATGTATTTGCTTGTTCTTCAGACGACCTGCTCTCAACTGTAGTGTACATTCATTTTCTTTGTACCAAGACTGAGGTCTTTAAACTCAGAGACCATTAAGTGTGTAGAATTCCAGACTAGTGCATAGGGAAAAACCCAGTAAAATGCTCCTCTTGTTAAAATTACAGTTCCTGTACTGTTCTGCGTAAAATACTGCAGTCATAAAACTCAGATTGAAAATTATATGATCAGTCTCAAAGCAACTGCTGTCAACAGCTCTCCCTGTCAGTCGTGTGCAGTTTAAGCACTGATTAAATTCTACAAAGATGGTCAAAGATGACATTTCAACATTGTAGAGCTGGCTGGGCTCTGGGAGTGCCTTGAGCTTGCAGGTTATGCACAGGCCAGCAATTATTAATGTTTAACTGAAGGACATTGAAAGTAATGAGAAGACGCTGTAACTTTAAAGGAGTAATTTCTTTAAAGGCCGAGTGAATGTTATCATTTATTTTTTTTAAATTCCATATTTATTCCAGCTCAGTCCTTAACTGCAGCCATGCCGTGTAATAATAATGGAAGTGCTCAGACAGCAATTTACCACTGTGCTCGAGGCCCTGTCAAAGCACGTGGAGCGATGCCATAATCAAATTCATAATGTCTTATCTTCTTCAGATAAAGTAATCATCAAAGGGGTACTGGCATGAACAGAGAGAAAATCCAGGGCTCAGACATGCTCTAATGTAGTGAGCTGTGACACAAATTGGGCTGTCCCTGCTTTGCCTTTCTTCTCTCTGTGTTTCCCATTGCTCTGCCAAAGAAACGCTTCTGCCTTTGTTTCGGAGCATCTTCTGAGGCAAAGGATGTTTCTAAAGGGAAAAAACTGGAAAGGGTTAAAATTTCAGAGTGAGATGTTGGTGTTGTGTCCCCCCCTTTTTCTTTTAGCACAGTTATTGGCTGGCAGTAAAGAGAGCAAATCCACAGACTTGAGATTTTCAGTTAAATCAATAAAATATTGTTTAAAAAAATGGAGTTAAGTGCATTATCTGTCCATTTCTCCATTATGGTTTGCCCTCAATCATGGAAGTGAGACCGAGGTTCCCAAAAGGCAAATCACATTTGTAGTTAACCTAAAGCAGCTTTCCCAGAGCAGGGGACTATTGAGGGTCTCTTCTCTCCTTGCTCATTAAGCACGTGCCTGTCACTGAGTGTGTTAGTCATATTGCTGAAGTCAATGGAATGGTATGGGGTTAAAGGCAGCTGCTTAGGTATAAAATATCCATAAGGAAAACAGGAAAGGAAGCCACTGTTCAAGGGCAGCAATATTTAAATATAAATATTTCCAGTCGTACAATAAAATACACAGGGAAGGATTCAAAAGGTAGTGAAGTCATTAAAAGGATTGTTGTCTTTGTGGGATTTTTGTCTTTTAAACTTGTTCCCCTGACATTTGGCTCAGGCCACCTCGAGCACTCTTTGTGCACTTGCTTGGAGTTGTTTCTGGTTTCGGCATTTGCTCAGGTCTTGATGCTGAGCACTCCAGTGATGTGTGTGAGGCCCAGGCTCTGCATCCCTGCCGTCCTCTCTGAGTGTTTATGGACTGCAGGGTGATTAAAGGCAGTTTTCCAGGGAGCTGAGCAATTCCAGCTGCCCTGGACTGCAGCGAGAAGGGCACAGCAGTGCCAGGCTGTGTCCTTGTCACGATGGTAATTTTATGTAATTAGGAAATATCTGTTGTCCTCTAATATACAGAAACAATTAAACCATACAGTGTTTGCATTTCCAAGGACTTCTGCACCTGTAATAAGGAAAGTACATACGAACCAAGGATTTTCAGCCTTCCCCTCAAACATTGCTCTGTTTGATTTTAGCGAGTCACTCACATTTTTATTAGCTAAAATGAATAATCATCCTTCAAAAGTTGCAAAAAAAGTTGGATCATTAAGGGGCCCAAGTGCAGATTTTAAAAAATGTTATCTTCAATCTATTTTAAGATATGTAGAGCCCACAAGTGTACTATTCTGACGGCGGAAAAACACACAAAAAATCAGTATGAAAATGTACTGCGACACTACAGAATACTAATCACTCCTACACAGAGAGAGCCTTCATTTTATCTGCTTTTGCAGGAGGTTTTTATAAAGTCAGATTTTAGAACAACTAAAACCCAGTACAAATGAAGGAGACAAAGCTTTGCACTTGAACAAAGGAATGTTTCCTCAAAAAATAACAATGACGATCTGGTTTGTGCTTTTATAGCTGTGCATATTGTAGATGATGGATAGATGGTTACATGGGGAGAATGTATAGTGGGCTGGTTATGTTCTCCATTAGAAAATTCCCAGGCAACTGAGCCTCAGTGCAAACTCATGTGGTGTGAGGGCTGGCAGATTGGGCTCATGGTGGGTTCTCGCCTCACTCCTGCTCTGAGTGGTGGCCAAACGTCACTTACCGTTCACCAAAGGGAGAATGATCCCTCCTGGCTTCTGGCTGTAAAAGTTTAGGAAGCAGCTCCTCCCTTTCTCGTGACCTTGGACATACCAAGTCTTGCCTTTCAAAGAAACAGTCTCTGGAACCTGGATAATCCATTTGACCTGACCTTGAGCAGAGAATCCTTCCAGGGCTTGGGGTTTTTTGGAGCAATTTGTCATTTTGTGCTATGACTTTACAGGACACAAGTTCTGGTCCGCCCTCAGATTCCTTGGCATGGCCAAGGGCCAGAGCTGTTTGAGTGCTGGTCAGGGGAGAACGTGCTTTGGTTTCCTGCTGAGGGCAATTGTCAGTGGCCACTGTCTGAGTTTAGGAGAGAAGCACTAAAAGAAAACCCCAAAACCGCCCCAAAGCCTGTCCTGATTTATTTTGATGAATTTAATCATTTGCCCCTGTATCGCATCAATATTTTAACTGAAGGATTTTCTTGTCAATAGCTCCTTTGATACTGTGGATGAGAAAACCATCAAAAGGCTTTAGAGGGATTTCTTACCTTGGTGTTGCCTTGTTCATGATGATGACAGAATTTGGGCTCCGGATAAATAAATCCTGATTACGGTGGTGTGTTGGCTGTTTCACAGGAGGAGCTGTGACCAGCCCGTCTGTGGCTGAGCCAGTCCTGTCTGCAGCAGGAGAACCACGGCTTGGCTGTGTGGAACCAGTGTCCTGCTCCACTGCCAGCCCCTGCCTGCCTTCCTCCACTCCATCCTCACTGTTCTTTCCTTCACTGTCTCCTCAGGGTGCGTTTTTGGGGCACAGTTCACTACACCTCTTCCTTCTTTTGCTTTAGCCAGTAACACCCATCAGATGGGAAAAAAAAATAAACTTATCTTCACTTAACTCTGAAATGCTGTGTTCTTACATCCCAAGTACGGACTTCACATATTCTGTGACACCAGCTACTAAATTCAAAGGGCAGAGCCCTTTGTGGAAAGTCCTGATGCTTTCAGTCCCTCAAGTAAATGGCACTGAGGTAGAAGAGTCCATGTCACCAATTCCCATCTATTATCCGTATGCACAACAAGCTGGTTTCTTCCAGTTGTGATGTTTAAGGAGTTACAACAGAGAACTATGGTGGAACAATAAGTGGCCTACACATATTTGTCTAAGGGTTGTTTTCCTTGCACATGTTGCTAAAAACATGGTCCACAGAGCACTCAAAACGAGACACTGATGCTTGGCTTTGGAAAATTCTGTCTCAGCGCCACGAGGCAGATCTGACCTCAGTGCGCCGTGTTTACCAGCAGGATCTAAACAACCAGAATAAATCATTGTCAGTGACAGCGACACGAAATTAATCCAACAACCTTGAGAGCGTCATTACGATCTTTCACACATTTTCTATCTTTTCAATGTCTAAGTGAAAGTCTTATTTCTATGCCCGAGTCCTTGGGGCTACAGAAAGCAAAACTATCAAAGACACCTACACATCTTCGCCTTGAGCAACAAATGAAGGCACACACAACAGAAGAGAAAGCAGATGGCCTTGCAGGTGCCCTGGAGAAGATCCTCCAGGTCACACTTGGTAGGTGGTGAAGAGGATCCATTCTGCAGTGTCTCTTGTAGACATTGCCTTCCTTATGCTTGTCTCAACAGCTGCTGGGTGATACCTTTGGGGTCTGATTCCTAATGTTAAAACTGCTGAATTTGTACAGGAAAGCGAATGCCTCGTGTTAGACATCAGCAAGGCAGGAGCTCTCTGTCTGATCTGGATCCCTGCGTTGCCAGTGCAGAGAAACAGAATGCTCGGAGCTCTTTGAGATGCCTACCATAAAATAATGTTGCATCACACGAGCTTCTTACACTGATAGGAGAGGAAGTTGTGGTGACTCGCTCAGACAGGGATTTCAACACTGTCGCTGTCCCAGACGAGGTGAGACGGGGCCTGCCCACAGCTCTGTGGGTATTGCCTTAATGAATCACAACCACAGAGAACTCGCCAGTATTTTTAGAGATGGGAGAAATCCGATGGGTTTGGTTTCCTGGCAATACTTGAATGGGAAATGAATGAAATTAAATTCTGTGGTAATTTTGAAAACGGGTTTTTTTTCAAATTTTCACTGATGTGAAATTTTTTAAGTTTTTGTTTCTTTGGAGAGTGTCATTTTGACGTTCCACTTTGAGGTTTGAGAAAAATGCATTTTAAGCCAGTATTTAAAAGATTTGAAACAAAAGCTGACCTCAAACAGAAAAGGGGATGGTTTCATGTAAAGATTTGTAATGATCCTTTTCAAACTCTTAAGCATTATTTAAAATGAAACAGTCATTAAAAATTAGTGTGTCATTCCTGTTGGATTCTTCCTCTTCCCAGAAAAAAAAGGTTGGACATGAGAAATTTTCCCACTTTGAGTATCTTGTTTCTGGATAGGATGGTGCGTGGGAGAAAGGTGCAAGTAATCAGTGCTGGGAACAGATGTTCCTTACAGATGTTGGTCCTGCCCAGTGTTTGTGTTATCCCATAACTAGTTCTCTGTTACACTGCACAGGCTCTTAACCCCTTGACTTCTTGAGTCAGAGTATGCCACAAGTTCATTGTATAAATATGTCACAGTGTTAATGCAGCTCCTGGATTTTGCTTTTTTTCCTCCCTTCTTTTTCCTGAGGCTCAGAACTACTAATGAAATCAGACTGAGACTTAAGTAGGTTTCTGACACCGTGTCCCCAAACTCCCTTTCTGCTCAGCCCAAAGATTTGTTTCTTCTCTCTTTCTCCAAACAACTTCCAGAGGAGGCACCAAGCCAAATATTTAGAACCAATTTTATTTAACTGGCATTCCTTGGAAAAATAAAAGTTAACTCTCTTGAGATTCTCCATCAATTAAAATGAATCTCTCTTAGCTCTAATCAATCAAGTTGCAGTTTAAAAGTGCTCCCACTGCTCTCCTGCTGCAGCAGAGCCCAGATCCAGAGCCCCTTGTGCTGCTTCCCTTGGCCAAGATGCACCCAAAGAACTCCATTGAATTACTGAAGAATTTTCCAGCTGTCGTGTCTTCTCCTTCAGTGAAGAGGCAGGAAAGGGACATCAAACTCCTGGTCCAACATTAAACATGTAGAACACTCTCCTTCATAGGGCTGGGCAAGTGGGACAACTTGTAAACGAAAGCAAGACAACACGGGCTGGCTGATGTCCAGAATTGGTCTCTGGGGAGGACTTTAGGAGTGGTAACTAACCAGGAGTACCCACAGCCTGGCAGTGTTTAATGGAATGTTGGCAGACGTGCTGTAAAGTCCTCATAAATTAGTAATGATAATTAATTAATAATAGTCCGCATTCATGTGAAACATTCCTTGCTGCAATTTACTTCTCATCCTGCTAAGCATGGACATGGGGAACTGTTTATCTTCTAGAGATCTACCTTTGTGTAGGCTGCTCTTGGATCCTCCTCCCACCTCATCCTCTCTACATTCCAGCCAGATTTCCTCCGGCCCCTGCTCTGTGGTTCTCTTATGGAACTCCTCTGTGTTCTCTCCCAGCATCCACAGCCTTCTGGGAGTGCCACCCCCACTGCAGGTGAGGCCCCAGGGTGAGCTGAGGCCTTCCAGATGATGAGTAGATCTGAGGGATTCCCTCCCATGTCCCAGAAGTGATGCCACCTTTCAGAAACTCGTGTGAGGTTGGTGGCTCTTGCTCAGCTTGTGCTCTCTGGGAACACCTGGATGGTTGGTTGGTCCCCTGATCAGTGTAACCAGCTGTTCTCACCTGCCTGTAGAACCTTCCACCCCTCACTGAATTCATTTACTCATTCTAATTCACCAGTTTGTCAAAGTCCTTTTACATTCTTATGGCTTTGCAGCATTTTTTGGTGTGTTCTCATCACCAAAATCAACGGTGAAAATACTGACCAGTGCCAGGGGAAGGATTGCACCACACATATCATCCCACTGACCATCACCACCTACAGAGGATTTTATGGCCAGTTTGTCATTAATTTTATAGACCTAGACTATGTTTTCCCCATTTACTTTTGATACACCATACGAAACATTGAAGTTATTAATATCAATAGCTATGAAACCTGCACCTTTTTTCTTCACGTGGAGCAGAGTTGGTCCATCAATAAGAGATGGACCAAGTGTAAAGTAAGCAGTGGGAATGCAGAGAAGGGAGGACAGTAGTAGGACCTCTTTCCTTGATGCTGACTAATCCCTGGATCAGGTGAAATTTCACCCTCATCTTCATTCTTCTCTTAGTTGCTTATAAAATCAGATTTGGTGGTTTATTGTAATACTTCTTTGGTGATTCAAGATGTTTGACCTCTTATTTTCTGGCTCCCCTCCCACCCCCCAGATACAGATGAGATGTTGGGATAGACCTTTTCCAACCACCTGCAGCTTGACCTGCTTTCCACGGAGGGCAAATCCTCCATGATCCCACCAGCAGCTCTGGGGTTGCTTTGGGCAGTTCGTAACACACCCTGAGACAGAACAAATGACACACAATGCCTGTGAAATATTTCACTGCTCTCGAACTCGCTGGAGCTGCAGAATCTCCACCCTCAGCCATGGAACGGCGCACTGTCCCAGCTCATCTACTGATTGATCTAATCGATCTCCAGACCTCCAGCTCGTCACGTTGTTCAGCTGATGTTATTTCAGGAAAAATATTTAGGCTCCTTTCCTAAGTTTTAATAAATCTTCATAAATAAAAACCCACACCTGTTCCCCGGCCAAGACCAAGTCCCAGACATGTGTGGGAACTGGACCCTCTGCTGGTGATGATCTTCAGCAAAGATTTTAGCCCATTGCAAATACAAAATAAAACCCATTAGCCCAAACAGCAGCTGAAGAAGCTGAAGTCACATGTTTTATCTCATGCTTCTGGTGGGCTAAAAGGTGCACCTAAAATCATTCTGACTCACAGTCATTTATTAAGATGCAAGAACCCATTTGTGAACCTGACCATAAGATTTATGAACACCCACAAAACCTATTAAGCATCGATGTGATGTTTAGAAATTTAGGCAAAACTTCTCTTTCTCTTATGAGTAATCAACTAGAGAAAAACTGTTGTGAGTTCAAACAAAAGTGATCTTTTCAGGGAAACACTAAAGTTCCATTGGATCAATGGGAAATATTTCATTTGACCTGAACTGAAATATTTCAGCTTGGTTTTCAGCTCTTTAGCTTGTCTTAAAGAAGGTTGGTTTTTTAAACATTACCTGAACTTTTACGTGAAAAATATGAATTTGAAAAAAACCCCACACTTTCAACTGGGAAAATGTCAAAATGAAACTTTCTGGCATTTTTGAAACAAACATTTTAGTGAAAAAATGTCAACATGAAATGTTTTGACGTTTTGAAAAATGTCTCCCTTTTTTCAATCTGAAACTTTACCAAATTTAAATTGAATTTACTGTTTGTCTAGAAAACAAGAATTGCTTGCATTGGTAGTTCTCCCTGGATAAGCAGCTGATCTTCCTGCCAGGTTAGCATTGAAAGAACAGCCAAGAATTTGTAGAAACAGGTATTTTAAAGCAGTTTTTGCCTTTACTGCAGCTCAGATTTGGCCTTTTTAGTATCTATCTATCTATCTATCTATCTATCTATCTATCTATCTATCTATCTATCTATCTATCTATCTTCACTTCTGCACTGTACAATGTCCAACTTCCAACTTTACAAGTTCTGTGGTCCACAAAGAAGTGAGAGAGAGAGAAATAATTGTTTAACAAGTGAGCAATTCCCCGTCACATTAAAATTATATTTTTATTTGAAGACCTGGCTAGTGGCAGATTTATGGAAGTTCATTATGGAACAAAATGGTTTATCCATTAAACCATCATTCTGAATGAGTTTTAGAGGCTGTTATAGCTAAATTCTTAAATTAAAACAACCCCTTCTAGCCCAAACTCAGAGCATTCCAAAATAAGATCCCAAGCTGCCGTGGAGTCATGGAGTAGCTGGTGCTTGCACTGCATTTCTGGGA
This sequence comes from Sclerurus mexicanus, assembly GCA_013396755.1. Classification (NCBI taxonomy): domain Eukaryota; kingdom Metazoa; phylum Chordata; class Aves; order Passeriformes; family Furnariidae; genus Sclerurus; species Sclerurus mexicanus. Next base: position 399,965 of record VWZF01002534.1, read on the forward strand.
GGTTACGGATGCTCTATGCCAACCGTATTAATTACACATAATTATACAAAAATTAAAACTTGCGGTTTACTGAAAAACGTGTGGCTGTGGCTGAGAAGTTTCAGCTGTGAAGCAGCTCCGGTTCCTCTGCAAGAACCACTTTTTGCGACAGAAGGAATTTCGCATTCCCTTGACTTCACAATTCCTTCGGCCAAAGCCCGGGATGAGGCTGTTCCAACGGGAAACACTGAGCCCACCTCAGACCAAGGCCCCAAGTGTTGTGTGGGTGCCAAAGTGCTGAGCTCCAGGTGCCCTCCCCCTTGGTGGGATCCGCAGTCCCCAGCGAGGAGCTGGGAATGGCTCGTGGCACAGGCTGGGATGGAGCTGCTGAAGCAGCCCCTGCTCAGGGCAGGGTCAGCCTGGCCCCGCTCCAGCACTGGGGTCTCTGTCCTCTTTCCACAGGGGATTCCATCGGGAGCACTATTTTAAAGGTAAGGACTCCCGTTCCCTCTTTGCCCCTTGTAATAAAGCAGGACTTGTGCCATCCTGTTCAGGCAAGGGGGATCAGGGAGCGGGTCCTCCTCTGCAGCTGCCCAGTGATGGTGATCCTCACCTCAGGGAGGGGGCGGCATCCCGGGAAGTGTGTTTGGGTCCCTCCAAGCACAGGAGGAAATGGGATCCACGTCCTGGCCAAGCCAACCAGTGAGCAGTTGGATCGAGGGGACTCCACCTTTGTCTTCAGCAGGAAGCACTGGCTGCCACTGGCAGGGCATGCTGAGAGAAACCTGCTGGATTTTGGGGGAGGAGAACGAAGGATGGCTCAGCCTGGGATCCCAGACTGGATGTGTGACAGGGGCCTTGCCTCTCAGCCTGGCAGACACCGATGCATACGTTCAATGGGAAAACTGGAGACACTGGGGAAGCTCTTGTCTTTTTGCCCTTGAAGTCCTTTGGCTGGAAGGGAGCCAAGAGGGTGTTGCTGAGCAGCGTCTAGGTGATGTGTTCTCCTCCAGTGTCCCTTCTGTTGCCTCTTCTGGATTTGGGATGTAAAACCTCGGAACACAGTGAGGACACATGTGGAAGCACACACTGATTTGGCTGAGGGGCTGTTGGGAAAGTGTTAATTCCCTGCTGGGGGCAGGGGAGGATGCAGGGACACAGCTGCCTGTCATGAGGAAGGAATTAATGCCTTCCCAGGGGAGCACTATAAGAGTTTGAGAGGGGAGAGAAGAGGGTTCTGCTCCTGGTGGTACCTGGCTGAAAGACTCTGGAGAGGCACTAAGGCAAGTGGAGTGGGCTGAGCAGCCCTCTTTTCATTTCCTCTGTGTTTTACTTTAGAGAAGCCTTTCAGTGTTCAGGAAGAGGCCGGGGATGCTTAATATTGGCACTTCCATTTCACGATGAACGTGATGTTGCATCCCAGCTCTGGCTTCTTGCCCTCTCCTGAGTTAAGTATCTGTGGGCTCTTTCTTTGACTTCTAGGGGATTTCTTAATCCTTCTGGCTCTAGTTTAAGTAATGCTGGGCTTTCATGTTTCTTATTAGCTAATGTGAGGAAATTGAGTAATGTGAGCTTATCAAAAATTACCCAGCATTTAGATGAATGGGGCCAACTGAGTGTCCACTGCAGCAACTCCTGTCCATCACATGGGCTGTGCCGGGCCCTGCCAGGCAGGGTCCAGCCCCCTGTGTTGCCAGGTGTGAATTACCCACCTAAATGCAGTGAGACAGCAGAGCCGCTCCATGCTGAGTCCTAAATTGACACCAAAAAGGAAACTTCCATGCAGCCTGGTAATCTAAGGAAATTGAGCAGACTAACCAGTAGCACAAAAAGTTCTGAAACCACAATAGCTATTAAATAAAGCCAATTTTTTTTTCTGCAGACATTAAGTCAGTGTTTAAAAATACAAACATCCAGATAATTAGAGGAACTTCAGATCTGTCTTCATAGTGTTTCAGCAGGATGACATTGTCAGCTATTCTATTTTGTATCGATTTCCACAAAGCTCAGTTATTCCCAGCCTTCCATTTCAAATGCAGCACCTTGTTTTCCTGTATCTTGAAGCAAAGAAATTAGATAAAAACTATTGATTAGCAAGGCACAGAGGGGAGGGATGTCTGTAACCTTCCTTTGTCTTGCAGCTCTGCAGCTGAGGCAGCAGTAATAGGATTCTGTGCGAGTGCGACTGTGATGAGGTCACACTGCTGAGGAGGGAATGGAAACACTGCAGTCAGCGAGATCTCTTGCTTCTCTGATAGTTTTTGATATTGTTTGTCAAATTGCGATTTGAAGGTTATTTCTCTGGAGGCTGAAGCTGCCTCGCTGCTCTTGCGCACTTGGCTGGGCTCTCAGGAGTCGTGCGTTCAGATAAACACCTCCCGCTCTCGCTGAGTTTCTGCCCCTTATTGGGAGCCAAAATAAGGAGCAGGAAAAGTTTCTCTAGGAATTTTCCATCACGGTGAGATTAGAGCAGTTTTTTTGTTGGAAATAAGTTGGATTTGTTTGGTCTCTCCACCTCTCCTTCCTCCCTTGTTTTTTCACGAGGCTGCTGCAACCCTCCTCAGCTCCAAACAGGTTCAATAAACACTTTCAAGGCACGTGAGCCATGAAGGGTTGTGCTGATTTAGTACACGGTGGTGTAGCATTTATTGGTATCATTACTCAAGAAAGAAATGAGGAAATTCCTCATTTAATTTGCTTTGAGAAAGAGGCGTTTTGTGACCCACCTTGAGCAACTGCAGAAGGTACAGGAAGCCCAGAGAAGTGACTGATGCTTTCTCACCCTCAGTGGGCTCCACCACTGTTGTTCTTGCATTGCTTCACAGCAGTGAGGCAGCTCGTTGAGGTGACAAAGGGAAAACTGAGGCTCATAGAATCATGGAATGGTTTGGATTGGAAGGGACCTTAAAGACCTTTAGTTCTGGCTGCCCTGGGCAGGGCCAGGGAGCTGTTTCCTGGGAGAGGGTCAAATACAGGATAAACACAGATTACCTGGCCCTCAGGACTCTACTTTTGGTGCACAAGGCAGCTGCGTTCCTCGCTTCCCACAGGGGAAGAAACCACACGGGGCGTGCAATGTCTTCCACTAATCAGGCCTTAGGGGGTTTCCTTCCTTCTGGAAAGCTCCCTTGCCCCAGTTCTCCCGTAACAAGACACTGGAAGATTGGTATGGAGATAGCTGGCTAAGAAAACCCTCCAAGTAAACTCCTGGAATTGCATGGCAGTAACAGGATGCCTTTAGCAGGCAGCTGCCTTGTCTGGCTGTGCGAAAACAAGTATGTCAGGTCAAGCTACATATTTTGAGGTTTGATGTCCCACCCTCTCAAATAAGTGATGTGGGAAGAAGTCTTCTGGGAAAACTCCTTCCCCAGGCTTATTACTGTGGGGTTTTTCTGTGGGAAGCGCTGAGATTTTCCCATCCCCTCCTTTGCCCCATGTGATGCTCTGTGATCGTAACATGTGGAGCTATCTCATGCTTCCAAGAACTCCTCCAGTGCTGAACAAGCACACTCGGGGTGTTTTTCTTTAGTCTTTGTTCTGGTCTGTGTGATCCCGAGGACGTCATTCTTTGCCCCCTTTGTTTCTCCATCCATGTGAAGAGGGTGATATTTCCTTTCTCGAGGGCTGCTGTGAAAACTTTCTGCGTTTCTTTAAGTCCCTTACCAGCTGTTGGGTGCTGTGGGAGAGCAAAGCATCTTGCTGTAATTGATTTATTTATAAGGGAAAGTTGATGCTACTTTGGAGATCCTTCCCCCCTCCAGTAATCTGCTGGAAAGACTGTTCTCATTTGCTGTTGTATTGTTCGTGTCCTTCCCATCCCATTTCTGGCCGTGTTTAAGGCACTGATGGATCAGCCCCACAGGTTAAAATAAGAGTTGTGGGAATAGTGCCTCTGGATGCCCCCTGAATGGCTCATTGAGGGCTGGGCAACTGGAATCATGTGGTGCCTGATGAGCTCCCTGTCAGCTGGCTGCTTCTGGATGGGTGGGATCGGGTCCTGCTGGTCCAGGGCTGCAGTGGTTACTGTCTCATTGGCATTCAGCATCACCTCTGTGCTCCTGGAGAGCCATTCCGAGTGGAGACTCGGGGAAAAGGGATTAGAGGAGAGCAATGAGTGGGGAAAAGGCTCAAAATCATTATTCTTTAGAAAATGGGCAATTGCAGTGTGCTAAACACAAACAGCACATTCTTTAAACCTCTAGAGGGGCAAAGCTTGGAGGAGAGATATCTTTTTTTATGCTGTTTTGTTTCAATGGATACGTGTTTTTCCCTTAGTTCCCACTTATCTTTTCATTTGACAGATTTCTGTCGTCCACCCCCACCCAAAATACGTTGCTGAGTGTGGCTTACTCAAAAGGGATGTGACTTTGTAGTCAGAGCAGCACTTCTGGAAAGCAACGAAGCCCCAGTCCAGAGCAGTGAGTAAGGTCAGAGTGGCATCTTTACCATATCCAGAGAGAACCTGGCGAAAAAAGAAATCACCTTTACCCACAGGACTTGGGCAAATTTTGTATTTCATCTCTTAAATTTTCTTAAATATTCAGGGTCGGTCATCTGTCTCTGAGCAAGATCTAAAGGGCTGAGCCAGGTGCAAAGAGATAATTGTTTGCTTATTTCAGGCAGCATCTGCTGAGCCCTGTGAGAGGTGCTGGGCTCAGGGGCAGCCTGCAGGTCCCACCTCTGGTGGCACCGAGTCCTCCTGGCGCTCTGTGTGTGACCACAGGGCAGGCAGCCCTGCAGAGAGACGGGTGCCTCAGGAGGGGACGAGGAGCAGGAGAAGCTTGGTTATCACAGTTTAGAAAGGCTGCGGTCTGGATTTTCCATGTGTTACTGCGACCCCAAATCACCCTTCCTTCGTATGAAATGCTTCTGTTTCCCCATATATTCATCTCTTTTATTTTACAAGGCTGTTTGGCAACAGAATTGCTGCCAATTCTCCACATCTACCGTAAGTGAAGAGCCCCGTCCACCATTCAGTGGTCTGTGCTCTGTAACCCCACACATGTGGGGCTGGTGCCCCTGAATCTTCTGGCCTGACGTTCTGTCCTTTCAGCAGGTGGTTTGTAGGGAACTGTTGTCTGACAAACAAGGAGTGGCAGGAATAGCTGGCGTTGCACAGCACGGGGAGCACAACCTGCAGCATTCTCTGCCCAGCCCTGGTCCTGAGCCACATTGTGCTGTAACACATGAGAAATAAAATAATAATAATAATGTATCTGTGGCTGAAGGGGTGTGTGTGCAGTGTAGCCAGAGGAGCCAGATCATGTGTGGTTGGGTTCTCTTACAGATTTGGAAATGTGCTACTCGTTCTTTGTAGCTCTGCTGCTAAACAGACATTTTCAATTCCAGCTACTCGCTTTCCTTTGTTACCCCAAACTGCCAAAATTAGAGGCATCTGACACGGAAAGGAAGTCAGTTTTGTTTAATTTATCTCCGATTCATTTTGTGACATTTCCTGGATACATTTACCCATCACATTATTAAACAAGAGTTTATTTTCTGGAAGCCAGAGCTTCAGCTTTGCCTATACTTCAGCAAGACAGGAATTTAAATACTGTCAACATGCTGAGAAATTAGAAAGTCTTTCAGGTGTGTTTTGCAGGAGAAAGTTCAGAGCTCCACTATCTCTCCTAATAGTTGGCCTGGGGCTTTTTCAAATGTATAATCTGATTTTTCCACTCATTTGAAATGTAAACAGAAGACAGAGAAATCCATCTGCAAATAATATTTGTTTTTGGCAATTTGTTTCTTTAATTATGATGATAAATTTCCACTATTTGGCAGCAGCACAAAGAAATATGCTCTTGCATGTCTTTGTTCCTTCAGGAGGAGTGGAAAAAGTGGGTCTTGTTCAGAAAGCAATTCCCCCATCCAGTCACATAACTCTTGTCACTCACCCCAGCAAGTGATGAGAAACCCCTTTTTTTACCTCTCCCGTGGGAAGGAGGTTTGGCTCTGACTCAGAAAACATTTATTTGTTTTTATTTTGGACGAACTTTGACTGACTTGGGACAAAACTCAAGTGGCGAGGTTGCACAAAGTTTTCCTCTGCCTTTGTCTCTCAAAAATGCTCGGCTGCGATGAGGAACAAACATGTCTCCACGTTAATTGCCCAAACAAAGGTGCAGCGGCTCAGATGTGCTTTGGGGAGATGACGACTCAAATACCAGTTTGGCACCTCGAGTCCATCTCTAGAGCAGTGGATCACCCAAAAGTTGCTGCCAGGTTATTCTGTTATTTTCCTGGGGGCTGGATTTAGGAAACGAATTAATTTAAATCTCTGTTTTGGAGCAACACACACAAGGTTGTTGTTACTTCCTGCTTTCCATTACAAATGAAATATATTTATATGTGTATTTATAAATCTATTTATTTAAATTATATACCCTGCATTGTATTTTGGGAGAGGTACTTTATGCTTTGGAGAGAAGAGAAAGTATTTTCAGGACACAGCTTTTAGAATTTGTAGATCTTTGTGTATGTTGAACACTGGTAGTCGTTGGACTGTGAGCTGAGAGGGCAAAGACCTGGAGTTTCCTGTCTGCTTCAGTTCTTCATTCCTGCCTGCCCACGGCACTGACTCCTGCACTGTGTGTGCCAAAACACCACTGATAAAACGTTGCTTTGTCACGTTTTTAGCAGGCAAGGAGGGACTCTGAACACAGTGAACACATAGTATGTAAAATGGTCTATAGTCCTTAGACTTCTAATTGAAAATAGCTTTCGTATTCAGACAATCTGAAGGGGCCTTGGTTCTGGGTGAGGAAGAGGGAGCAGAACTGGATGAACTGGGTGTATTCAATTCGTTATTCAAAAGCTTTCTCCTTTTTCTGCTCTTGGATTTCCCACGACTGAGTTTTCTTAGTTTTTCCTCAGCTGGCTTGTTTGGTTCATGCAAATGCACTGGAATCACTGGTGTGGTCAGGAGCCCTTCACATCTGCCTGGTTTATGGCATTTAGTTCTCAATTTTAGCCATATGGGGTTTTTTGGTTTGGCTTCTTGCCTTTTTGTATTATTCTGTGCCTGCTTAATTGTAGCTTTTATGAAGAAATGGAGAAAGAGTCATAAAGACAATAACACAAATCATTCCCAAAGCAAGTATAATGAGGGAAATGAGGAGAAGAGTTGGAGAAATATTTACATGATTTGAATTTTCTCTCAACGTTCCTAAAAATAGAACAAAAAAAAAATGAAATAAAATAGTCAGATGACTTGTTAGTGAAAGGAATAAAAAGAATTGCAAACATGAGAACAAATGTTCATTTTTATTCCAAGAAGTAGTTCTTGGCAGCATTTGGGATGCTCTATTAGAGAGGATGAACTGTAGATTTTTGTCCCACTTGAGCATAAATCAGCGCAACAGACTAAACAGTATCTATTGTACCGTGCGCCGACTTCTTCTATTTTGCACAACCCTCCAATTAAGTCTGCAAACTCAGTGTGTAAACTGTGAAGAGCTTTAATCACCTTCTGCCCAGCCCGTGCCCCCGCAGGTCAGTGCCCTGCCCGGGGGGGCCTCCCAGTAGCGCTCAAAAATAGCAGCAATTACCTAATTATGGCGCGGTCACGCCAAAGGGCAACGGGAGTGGCCACGGGTGCCGCTGACTGGGAGGGCAGTGGCGTGAATGAAATCATAACGAGTGCGGCATGAGGTAGGTGTTATGTTAAACAGCCAGTGGGGAAAAAATGACCGGCCTTGCCCAGGTGGAGCGAAACGCTCCGTGGAAAGCTCCACCTGCCACAATCCCGCTTTGAGGAGACACGAATGAGCCCTCCGTGGTTTGCCTCTGTCGAGAAGTTAAGCCAGCTGTGAGTTTTATTCGGCAAGTAGGAAAGCTGGGTATGAAACGCTCCGGGTCTCCACTGTGCTCGTTCTGATGTGCCCCGGGGCTGGCACCGACCCACCGGGCTTCTCCTCCCTGAGCACAGACTCCGTGTGTTCCCTCCTGCGAGCTCACCAGCTACCTAGGAGCAAGAGATCCAGCTGGAGCAGCAGCACGGTGGAGATGCTCCCAGTTGCAGGCAAACAATAAATCAGGTTTCCACTCAGCAGCGTGCCTGGAAGGGGTTGATATTCCGTGTGTGTGTCAGACGTGTGAAAAATTTGCTGCTACTCAATTAGCAGAACACTCAGCAACACTTGCACTGTTCAGGTTGCAGAGGTTTCCATCAACACCAAAGAGGTGATTGTTCGTTGTTACTGTATATGCAGTGCTAAGATGGCATTTTATGCCTGCCATTGACCTCCCCCTTTGAAACTGGTGGCTGCAGCTGGACCTTCCCTTTGGAAGTGTTGGTGTCCCCCAGGGAGCTCCGGAGCTCATGTGGTTGTTCCTGTCTTTGTGTGTTTCTGTTCCAAAATGCCAGTGCTACAGAATTGCCAGAAACCTGGCACAGGGGTGTGTTTTCAGGAGAGCAGAACAACGGGACTGTTCTTGTGTGGGTCAAAGAGATGGCATTTGATCAGGAGTTTTAAACAGGAGAAGTAAAAGGGGTGAAACTGTCGTCATTAGAACACCTTACGTCCCCTACTGTACAGAATTCAATTTGAAGTGACACTTCCCAGGGCTGGGCAGGTGGCCTGTGATGGACACCTGAGCCAATTATCTCCAATATCTCCAAAAAGCTCCTTTGGCAAGGAGCAATTCTTCTGTCTCAGACCGAACTTGTAAGGAATCTGGAAAGTAACAGGCTCTGCTGGCTGTTCTTTCCGCTCCCTCCTCCGCCGTGTCCTCTCTGGATTACTTTTTTAATTGGACTTGTTTGACTGCTTCTCATCTTGCTGATGCGAAATCTCTCAATATCCAGCAGGAGAAAAGTCCACAATGCTTTCAATAATCTTTGGATCATGCCATCAGCTTCACTTAAGCTCTGGGTCTGGTTCTTCACAGTTCAAAGGATTTATAGTCTCTAAGTCCTTCTGCAGCTTTTGTGAGTTTTTTAGCTCTGTAGCTAGGAAAGGTCTCGACTCTTCACCTGAGTATGAGCTGTATCCACTGCTAACCAAAAACACAGACATTTAGTGTAGGAAGGAAGGAAAAAAGCACATTGTATTATAATGTTTAACTTGTGAAACAAGAGGAAATGTCTTCAACCTGTGATCCATTTGGGTTGCATAAGCTATGAATGAGGCATTGTTAGGTGAATATTAAATATACATGTATATATTAAATATTTAACTTGAACTTTGTTCAGCTTTCCTTTCTTGTAATTCCTTTTCAGTGTTCACAGAAAACAAACCTGATTTTTATGCTGCTTGCCAGTAGTGACCTCAAATTTTCTGTTTGTGTTAAAAATATCAGTTACCTGCACACAAGAGTCACGCTGAACTTTGTCACTCACTGCACTGGAGGAATACTTTTTGGAATAAGTCCACAACGCTTTTTGCCATGAAAACACTCCCTGTTGCTTGAAATACTGTGAGTGCATTTACTGTTTCATGCATATATAACTCTGGAAGTTCTTCATCCCTAAATCTTTTCAGTATAAAGCTGAAGCCTGCAACTGTTCTGGTTGAGATGATACAAGAACTGCAGAGAAATGCCCTTGTGAGGCAGAGGAATGAACACACCCTGAGGTGTCCCTGGTTTGCTGCAGACCAGGGGTACAGTTAACCCTTGGGTGGGTGTGTGCCTGCAGTGTGTCCCCCACCGAGGCTCCAGTGGCTCTGCTCTTACAGGGAGTGCATTTCCCGGGGTTTGGAGTTCATGCCTATTATTCGAGCTGAAGTCGGTTCCTTCCTCACACGATTTCAGGCTGTGTGTGGTAAACTTTTGTGCCACTGTTCTCCCCAAGAAATTCTGGTGTTTCCTTTCAGTACAAATTACACCAAGCTCTTTATCTTCAGAAATAAGTGTTGGTTGTCTCCTGCTGAAATGCAGCAGGTTGGTATTTCTGCTGGGCAACTGGCCCTCCCTTTATTGCTGCTGGTCAATGCAAGAGGGTTGGGACGTTCCTGTTGTGTTTGATGTACAAATAGAGAACAAAAGGTCCCTGCCCCAATGGCTGGAAGTTTAGATATTTGTATTGATTGGATAAATATTGGGCATTTGTCTTTTCTCGCCAGAAAGTGATGCATTAGGGCAACTGTTTCCTGGACTGATAAATAGTGAATTCTGAGGATAGAAAGGAATCAAGTATGGAGAGAGCCTTGTCCTAATGGGAGAGTGGTGGTGGGAAGCAAGTGTGACCATGCAATGTTCTTCCTCCCTTTGTCCCTTGATTTTGATTTTGACCCGATACTTTATAAATCAGACTTTGACCAAAATTACCACTTGTGTGTTTTCCTGCATTTTCTCCATCCTCATGTGCCCCTGGGGTAGTTCCACATCTGTGTCTTGGGGGTGCAGAACTCCTAGACCATCCTTTCTCCTCACTTGCCTTACCCAGAGCCTGTCTCATGCTGTGAGAAGCCCTTGAGGGAAGCGCCTTAGATAATGGGCCACATCCCCCACTGCACTGCTGGATACCTGCCTGCTGGTCTCTCAGGCGTTTCAGTCCTTATTTATCATTTGGAAGGTGTTGAAGTTTCCCTTTAAATTAAAATTAATAAAATGCAACATTGTGGGGTTTGAAACTGTATGGGGAAAAGTTATTTTTTTGTCTCCACTGTAAAGTGAAAACATTGCTTACAATTTTTAATTTTTAGATCCTTCTTTACACGTGCTTTTCTTTGCTAGGCTTAGTTACACAGTAGGGTAATTTCATTTTGAAAATGTAAAGCTTCTTAGATGGAGAAAACACACCCAGGGAAAATAAGATGCTACTCTCATCTGCAGGAAGAACAGAACTAGTTATGAAATCTTTACAATTAAAAAAATATCTTTGACCGCTTTTCCTCTCCATTCAATGACAACAGCTCTGATAAAACACATCTAATTAACACCCAGCAGATAACAATTATCTTATGTAATTATGACGAGCCTGTTTGTTGTTTAATTGAGCGCTCGGGCAGTGTTTTGGGATGTTTGGGTGACCCCGCAGCCAAAGTGCCCCTCTCCAGAGGGCTCTTCCCGTTGCATCCCACCAGTGTTGTCCCTCTGCTCCCCGTCCCTGTGGCAGCACCAGCAGCTCCTCCAGGTGCTGCCTGGAGCCAGAGATGTTCCCTCAGGGCCTGAACCATCCCATGTGTCTGGTGGGTGCACGTGGAGCTGGTGCACGCTCTGCTACAGTCCCACAGTGTGCTTTGCTATTCAAAGGCACCCGATAGTTCAGTAACCAAATGTCTGTGCTGGTACAACCGATGCGTTTGGTTTGGTGCGTCCTGGAGACTCAGGGAGGGTTTTAGTTTTCCCACGGAATAGAATTTCTTTGCTGTCCTGTGAATAGCGAGGTCTTGTGTGTTGGTACCTGGCTGCCAGAACCATTTCCATAGTGATGCTCTATGATGCTTTACCTACAGCCTGTCCTTTCTCTTAAGGGATGTCTGGGATAAAACTGCAAGTTAATTTTCAGAATAGATTTTGCCCTTTGCCAGAGAGAGGCAGATCCAGTCAGGTGGGCGTTGTGGGGGAGCAGTGGAAGAGTGAAAGACAATCAAGTGGCTCAGATATTCAGGGATGAGTAAGGGGAGGTCATTGGTTTCAAGCCCAATCTGTCCAAGCCACTTAATCTGTGACTTGATTTTTTTTTTTTCCCCTCCCTACTGTCAAAGTGGCGTTCAGAATGACTTTTTCCTGATCTCTTTTTCATGTGTTCTACTGGGGTTAAACCACTGCTGCCTTGCTGGGGATATTTTACTGCCCTGCATCTTTAACATTTAGGACATCAGTGCCTTCCAAATAAAGGACACTTTTGCACATCTGTTTCTCCTGCAGAGGAGTGGGGAAAGAATTCCTTGTAAGGGCTGGGCTTGTGTGGATGTTCAACCTGGATTTACAGCAGTGGGGTGTTTTCTAATGTTTGCAAACAGAGAATCTTTAAAGAGCTGAGGAGCAGATCCCTCCGCCTGGCACAGTGGCCCTTAATTAAAATCTTTGTCCCAATTTCTTCGTTTGATACGTAGCTGTGTTCCTTAGAGCTGCCCTTTTCCCCCTGAAAGGAACGAAGGAGCTACTACCTCCTGATTTACATCTTCTCTGTAAGGTCCTTTTTTTTTTCCTTGAATTTTTTCCCCTTTCTGATGAGGAATCAACCATTTCCAGTAGTCAAAGCAAGCTGAGTCTACATTCAGTTCCAGTTTCTTCATCCTTCTTTTTCCTGGTGAGTGTTCTGCCTGCTCCCAGGCTCCTGCAGTGGTTTTACTGTCACAATAATTAGGTGCCACCTTAGCCAAACGCACTCCTGCGTGCCCGAACAATGCGAGGGCTGTAGTGGAATCATGGGATAACTAATGAACAGAGCTGTGGTTCCCCCACGTCGCCTCAATGTCCTTGTCCTTGAGGATTTGGAATGAAGGGGAATCTCCACTGTGACAATCCTACTTGGCACCCGGTGCCAAGTCATGGTGTGAGTCAGATTTATGAGTTTCATATTTACATCTCTGAAACAACTTTGAAATTAGTTTAGTGAGAAACAAACAGCAAACAGCCCCAAACAAGATTTTTTTGTCTGATTTTTCTGGGGTTTGGGGATTCCATTAGACAGGGAAATAGCCTGGGAATGGCTTTTCTTATAACATCATCTTGTCCTTTTCACTTCAGGGCAGCATTAGGAAGTGCAGTGGTGCATAAGACTTAGTAATAACTATTATTATTTGTTAAGCATTGTCTTACACAGCACCGAGAACATTGGCTTTCTGTCCTACATGGATCATTACTTTGGGAATGCAAAATTTTTCAAACAGTAAGTGTCCATGGTGATTAGAGAGAGATTATCACCAAGCGCTGCATTTTGATTTGGGGTTTTCTTGTTGCTTTTTTCTAAATGAAAGGACTGAGCTTCAAATTAATCCAGTTATCTCTAGTAGAATTCTGGTTTGAGGGTGAGATAAAATGTCAAACCACTTTACCTGGTCTTCTCTCGCCATAAATGGATTGAAAGGAGATGTGGAAAAATCCCCTACAGGGACTATCACACTTTTAATTCCCCAGGCTCTGTCAGTGGGGCCAAACCCAACCCAGGTTCTCACCTGTTGGGATAGATCCTTTCCATCCTTTAGGGTGATTTCTGTATTTGACAGCCAAGGCAATGGACAGCTGGACTTTCACCTTCATTAGTGGAGATGTTCCATCTAAACCCAGCAAGGAAGGGTTTGAGTTGGCAGGAGCGGAGGGTTCCATGTATTGTTTTTTCTCCTTCCTGAGGAGGATTTTGTAGAAGCAAATCTCTGTTCAAGTTAAATCAAAGCAGATTTGTGTATCTGTTACTGGTACATAAAATAATAAATGGAATAAAGTTGGGAGATGTATCCAATGGGTTCTTAGTAAGAAACATTCTGAAGAGACTTCATAGTATTATCTGACCTTTAAAGTAAACTGGAATTTATTTAAATGCCATAGGCACAAATTATATGCTTTTTGCCTTCAAATTCATAGGATAGCTATTGATAGAATTAATAAAGAATAATTTTTCAGAAAAAGTGAACATATGGCTTGTTATTCCTGACTTTGAGCCACAATCAGAACGTTATCTAAATAACTCCCGAGAGCAGCAGTGTGTTCTCGGGCGTCTCGTAGGTTAGAGCACGGCTCCCCCGATGCTTTGGGGCTCTCCACGTTCCGCTGTCGCTCTTTGAGCTGTGCTGTCTCTCTTCTGGCTTCTAATGCCACTCAAAATCTTCATCTGAGGGTTTTGTGAAGGTGCTGGGGAAGTTTTAAGTGGGCTTGAGGTGACATTTGCAGACCTTTAGCTTGGGAACATTTTTCAGAAACTGAAAAACTAATTAGAATCAGTCTAATTACACAAGTGTTTTTCTTTCTTTGCCGTTTCTTGTGGTGTTTGCTCTCCTGCCACTTAATTGCTCTGATGCTTTTCCAGTGTAATTTTCCAGACCTTAGCTCATGTTCCTTCAAATCTGCATGAGTTGAGTAAATAGATGCAGTGGGATGAGCTGAGAAAATGTGAGACTTGCAGAATTTTTCCCGGTCACAGGGGGGAAATATTGCAGCTTTTCTCCCTACGTTTTTTGCTGATTCCAGACAGACAACTGCCAGCCAGCTCTGGCTACAGACATTTAAAAATGGTTTAAGAGACAGGCAGAATAGTTTATTCTGGGCTGCCTCTCCCAGGCTGCCGTGTACCTCTGCAGAAGGAGCTGGAACCACATTCACTGGGCAGGAGACCTGGAGCACTGGGAATTTAAATGTCTTGCTCATCTAATTTGGCAGTGAGCCATTTTATTGCTCTCTGTTTGATTGATGTATCTATTTAAATGCTTTAAGAACTGGGACTCTTTCCCAGTAGGGGCTTGCACAGTGCATTGCAGGAGGGATCCTGACCTTGTTTGGGGCCTTCTGTGTTTCTGAGAGTGAAGTAATAATAGAACAGAATTATTATATAGAATCATAGAATGGGTTGGGTTGGGAGGGACATTAAAGTTCCCCCCCTGCCATGGGTAGGGACACCTTCCACAAGCCCAGGTTGCTCCAAGCCCCGTCCAACCTGGCCTTGGACACTCCCAGGGATCCAGGGGCAGCCACAGCTTCTCTGCCCAACCTGTGCCAGGGCCTGCCCACCCTCCCAGGGGAGAATTTCTTCCTAATGTCTAATCTAACCCTACTCTCTGTCAGTTTGCAGCCATTCCCCTTGTCCTGTCACTCCAGGCCCTTGGAAATAGTCTGAACAAAAACTAAGAGACTGTCTTTCTAAGAGAAAAGCCAAAAAAAGAAGATGCAAGCCCTCCTGAAAAGCCAGAACTAAACAACCCCTGGGCTCCACTCTGTGGATCACAGCTCTCTGCTGAACCCCCCTCTGCAGAGATTTCTGGCTCCTTGCTGCAATTTGAAGCTCTCTTGCTATTTAAATTATCCTTGGGAGACAGCCTTGTGTCTTTACTTGGCTGCCTTTGCTTTTTTCCTATTTCTTTTTTTTCTTGATGAGTCATTCTACCAGCTTATACCCTCTCATCAGATAGACCAGACAATGAAGTCACCAGGGTTGCCTGAGAGCAAAATTGGCCCCCTTATCCACAACCACCGTGCCTTGTCACTGATAATACACCGCTCAAGGGCTGGCCCTCAAAGTGGGATGGAAAATCACCAGGGACGAGAAACCTTCTGCCCAAACAAAAATATTTGTTGAAGTTTTTTGGCGTGTGTTTTAAATTTGGTGAAATACTTCCTGCTGAAAACAGGAAATCACAAACAAATAAAACTGGTGTTATATTTTGGCAATGTGGGAGGGAGAGTAAATTATGTGATAGTGTCCCTTTACTTGTGTGCACAAGCTTCAGCCTTCTGAAATTAGAAATGGCAGGAAACCTTTATTAGTGTTCTAGAATAATCTAGAAGACTTTGTGTCAGAATGTATGTGAGGAAAGAAGGATGCTTGACAAAAATCATCCTTTATTACCTCAGTACGGAAGCAAAGTTAAACAGTCATTTCTAGAGGAACCTGGGGGGAGAGATGCTTGCCCAGAGAACTTTATTGTAGAAACAAGATACCAAATAGGGAAGACACAAAACAAGGATGAGGGAAGTGAGTTTTCCAAGCTGGAAAGGCACATCAACAGCTGCCTGGGAATAGCACTGAGGATTTCTGGTCCTCAGAACTGTCCTTGCTGCTGAGGCACAGAACCTGCACAGCAGGAAGAGCCTCGTGGCTCTGATAGGGCTGATGGCTTGGGGTGCTCCGCTGGAATAGCAAAGGGCAGCTGCTCTTTTGGGATCTAGAGTAACCTGATGAGGAATTCCATAATTACTGCCAATATTAAAGCTTTTACTGGTCTATCTGCAGGAATACAGGACAGAAGAAAAGCAGTTTGTTTCCCATTCCAAGTCTTGCAAAACCAACATCTCCATAGAGACCTCTCTTCCTTCCTTTTGGTGGTTTTAGCAAGAGGAAAACCTCTTTATTGTTCAGCTGGCCCTCTCCGAGGGTTGTGACCATCAGTGGGCTTTGGAGAGACTAACGTGGCTGAGTTTCATCTTCTGCCAAGGCTGATGGTTCTTTTGATTCAAAACTGGAGCTCTGTCTTTAGTTATTGTTTTGCCTCACTCTGCACTGAACACAGCTGAGCCCTAGCGCTCCTGGGCTCTCTTAGCTCGGTGTAAAAGGGTGCTTTCTCCTTCCACTGGATCTCCAGTCCAGCAAACCCCAGTGCTCTGCTAAAGGTGAGATGTGCTGGCAGAGAGGAGAAGCAGAGCTCAGAGAGGCTGCTCTTGATGTGTCTGCAGAGCCCACAGACTGTGCCCAGTGCTGCCCCAGTGGCACTTCCACCCTCCCGGGAAGGGAGAGCCTTCTGTTTGCCCAGTCCCCTGGGAGCACAGTCCAGGAGGTGGCTGCTCTCAGCTGTGTGTTAAAATAATCTTGCACTGTCTTCCCAGCCTGAGTCTTTCTCACCAGCTGTCTGGCTTGACTGTTTTGCTCTGATTCTTGCTTATGGTTTGTCACGCTGAGGGAAGATTCACTCTGTGTGTGGTTTTTTTCCTTTTTCTCTCCCTTCCCCCCCCCCCCCCCCCCCCCCCCCCTCCCCCGCCTC
>VWZF01002534.1:416543-508411 GCA_013396755.1 Sclerurus mexicanus
AGTGTGGCATTTAGAATGGAGCCTGAAAATATTGAACAAACTGCTGATGTCCCCGAGATTCAAATGTGTGAAAAAGACTCGTAAATGAGTCTAGCACACTCGGAAACATTCTTAACATCTGTTCAAGCAGGAGTACCAGTTCCCTTGCTCAGAAAGCACAATTTGTCCTCCCTGTTATTGAAAAGTTCCGTTTTCTTTGGATTTGAACGGTATCAAAGTGGAGCTAAGGAAAATAAATGCTCTGATTGTGGTTATTCCATTTATAAAGGGAGGTGTGGTGGGGGTGGTACAGAATTATACAATTTTAACTGCAGTGTCCTCAGTTTCTTTTCTATTGCAAGTCTTCCCCTTACACAGCACTATGGAAAGGGCCATATAGTTGCAAGCCCTGTGGATTGTGTCCCCTGGACTGCTAGATATGGATTTACTGGAAAATAGCAAGTGTTTTCCTGTGAAAATTTACTACTTACATAGAATGAAGCAAAGGCACCCTGAAGATTGATAAAAGAAATTTTAGGCTTTATTTATTTTCATGTATACTCCTGATGAGGCAAAAATCTCTCTAACTCGCTCGAGTTTCATCTGGCAGTAAATATTTCAGGCTTCTGTCCCCAAAATGTAGTTGCAAAACTCTCAACACTTCTGCAATTTAGTGCGAGAAAGGCTATAAATAGGCAGCCAGACAGAGGCACAGCAGGCAGAGCCCAGGGGTCTGAGCTTCCAGCCTCCTTCTGCAACCACAGTAAAGAATTGCAGACATAAACACGACAATTGCAAAGGGAAAAAGAAACTGGTAGCTGTGAGAACGAAGGAAAATAAGTGAAATAAGTGAATAAACAGGCTGAGTGGCCTCTGCAGTTTGCTGGGGATGCTGCAGTGACCTCCGCTCGCTCCAGTGGGGCTGGGGAGCTCTGGAGAGGGTTCTGAGCAGAGTTTTGAAGCAGGTGGATGAGAAATCTGTGCAATATTGTGAGAGTTCCAAGGAATGGAACATCTTTAATCACAATTAATCTGTTAGCATCCCCCATTTAAGTGATGTTTCATGCTACAAATGTCTGGTGATGGCGACAACAGTGGCTCTGTAGCTGTTATTCCCTTTTAAAATCCATACCACTGCTTCTAGTTCCTTTTCATAGAGAAATTTTGTAAGTCACCAGTCTTACTGCTGGTGCGGTACAGAAAGATGAAATACTTCTCCTCTGCAAGGTTTAATGTGCTGCAAGTCTCCCCGTGATTAGGAACAGAAATATACCAGCAGGTGGGATATAACCAGGACAGAGAGAGTTCTGTGAAATTCAACTTAAAACAGGCAATGGCGTTTCAGCTTAGAGGCCTCCTGCAGCAATGATCTATAGTTCCAAGGGGAAGCCCCTGGAATATGCCTGTTGTTTTAAGAACAATGAGATTTTTCTGACTCTGATAACAGT
Organism: Sclerurus mexicanus; assembly: GCA_013396755.1. NCBI lineage: Eukaryota > Metazoa > Chordata > Aves > Passeriformes > Furnariidae > Sclerurus > Sclerurus mexicanus. The sequence goes on from VWZF01002534.1 coordinate 417,971, forward strand.
TTTCCAGCTGCATGTTGTTCCTAAAAGCCTGACAAGTGTCCTTTCCTGAGAAAAAGGGATTTTGAAAGTAACCTCCAACACCGGCACAAGGACAGCAGTTAAAGCTGATGACACTTGGTAGTGTCTGACCCTTCAGGGAAGCTTGACATTTAACACATCCCAGTAGAAGCCTGGGTGGTTTGGGTACGTGAACTAGACTTTCATGGCTTTGCCTCTTGTCTTCATTTTGGACTGAGTAGGATTTAATTCTGTTTTAAACCACTTTTGCTGGCCAGGGTGTTACTGCGAGCCGACAGTGTGTCTGCGAGTCACCTTTATTTTCTGGAGTTGCTGGTTTTGTATCCTAATGAGGAAACGCCCCTCCTCAGCCAAAACCAACAGCCCCCATATTTTGTGTCTAGCTACAAGTAGGCCAAGCTTCTAATCTTCCCACCGCGTTCTGGCTCTGGTGTCTGAGTGATCCTTTAGGCTGCAGGTAGAGCTACATTTAGCTCCTGACCCCACTGTACTCAGTGTCTTGGTTTATTAATACACCTATTCTTCTCTCTCCTCCTGGCCTTATTGATTTCCCTTTACTGTGAAATACTGAGGTTATTTTCAACCCTGTCTTACACCAAAATGCTTAACTTCTCCCACTTGCACTGCACCGTGCCAGACCTGCAAGGATGAGGTTCTGAATTGAAACCCAAACCCGAGAGATGCACGGCACTGAAAAACAAAGAGAGAAGCAAAGCCCTAATTAGAGTCTGGGAAAGCAGCAAAATGCATCCAGAGTGGTCAGGGGAGCTCTGCTAGTGAATGTGCCTGATCTGGGAGCATAAAGGACTTTCAGGACTTGCTTTTCAATATTTTTCAATACCTCACTTAGACATCATTAATTTGGAATATATTTAGTTCACTTGCTGACAGAGTTCGAATGATAACACCATTTATTTGGAGGTCAAACGCCCACCCAGCTGCCCCCTTTTGAAGCTTACATCTTTCAAGTGCACTACATTTGCTGATACTGGTAGTGACATTTCCCACCTCGTTCTTGTGAATTTACTCCTGGATTTGTAATATGCTTTATTCCTAATGATAAAATGCTCTGGCAATGTGAGCACTGTGAAAAACAGAATTTGGGTATCCATACATGAAAAGAAAATGTAAAAGCTCTGTATAATTTAAGACTAACAAGATAACATCCTCAATGATGTTTTAGTATAAATAACATCAATGTAGTGTCAATGACAAGTGGGGAAACAAAGTCCAAATAAGAAGGAATGGCTGGTTTTACACAAGACCAGCTCCTGTCTTGACTCAGGACCACTTTTTCCTCTGGGAACTTCACATTTTTAACTAGTCTAGTTAGATGAGTTTAGAAAGAGTTCTGAAAGTCTGTAATTTGGGACTGAACTGAATTTGCTGAGACTCCTCTAAGGTGATTGTACATAGAAGAAAGCACTTGCAGGAGTAGAGACTACAGGCTTTGATCAGTAATATTTTGCCATAATACTCCTTTCCAGAAATACTCTCAGGTGCTAATTCCTGAAGTTTATTATAGTTTCTCTTCGTTACTACTGTTTACCACATTTCTGTGACGTATTTCTGCCTCCTTTTGGCTGCTGCTCTTGTACTGTCTCGTTACAACAGGTGATGGTGCATTATCACACCAAATAAATGGAGTTTCTGAAATGCAATGAAGATGCAGAGGCAGCAGAGGTAATTCCTGCCCATGACCTGAATTTCATTCCTTGCGGTGCCACCGGCTTAGCATGTGACCTTGGATAAATTTCCTCATTAGGAAAACGAGGCTGATTATTTACCCCCAGGGCATAGTCCTACAGTGGAGCAAATGACAAAAGCCGGGGAAGTACAAATTCCTTTGGAACCCTCCCAAATTCTGTCCATTGACCATATGCTAGAAGACATTATGGCAGAGAGTCTTCCTTCCCTGCCCCACGGGGACAGCAGAGCGTTTCCCGTGCTGCTGCAGGAGTGTTTCGTGGTGGGGCAGCGATGTATTAGGGGGAGCTGCAGCAGGGCTGGGCTGTAGTACAGCAGTGAAGGATGGGCACTGCTTCGGCCAGTTAAACCCTGCCTGGGAAGGAAACAGAAGGGAATATATTAGTGTGTTCTGTTGCCTTGTTCTTGTCTGCTCTGATAAAAACACTCTCCCTTCTTGCAGAGCTCACCTTCTGTCTTGTCATCTCCAGTGCTCAATGAGGAGGCACAGGCAAAGGGGGGGGTTGAAAGTCCTGCACCACAGGGTTAATTTATCCGAGGAAAAGAAGGTTTTGATGCTTGTTGTATCTAACTATGGGTTAAATTATGGGTATTACATCAATTTAGGTTTCTGCTTTGGGGATGTCAGCAGAGAAGTGAAAATCTGTTGTGGGCTTATTCTGAAACAGGGCAGCTAAAAATTCTCTGGTTTGGACAATTTTTGCAGTAAGTCCCCTATTTTATACACTGGGATGGAGTTAAGGGATATAGGAGCAGATTAACCTAAATGAAATATTTTCTCTAAAAAATGGAATTATTTAAATCCAGGAATGCCTGCAGTGCTTGATGGCAATTGAAAGCTCTCAGTTTTTGCTCCTAGAATTCTCTGTGGTCCCAATTCTCTGGGTGGATGGGGAGCCCACACACCTCCAGCACAGGCTGCCCCCCTTCTCCTGCCAGAAAGGTCCAAGTGTGGAGTTAAAATATGGACAGGGAGCTCAGCCTGGAGAGGGGGATAAAATTATAAACCTTCCAACGTGGGCCTTCCAGGGCCCAAGTATTCCTTTGTCCTTCCTCCCCACCCTAAACATGGAAATAGCATTGAAAGTTATAGTGACTACTTTGTATTCCTTTGATTTCTGACCAGGTCAAGCTGAAGGCAGATTTTAGAGGGGTAAGAAAGTGTTAATAAAAGAGGAGGAAAGGAAGCAAAGGATGGATTTGTGCTCTTTGGAAACTGATTTTTTACCGTTTCCAAACCAGGCAGTTTTGGCATTTTGAGTTTCCCTTTCTGCAAGGTTCATGCTCCAAAGAATGTGCTTCAGCAAACATTCCCCAGTAACTTCACCACCTCGTTTCCATTGTCTCACGCTGGGGCCCTTCCAGCCCCAGGATTCTCCTGGCTGTTATCTAGTCCACGTTCTACTCCAATTCAATACAAATTCCTTTTAGCTAAGCTATCAGAGCACTTTCCTGAGCAAACACGAATCAAATATCTTATCTGCACTAAGTCTGTGCTCTTGACTTCCACACAAACTTGAGACATGAGAGGATGTTTGCTGTTACTGAAGGCACCTGACAACCCCTATTAGTGTCACCTAATGAAATGTATTTGTGGTTCATGTCAGGGTGGGTTTTTTTCCTTCCAAAAACAAACTCTTATTATTTTCTGCGGAGCCATCAGAGTGTCTTTTTTAAACAAAAGCTGGTCTGCCTTTATGATTTTGATTTGCAAGATGCCCATTAAACTTGAAGCAAATATTTGTTCTGCATTACACAAAACAGGAATTTAATTACTTGGGTTTTATCTTCTTGATATCTTTCTTTAACATCTCCAAAAATAAAAGATGATGGCAGCAGTGAAACATACCTTCCCAAATGTCTGCATTCATTACTGGTACCAATAATCAAGGCCCTGATTCAGCAGAGTTCTCGAGTGCCTGCCCTAATTTTAAGCACAAATAGTCCTATAAAGTCAGTTAATCATTTTTCATATCTGTGTTTTACAGCATTTTATTGCTGCCAGTGCTGCTGATCCAGGCAGGCTGTCCCCTGGTACCAGCAGTGTGGCTTTCTTGGGGAGCGTGGCTCTGAGTTTTGTTAAGTCAGGAGTTACTAAATTATTCAATGTTTAACCAATTGCTCTTCACAAGGCAAATGCTGCTCCCATGGAAATCTGCAGCAACGTTTCCTGGGTTTAGTTATAATAGAAATAGGCTCCAGTGGAACAGATTATGGCAATTTGATTCATTTCGCTAGGGATGTTGACTAGTTAGACACACAAGAGGGTAAAATACTTCTTCCTTCACCGATAAGCCAAGCGATTCTCTGGAAAAATAAATGGTTGTTACGCTTTAAATCTTACCACTGTGCCTGGTGTAAATCCAAAGCCCCCTCTCATCAGTCTGAAAAGCCAGACTGCTGAACCAGAAGAGATGCTGAGTGGCAGCAGGGTGGGGAGAGCCGGGGAAGGATGTCCCTGGTTTAGCCACTTTTAGAATGCAAAGAAGCGATAATGTCAGAACAAGATGTACTTTTTAGGAGCAATCATTCATTCACTACTGTCAGGATTGCTGGAACCTACAGCAAATGCATCTCCTCGGTGTTCTGGTGTGACCCGAGCGTGGAGAAGGGAACTTCAAACCAAACTGTCAGGTCTGTGCTCTGCGAGTTTGACAGCAAACCCACTCACTGAGGCTGATGGTGGTGTAAATATATACTGGGAAACTGAGCCGGCCCTGACAGACTCACCAAGCCCAGCCTCTCCTTTTGGAGCAGACCTTCTCCAAGATAAGTGGTGTGTGATGCAGCCAACTGAATTAATTTGCACCAGGCTCATTTCAAAAGGCGAGCCCTGGTGTCTGTGCCCTGTGCTCGCGCAGTTTGGGCTGAGGGGAAATGAGTCAGGTGTAGGTGGTCTTTTTTAATGCACGTGAACAATATATGAATATCCTTCTAAGTTTCAAGAAGGCTTTTATCGTAGTTAGTGCCCGGGGTGGCATTTTGCTCTGAGTGGCAGAGAGGGGACAGAACCCCCGCAGGATCAGTGGGGGCTGCAGCAGCAGCTTTGGTAAAGCAGGGCAGGCTGGAGGATGCTGCCCCTTGCACGTGGGGTTCTTGAAGTGGTGCCAGGGAAGCCCTGGAGAACATTTCCTCTAAACACAGCAAGAACTGTTTCCTGCCTCAGAAAGGGAAAGGGAGGAGGGTCACCGAGCAAATCCATTGATCCTGCCCGGGTTGAACTTGGAGGATCAAAGTGGATCACTAACCATTTACTGTGTTTAAAGAAACAGAGCCCATACAAATGTATTGCTGTGCAAGACAACACCTTCATGAGAAGAACTGGGGTCTCTGAAAAGCACCGAGTTCCTGTTCCTAGCTGTGCATGAAGGCAAACAGCTCTCCAACATCATCCTCTGTGTTCACGTGCAAGGGGATGACAGGAAACAATTGTGTGTAGCAGTTCAGTGGCTGAATAAAGAGCCACAGCTGCTGGGATTTGGGATTTGGGATGGGTGCACTGACTGACACCCGTAGTTCCTGGAGCTGTGATACACGTGGTGCGAGGGAAACCTGAATGAATCTCTGCCAGGCAGCCTCGTGCATCCCATCAGGACACACCTGTGGTTCTGCTGCTGCCCAAGATAGGACAGTCTGCAGATGCTCCACCTGGAGATCTCCCGGAGCTGGATGTGCTGGGCACTACGTGTGCTTTGCTGGGTTTCCCAAAGCACTGCCTTGCTGACAGTCCTGGCAGTGCCAGTGGGATGGGGTGAGGGGCCCTGAATAACTGAGAGGTGCTGGAGGAGCAGGAGCTCCTGACTGACGTTCCTCTGTTCACCTGAAGAGTCAGTGCAGGGGGTGAAGCACTTGGACATCCTTGCAGGTTTTGTACTTGGACAGCACTGCCTTCTAGATTTAATTTTCGGTGATAAAGCATAGTTTGTATAATGTGTGGAAAGGTCTGATGCCACTGTGCTGGAAGGGAACTGCAGCTAGAAGCGTGATCGTGTTCCATTTCGGGCTCATTGAGTAAGAAAAATGCAGTGCCATAAAAAGGGGAGGGAGAAACGTTCTGTGATTCAGGCAGGGCAGGGACGGTGTTCGCCTGCACGGGGTGTCTTTAGACAGACTGGTGGTTGTGCAAGCCCAGCTAAGCCCGGCTTTTCCAACAACAAGGCCTCTCCTGTCCCCTCCTCCCCCTCCCCGCTCCAGAGGGATGCTGTGTAAGACAAAAGAGCAAATGCCATTGTCTAGAGCGATCCCCCGTTTACTCCCAAGTCAGGCTTGGAGCATGTGGAAGTTTTTCCGAGCCGCCTGTCCCTGTCCTGCCGCTGACCTGACCCTGCCCGGCACAGGTCAGGGCCATTGAGTCCCAACAATGCCCTGGCACGGAGCCTCCCTGGGGCCTCTGCGGCCCCGGAGCCGCAGTCACAGCCCCTTTTGCTGAATAATGCTGGATATTCTGTGAAACCGCCTCCATTTCGGAGGTTGGCCCCACGTAGCAACTCTGAGAGCGGGGACGCCAAAATCCCCAAGCTTTGGGGCACCCGGCCCCGCCAGGGCTCGAGAACCCACGGCTGGAATTGCCCAGGGATGATAAATGCCCAACCTTTGGCTTTGAGCCGCCCCTGGGGCCGCACAGAGAGCGGAACCACCGCGGGGCCGGAGCCCTGTGGAACCCAGGGGCCCAAAGAGCCACCCCAGAAACGTGGGTGGCGCGGAAATGGCAGCCCCAGCCGCGAGGATTTCGGGAGGGCTGGGGCCGATGGGTTGGCAGGCTTGGAAAGGGCTGAGCGGCACCCGGGAAGGGATTATTCTAACCACGGGCACGGTGACAGTCCTTGCATCCCAACTCCGCGGTGCAAGTTTTGGTTTGGGAGTTTTTTTGGTTTTTTGGTTGTTTTTTGTTGGTTTTTTTCCCCCCAAACTGTCTATTTTTATCAAAATAATTTTAAAATAAGTTTGACGTTCTGCGCGAGGAGCTGCTGAGAAATTCCTTACATAACATTAGCTCAGCGAAACACTGAAAGCTTCGCTGGTGTGAATTTGAGAGCGACTGTTTGTTCCACTTCCCGGGGTCCCTCCTCTGCCCCCTCCCCCTGCTCCTGTTCCCAAATTGAAATGTAAAATATAGATCCAACAAGCTGTTCCAAATCCAAACTCCGCAGCCATAAATACTATAGAAAATAATCTTTTACACCCTCCCTTCCCTTCCTCCTCTCTATTTGAAACACAATTACTGTGTTTAATGATTCCATTTGTGAAGACTTTGTCACTAGGACAATGAAAGTGGCTCAAGTGTGATAAAGCAAACATACCAATAAACCTTGTTTTTATTGATTTGAAGGAAGCTCAATTGTCTGGGAGAAACAGAGAGAGCTGACATCACCCCCTGGTCCCCCTGGAATGCAGTGATAAGTGTCAGCCTATTTTTCTTACAGGCAATTTCTCTGGCTATGTGATGTCTGGCTGCAAATTTAAAGTAAATGACATTCCACAATCTGTTAGGGATGGGGGGTGAAGTCTGCATTATTTGTTTCAGAATTTAAAATAATTTTGTGTCTGAAAATTTCGCCCGTGTCTAGACAAGATGTATTGCTTGCCTGCTGAAAATATTAAAATTTTGTAACCTGCAGCCGACACAGCTACTTTCATGGTGAACATACAGATCCAATTTAAGATTTTCAGCCTCCTTTTTACAGCATGTTTTATTATTATTACTGCTGGGGGTGCCAGGTGAAATCTAATTCAGGCAGTCAAATATAGGGCTGCTCTGTGCAGGCCAAGTCGTCACAGCATTGTCTTTAAAAGCCTCTTAAGCATTAAAATGTTTAGGATTTTGTTGTGTTTCAGCACAAATGCAGCAACACGTGACACAGGGTATGGTGAGCAGAGTCCTCCTTTCTTTTGCATGTTCTTCTCTTTTCATAGGCTGTTTGAAAGGGCTAAGCAGGGAATTTTAGGAATAGAAATACCTGGTAAAGGCAAAGGAATCACTTGTTCTGTGGTCTCTGTGTCTGTGTTATCAGGAATGAGACCCTCTGCTTTTAGGAGAGCTGAGATTTGTACCTACAGTAGGACTGCAGTTGGTCACTAAACACCACGCTCCTTTCATGAAAATTAATAAACCTCTTTAATTACGCTGCCTCTACTCGAATGCAAGGTTATCCTAAATCGAAAACTGCCTGGGATGTTTTAAGGAGGAATATTTGCAACGCCTTGTTTTCTCATTTAATCCCTGCAGCATGTGCTGCCCCAAGCGTGCAGCTTGTGTGGAGAGAGGGGCGTGCTGGAGCTGGGTCCCTTCAGCGGGGCACGGGCAAGAGGCACTGAAGGGATATTTTTGTCCTGGTGGGAGAATTGAAGATATGCTGTGGATTTTCAGTTCCTGGGGAATGGAAAACGTGTCTTACTGGCGTTCAGTTATATTCTGTTATGTTTTGAGCCTCTTGTTTCGCAGTCTCAAGGCAGATATATTATAGCATATTCATCAACGTGGATAGACAATATTATTATTTTTCTTGGGGCTTAAACAGGATACAGATTTGCTATGTGGGTATTTACTTAACTTGAAAACATGCTATTTATTTGGACATATTTAAGTACATCGACAGAAGCTAGATGATATGTTTTTGCTATTCAAGCTCATTAAAAAAGAAAAACTTCTGTAAGGAAAGCTTGTTTAAAAAACAAATTAATTCTGTAATTGTTTTTTCTCCTAAGAACATACTTCCTAAAGCCAGGAAAAAATGCTTTACTGAGTTTGTCAAGTTCAAACCATCAGGCTGGTGTACAATTAAAGGTAACAGAATTAGTGTAACAGAAAGAGGCCCAGTTAAGTCACCAGGGACCGTGTGACTGATTGTTGAGTGAGAAAGTAGCAGAATTTTGGTGGCCTTTAACGAGTCTCCCTCTTCAGTTCTTTAATGCTCACAGTTTTACTGTAGTGAGCAATTCTTGCATTTTCTTTATGCTTCTTAGTAACTCCTCCTGTTCCTTATTAAGAGTTTTATGTTTCCAGCATTGCCAAATGCCAGTTCTCAAAAACCATGAGCCAGGCCTGGGAAAAAAAGACATCATGAGTTTGGCTTAAACCAATGTAAACGTTGAATTCCTTTTGTTTGCCTTCTCTCTTTGGAGCTGTTAAGGGTACTGGCACTTCATCTTTTCAGGCTCCTTTCCACAGCCCTGAGAAGTGGAAATAAAACTTTTAAAAATGAAAGATGAGGTTGCTTTGCAATGCATGAACCTGGTAGCTGGGGCTTGGAGAAAGGAAGCCCAGCAACTATCCTGAGACTTGCATCTGGGTGCGGGTTTTGAGTTGCTTTGGGTTTTACTGCTGGTTCCACATTTTGAACGTGTCAAACTCTGACTTTCTGCAGAGATGGTGATTAGAAAATACTGTTCTATGACACTGTGATCTTATCCTTTGGCTGTCCCAACAGAGTCCGCGCTATTCCAACACCGTCTGACAGTTTCCCATTCCTTAAATGCTACAAACTCCCCATTTACTGTCAGAAAGTTTCCCCTCATACCTAACCTGTTAAAGGAGTAGCCCAATCTTCCCATCCTTCCCAATTCTTCCCTTTCCCTTTGCAGCAGCCATTTGCATATATGGAGGAATATTGTACCATCCTTCGATCTTCTACCCTTTGAACTGAGTCCTCAGGTCGAAGGTGTTGTAGTGCAGTTGAAAACCAGCTCACACACATTTCCTACGGGAGGTTTTCCACTTGCACTGCTTGCAGGGCCTGTGTCACAGTTAAGGCCCTGCTGTTGGATCCCTGGTGGAATGGGCAGAGAAGATGCCCTGGGGATACCCCTGGCTCTTCCCGCCTTGCTGCTTTCCTTTTCAAACTGCACGCAGGTTTTGTTTGCGTTTCGCATGTAGTGTAGTATTTGAACAGGCAAAATACCTTTGAAAAGGTAATACTGACAAAATTATAGGGGCTCACATGAGCTGGGCAAATACTGGAAGAAATATTTGTATCAGCAGAAAAATAATAGCAGGTAAGCTTTGAACTTGGGAGATTCCTGTGTTGAGATACAGCAGCGAGTAAACAAGAGGCTGGTGCTTCAAAAGGAGGTGAAGACAATGGGGAATGTGTGTGAGAACAGTCTGTGGCATCCCTGGGTGAGACAGTCTTTGAACTCCTCTTGTCCTCAGTGAAGAGATATAGACACTTCAGAGGTGATCCTCAACTCCACTCGAGCTGGCTGCTGAAAGAGCTTGGGTGAATCCCACTCTGCAGGTGTGATAGCCCATGGGCTATAAAGGAAGTCCAGCCAGCAAATTTAGATGGATATACCTGAGTTTAGGGACTCCCCAACCCTCCTTAGTGCCTGTGCACGCAGGACCCTTCCTGTTGAGCATTCCTGGACCAAGTGGGTGACACCTGCAGGTGCAGTGGCCCAGGTGTTATATTGGGATCGATACCTGCAGCACTGCCTGCTGTGACCATCAGGAATGTTTGCCCTCCTGGCATTTGGAGTTGAGCCTGTCCCTGGAGAGAGGGACAGCAGAGCTGTCCTGCACGGCCAGGCTGGCCAACTCCTGCTTTATGTGCTGGTGCTGCAAATGTGTTGTGTCCAAACCTCCTCCAGGCTCCTACAGATCAGCTTTGGTGCATTGCAGAAACAAGAGCTTCTCCCCCTGCACCGTTCTTATGCTTCTGTGAAGAAGCAAAGTTTGTAGCTCATAGTCATACTTGTAAAACTCAAGCCCTTTTATAATCTGCAACCAACTTTTATATGCTTGGCATTAAGAGGATTACTTGTTTTGTAATGTAATTAGGGTATGTTAAAATTATATTCTTTATATTTACTGCAGATCTTAAAAATGGTGAACATTAATTTATTTTTTTCTGATGTGACTGGTTGCGTAATGTTTGAACCTACAGAGGCTCTCATTTTCCATCGTGTGTGTTTGGATGAATCTGGAATCTCAGGGCTGCTCCCTCCCATTTGCTGGCTGCGAGGCAGACTGACAGAGGCAGCTTTCTTGCCAAAGTTCTAAGAATCTGCACCTCCCCTTCCCAGTGAACCTGGAGTGGCCTTTGCCTTCCACTTCCATGCTGGAACACACCCTGTGAGTCAAGTCGAAGACTGGCAAAAAGCATCTCAGGTTCCTTCTTTCCCAGCGCACGAGTCTCGTCTCCGGTCCCAGGAAGGGTGGGCAGGTGAAAGGGGGAGCTCAGCAGACCTCAGAGCTGTAGAGAGCCCCCAGCAATTCCAGGGAATTCCACCGGCAGCCTGCCTCTCCCTGCTGCCCCAGCACTGCCGACACAGGGGTGAGCTGCTGGCGTGTGCCCCGTGGCAGGGGCAGGTGTGTTTGGACCCACCAGCTGCCACCACAGCCAGCGCTGTGACCGCCCCTCTCCACTGTCAGACAGAACCTGGCCGGGCTCTTGCCTTCGGCCCTGTGGATTTCCTCAGGAGTAGCTGATGTTCTTGCCTTGCCTGCTGCACATTTTTTCTTTCATTGCTGAGCATCTGCAGGTTCCTGAGAGGCTGCTTTTTTTCTGGTTAGATTTCCTGAGTAGGACCTTTTAGTATGCAACTTAGTATTTTGCTTCTGGCTCCTTAAATCCATAGATTATCAAGTGAAGGCCAAAGTGAATAATTTCAGATCTTACTTGTCCTTTAGTAAATGCTGTAGGTGATTACTACATGAAAGACAGTCTGAATTTCACTGACGTGCTTTTTGGGTTTCCAGAACATGTCTCTGATGTCCTTTGACTCTTCCAAAACATCAGAAATAGGACTGCACAGGCAGCCCCTCCCCAGCAAACAGTGCGTTTATAAAGCTGCAGTGTAGATGGATGTGTGTGGTTAAAACATCGCTCTTCCTGTAAGACTAATTGGCCCGGTGCCAGTTCTTGAAGAATGAAGCTGTTCCAACATGTAATCAAGTCACTCCTGCGGGCCCCCAACTGCTGCCTTAATACAGCCATACCTGCCACCGAGCCGAGAGGGCTTTCATTCCCAGCCAAGCAGAACAATCCCCCTTTGGAGAAGGCAGCTTTGGAGCATAAATGTATTCCGAGCTTGCTCCAGCCTTGGGGGAAGGGAATCCTCACGCTCTAAACAAATGGAGATTCTTATATCAATTGTTTGCGCCTTAATTATGGCAAAGAATAATTAAGTCGTCCCACAGGGTCTGGGAATGGGTTGTAAAGCGTGCAGGACTTCATCCTTCACTCTGTGCTAGCAAGCTCGAGGTTTGCCACGAGGAGACAAGGCCCTGCTCTCTGCTCTCCCCTCTTGGGGGTTTAGGCTGGATGGGATCAGGCTGGCTGGGTGTCACGGAGCACTGGAGGTACCTCGACCAACATTAAAGGACGCTGGTGCATCGTGCAGTGTCAACCCAACCTCTGCTGGGCCTGGACCCCAGTGCCGTGCAGGGACTGCACTGGGAGCATCACCTGGCCCTGGTCCTTGCCCTCAGCTGCAGCCTTCTGCTGCTATTAGTTGTCTCCTAAGGTTACAGGGACTATGGGAGAGGTTACCTGGCAATGTTTTTAAGCATTCCTCTGGCTGTCCTATTCAAAAATCAAGCTCTTAACTTCTAACTTCCCACCTCTTACGCTTGGGAGCAAAGATTTTTACCCATGGGCACAAGCAGCAAAAGAACAGGGGCTCAAATTGCTGTCCAGACCCATTCTCTGCCCTAGGAGAAGACCAGCTTTACTTACATCACTCTTGATAGATGTCCAACCTTGCTTAACTATTTCCAAACCCAAAACCTCAACAAGCACTCCAGGTAATTTATCCAGTGTTTCCCTGCCCTTGCAGTTAGAAAGATTCTCCTGGTTGTTCTTCGAGCCCAGGATTTCTTGTTCTCTTCACAGCCTATTTCCACCCCCCCTGTTTTCAGCAATGTTTTGTAAACCTTAATTGTTGTCTTTCCCTCTTGAGTGGAATTCCTTCAGTTCTGTCAGCTTCTATTGGAGATCCAGGGACCCTGCCCTCAAGGGTGCGATGGCTTTCTTCTGGTTGCTGCTGCTTCTTCTTCCTCCTGGCTGCTCCAAGGTTTAAGTTGTTTTAAAGCATGGAAAGAGTATTTCAGTGGGAGCCTTCCTTGCTGCCTGTGTGTGCCATGGTGATTTCAGTGCTTATCTGTGCCCTCTGACATCAGCTGCCTTCTCTGGCACCCCAGACTGTTGGTGCTGTGTCCCACTATTTCTGATTCTGGTTATTGAAGTTGCAGCAATACCTTTCACTTTGCTGCCAAGCATTCTGTTCTTCTGATTTGTCAGGTGCAGGTCCCTGCTATCCTTTTGTCTTCTGCAAATTCTCCTGTTTCGCACCCCAAGACTTTAATGGAAGTAATGGAACTAGACCTAGAACAGCCCTGCAGGGTATCCACTCAATCCGTGCTTCCAATTTGGCAATGATTTCCCACTAAATATTCTGCTGCATAGTTTTTCAGCCTCTTGCATCCACTGCTGAGTTACTTGAAGATCAAATTTCTTAGCTTGCCTATAAGAATGTCTTGTGAGTCAGAGGCAAAAGACTTGCCTAAAACAAGCCATGACAACTGTTGTTTCTCCTCTACCCCTGAGCCTGTAATCCTGTCATGGAAAGAATTGAGCTTGGTTTGACATCATCTGTTCCCAGTAGCTGATGTTTGTGCTTAGTGATTTTCCTGTTATCTTCTGTGGGTTTACAAGTGGTTCCATTCTTTTGTTCCAGAATCCTTCCAGAAGCTGAAATTTATTTGCCTTGACAATAATTTCCCAGCTCTTCATCTCCTGCTTTCCGGTGGGTGCTGTGCTGCTCCTCTGCCAGAGCTCTGCCCCTTCTCTGTCCCTTAGGAATTCTCAAAAACAACTGCTAACAACTCTGAGATTGCTAGAGCTTGTTTCCAAAGTACCTGAGGGTAAATGGTATCAAAGCCAGCTGAGGGAAAAAGCCTGTAAAAATTAAAAAACAAACTAAAAAAGGCACTTCCGAATCAAAACTTGGCCTCTGCTGTCACTCGTGGGAGCAGTGTTGGCTCCTGGGCTGGCTGCCCCACTGCAGAGAGCAGAGCAGGGTGGTGCCGCTGTCCCGGCTGCCCTTTGTGTGCCTCCAACACACAAGTTTGTTAATATTTCCCTTAAGATTATGCCTGCAAACACCAGAGTGCCCTTATTATAGAGGTTATGAATATGTAAAGAGACAATAGTTGCTCTAGAGAGTGTATGTCTATAAAGAGGAGAGGAAAAATAAAAAAACATACATGAAGGAGTGGGAACGTGCATGGGCAGGGAGAAATGGACTAGCTGAATGTAGTCTTTGGTTTCTCTGGTTTTATTTTAATTTTTATGAAAGTGGGATTTTTGCTAGCTGTAGCTGCTCAGGTGAGTTGAATTCCTGTTACTTTTGACAGGAAGAAATAAGTGTTTGTCAGCTGAGACAAAGCTCCTACAGACAAGTCCGTGACAAAGACGTCCAAAGTGTTTCTCACGATGTATTTCCAAGCCACACGTGGCCATCAGTCACCCAGCACGCCTTGCATAGGTTTGGGATTTCACCAACAGACACAAAATCTCATCACAATGAAACAGTTTGCTCTCAAAGTTCCGTGCCTTTTTTTGGGAGGGGAGTGGGCATGGCAAATAAGCCCCTTCTAATTTGGAAATATCTATCTCTACCAGCATAGCTGCTTCTATAAGCAAATTTATAGTCCAAATTCACTCAAGTCTCTTCCTAAATGCGATGGCCAATCTCTCAGTAACTCCTCTGGGTGTTGGGATGAACCCCCAAGGCTCAGGCAGCAATCTGGAGTGAGGTAAAAGCCCTGGTCTGTGAGCATTTGCCCATTCCTCTGGGTGCAGCTGCAGGAGTGTTCACTGCTGTGTGTCAGAACGTACTTCCAGACTACCTTGGAGTTTAGCAAAATCCATTAGGCACTAAGTTTCCCTCTTTCTTGGAAGTGAAATCAGTTTAGCCTAGATATGTACTGAAAGGTGAACGTTCTCCTAATGTGTCCACGAGCTCCGTGGGTGAGAAGCAGCTCCAGCTTTCTCTTGCTGTGGCTTGTAAGGATATGCAGAATTGTAAGAGAGAATATGTGCTCTGAACCTGGGCCAAGGCTGACTTAGAGACCTTAAAACTCTGTGTTGCTCTGAAATAAAACAGTAGACAACAAGGACGTTGGTCCTATGGAGAAGGGGCTGCTCATTTCAGTATATCACAAGATGGACAAAGCCAAACTATGCACGTGACACAAACACCTCCAAGTTTCTGCCTCTGGTTTTTAGAAGGTTAGGGTGTTTGAATGCTAAAATAATGGCAAACGGGGCTGAGATTTAGGGGGGGGTGGAAATCTCTTTAGTGTAGGACACAGGAAGATGCCTAACTAGTTCACAAAGCCATTCCCTTGTTTTCAGTTCGTGTGTGTCCCACAGAAGGGCCACCTTCCAGAGCCTCCCTCGGGCAGGCGGGTTCGTGAAGGAAACAGCACGGCCAGAAGAATCCTCCTGGTGGGGCTGAGCAGTGAATTTGCAGAGCTGTGTGCTAAGGGCAGAACCTCACTTTTCTGAGGTGCAAAGGAAAGCCAGACAGCAAAAAACACAGAAAAAGCTGGAGACAGGACATTTTGGATGGCTGTCCACCTTCCCTCCAAGCTCCCTGTGTTTCAGGTGCTCATGGCCCAGGCTGATTCTTGTGAGCCCAACTTGTCTCTGCACCATGAAGACTTTTTTGGGTTGAGCCTTCAAACGGCTCTTCAAATCTATGAACGCTTTGAGCCCAGTGCTGGGGGCTCCAAGTGGATCTTTGCTGTTTGAGTGTGGCACAAACGTGGACTCACACACAGGAAAGGGACTGAGTCAAAATTTGATCGACACTTTTATCCTGCTCCCCAACTTGTGCTCGTTGTTTTGTATCTGTGAGCTTGCTGAAGCCTGGAGGGATTGAGGGGGTTGCTGCCATCACAACTCGCTCTGCTCTTCATGCTGAGCACTTTGTGTTTCTCTGCCTGGAAAATTGCAAATGAAATGTCAGTCTGTGCATCTCATTAATCTGCTAACTACTAAGTTAAAGGTCTAAGTGCTTTAAAAATATAGCAGAGGTTTTTAGTTCAAGGGGACAGGTGAGGTTGGAGTCCTCTCCTGCTCTCCATCCATCCGGCCTCTCTGCCAGCCCTCTCACTGTCGTGCAGTTGGAATCCAAATGAGCCTCATGGAGAAAAGCCGTGGTGTGACATTGGTTACCTTCAAAGCAGAAAAGAAGGTAGTTGAAGCAAAATCAATACTTTTGACAGACTAAAGGGTTATAAAGCCTTTTTCCTTGAAGATATCTGTCCATGTGTCACAAGAAACCACCACCACCACCTCTGATGTTCATTTGCAGCATTGGCAGCTGATTCTTCAGCAAGTCTAAGAGACACTGAATTCCCTCTTCCCCTCAAGGAGAGAGTCGCTGTGTCAAAGCAGGGAGAGGTTGGGGTGGCTTTGAGAAGCCACACTCAGCCTGTGCTGGGAGAGGGCACTGGCTCTCCTGGGAAGCTGCTGGAGCTTGCACAGGTGCCTTCTGCACACAACGTGTGTCATTTCGCTTCCTCACGCACTCAAAAGACCCAAGTATTTTCTTCTTCACAATGTGATGTTTATAGATCCGCGTGTGTGTTTGTGTACGCTCCCTGTTATTATTTACAGCTGACTCTATCCCTTGCTATTTCCTTCTCCCTCTTTTGTTGCATTATATGCCATATTTCCATGCCATATGCCACTTAAGCTGCACCTTTATGTGTACAAAATGTGTACCTAATTTGCATGCACAGTTACTACCATTGTAGACACAGGCACAGAGCGAGTGGGCATATTTGCATGCAATTATCTGATTTGCTTGTCCAATTGTGGTGATTTGCATATGCAGATTGTGTGCACAGTTGTACATTTACATTTTTTAAAAACTGGCCTCAAAGGTTTATTGAAATAGCTTTAAGCTTCCTCTTATAAAATATTGAAGATCCTAGAACCCCTCTGGCTTTGCAGTGTTATATCCCCTCAGTAAATGATCTCCACATTTTTATATTCTCTCTCGTCCAGTACTCGAGAGATTTGGTCTGCGCATTTATACATCCATTATTTCAAGGTATATTTGATCTTCTCCATATGCCTCTGCTAATCCACCTTAGCTGTAAGTAAAGAGAAAAAAATACCCTTGCTTAACTTTCAGAGGATATTCCACCTATCTGAGCCTGTGTTTTCCATTTAAACTCAGACTTTTTTCAATGAGTTAACTCTGATGGAACTGAAAAGATTCTTTTCCTAATAGGGAGTTCATGAGTTGCTCTGGGTAAATCCAAGACTGTAATGTGTGCTCTGGCACCACTTTAGCATGAAGGGACCAAATGTGTCTTTGAAAGCATCTAAAAGTTCTTCTGAGAGCAGATCAAGCAAGAGGAAAGTTGCCAATTTGGTTTCTGCGCCTTAAGTTCTTTCAGATGTGAAATTTGCTTTACCATAATTTCTCAATTGTGATTCCAACACCCTGGGACTTAACTTCTCCCACCTGTGTAGCAGTAAAGTTCTGATAACTTCACTAACTGGAGCACGGCTCTGGCTTGGAGGAAACAGTCCCTTGGTGGCTGGTGCTGCCCAAACTTCCAGTGTCTCTGAGCCACTCGCTGGTAAAGAGCTCAGCTGAGCAATCTGCACTGAAAGTGGCACATTGAAACTTCAGCTATTGCCTGTGCTCTGCACAGTTCCATACCAAACAGGAGAGAAACCGAGGAAAAGCTGCCTCTCAAAATGTGCTGTGAAAGCAGGACAGGATTTTTTCACAAGGTTTAGAAGGGAAGGGAAGAGAATGAAAATTGCAGGGGTACTTTATAACTGATTTTAACAAATCTACCTAAAATACAGCCTGTGATTCCCAGTGATTTTACAGTGACGGTTCAACTTATAACTTCACTTATATGAAAACGTGAAGCAATTACCTAAGTTACCTGGAGTTCTCAGAAGCGAGCTGGTATTTGTCTCACAATGGCAAAGCTGGTCTCTGCTGCCTTAAAATCATCTGAGAAAAAATTCTCCCGTGTATGGCCACAGTGAAAGGGGCAAAAAGTATTCATGCTCTCTCTAAATATTCCCCAGTTCTGCTGAGGCCCAATTATGCCTTCTGGAAAAAAGGTTTTCTGCAAAGGTTGCCCAGCAGGGAAGGGAACAGAAAACACAGATAATAACTGGCTGGAGGGAATAAGTGTGGTCTTTGAGGTTACATATCCCACAGGATTCTCTGCTCCCCTCACCCCTGTCACATCCATCTGGAGGCTGCAGATG
This sequence comes from Sclerurus mexicanus, assembly GCA_013396755.1. Classification (NCBI taxonomy): domain Eukaryota; kingdom Metazoa; phylum Chordata; class Aves; order Passeriformes; family Furnariidae; genus Sclerurus; species Sclerurus mexicanus. The sequence continues at coordinate 435,952 of VWZF01002534.1, forward strand.
CACCAGTGCCACCTGATCTTGTCCCTGTTCTCTCAGTCAGTCTCTGACACCTTTCTTCTGGTTGCCACCAGCCCCCTGCTTCAGATTACAGACTGAGCTTAGGTGTGATACTGCAGAGGTGTTTTATCCCTTCTGAATTGCATTAAACTCGCAAAGAATTTATAGAAGTGAAAGTAAAAAAAATCAAAGAAATCTTTTATTCCTCCCATAACCAGCAGCCCCCTTTCTCCCCTGTTCCCAGGGTGTCTGACACATGGTGAATCACAGGCAATCAGGGCTAATACTGAGACCTGAAGGCTCAGGAGGGGCAGAGGAGAGAGAAAAGCCTGGAAATCACGACCACCTCAGTGCAGTTGGGATGGGACAAACTCCAGAGAGAGCATGGCCTGGGGAATGCAAGCCCATGGCCCACGGGTGGGCTGGGTGGGCTGCCCTAGATTCCAGCTCACACTGTACAGCCCACTGCATTTAAGTCCTGTTCTGCTCTATTTTAAGCCATGAGAAATCCCTCCTCAGGCACGCTTTTGAGTCTTGTACAGTTCACGAAACACTGTCAGGTAATTCAGAAATGCGCCAGTGCATTTGTCTGTAATTCTCTCGGGATTTAAACAATGCACCTACGGAGTTTTACATCTCTGTACTTACATGCTTGCGAGTCTAGGTTGGTATTAAAGCCTCAGACAAAAACATAAATGTTGCTTACAAGGCACTAAAACAGCCTTCAAGTGAGAGGATGAACAGTCTCTAATTTTGTGCACTCAGGTCGTTCTGCAAATGTTCAGGAAGTGGTTGAACAATGTTATTGTCTTGCTCAAGCATCTCGTAAAAGGCTCCCTTGGCTTAAACTGGATCTTCCAGAGTCTCTTGGAGGGAGAACTCTGATGCTGGGGATTGGAATGCTGTGCTGGGAGAAGTTTGCTCGCACAGCACAGGAGCAGCCTCTCGGCCCCGCTGTGCACATCCCCGAGCAGAGCCATTCCAGCAGAAGCTTGGAAAAAGCTCCTTGCTTTCACTTGCTTCCTCCTCTTTGATTTGCTTTAAAAGCACGTTCCTGCCCCAGTCTAAAATGCTAACACAGACATAGCCAGTGTCATTCCTTGCTGTTGTTTCCCCTCTGCAGGGCTTTTAACAGGCTCTTCCTTCGCAGGGAATTTGGCGTCTGCTGTGCCCCAGCTGTTCCGAAGGATGGGAACAGCAGCTGGCTCTGCGTAAGTGGCATCTTTATTCTTGTGGAGCATCACGACACTGACACACTGTAGGTTCTGCTTGTCAGGGTTCCTTGCAGCCCGTGTGAGCAGGAGCTGCCCTGCTGAAGTGACAGACTCCCTCCCCTGCTCCCAGGTCCGGGCTGGGAGCAGTAACATTCCTCTGCATCCACGTGCTCTCCTCTGCTCCACCTGAGTGGGACTTAGCTTGCCTTCACTGTGCTGTGTCACACAGTTTTAAAGTTCATTAAAATCAAATTTGAGGGGTTTTTAATGCCTAAAATACAGTTTTTAAAGGCTAGTCAGGAATTACCTGGAAATATCCCTCTCTGTGCAGGAAATTGTATATAATTATAGCATATTACTGCCAGTCTGTGCCTGCCACTGTGTGTTACTCAGTCCCAGTTTATTCTGGGTTAGCAGACAGGTTTCTTTTTATTGTAACTCTGATTTTAAAACACCCAGCACCCCTAAATCTCTGCAGGCTACAAGTACAGCAGAATTTTGATCATGCTTTACTTTTAGCCTCTTTCTCATTGTTCTGCTCTTTGAACAATCATCTTTAAGCAAGTGACTGCAATTCCCATGGATTTATCCTTAGGAAATGTACCAAGAATCCCCCCTGGCATCAGAATTAATCATACCGAATACAGAAAAATACACTTAAATCCGACTCCAGCAGGGAACCTACTTTGGGATAAACTGTGAGTTCTGGTTTACCCAGCATCCTGCCTTGCAATCCCTGCTGCACCCCTAAAAATGAAACAGCCTATAAAACCAATGGTTTTTATTGTCCAGCATGAGAGAAAAGCCAGGAAAAAACCCAAACCAAAGCCTACATGGAAAACCTCAATCAGAAAAATGTTTTCTAGTCAGCAAAGGGGGTTTTAGGACCATGTCACATGTGAAGAAATGTGTAAGTTCATAGTACTGTGTGTAAACTTGAGATTGGGCACTGCCAACTGCAGGGAGATTTGAGCCACGGTCCGAGCCTGTTCTGTGATGAAATAATAATTCACACAAACACAAAGCAGTTTTGCAGTTTCAGAACATAATGAACACAGGGTTTTAAATGTGCTCTTTATTCCCTTGAAAGGATAAAGCAATTCTTTACTCAGTAGAGCAACAGCAATAGTATCTCAGCTATGAGGTGTTAAAAAAAAATACTGAACAAATTGGTCTTCTGTGTAAGTGGAAGGAGGGAGTGAGGCTACATTGACCTAAATAATGGAAAGGTTTGGAACTGTGAGGGAATGGATAAAATCCCGCTCAGGTAAATTCCTCACATGTTCAGAGACTGGGAGTGCAAAACCTCTAATTTGAAGAATGTATTTAAAACATGGAATGGGTGATTAAGAGGGGCTGCTTGAACTCTGGAAGTGCCACTTTCTGCCAGCAGTAGGCCTTGAATTCACATTCCCCAGGAAAAAGAGGGATCATTATAGGACACGGGTATAAACTGGGACAAACAAGTGTGTGGTCTCCATCCCCATGTCCATGGCCCTTCTAGGAGAGGGTGACTCGGTGGCTTCTGGCTGCTGTGGGTGTCATTGCTGGGGCAGATGAGCTAAATCTCTTTGGAACGGAGGCTTCCTGTTCTGGACCAACATTTTAAAAAGCCCTTTCCCCCCTTTCCTTTGGAAAACCCTTTCTCCCTCTCCCAGGGGTCAGATCTGTCCTTGCTGTTCCTCCACCAAGGCTAATTTGGCCGGAGTTTTCCCCTCTCAGCCAAAGACCCAATTAAAAGAGATCCTGACAAATCGCGGGGCAAAAGGAGTTACTTCCTCACTAAATGCTCTCCCTGGGCTGAATCCTTTCCGTGAGCTGGAGCCTTTTGCCAGCCCATGAGAAGCTGGTGGCAAACACATCTGATGTGTCTTCTCAGTTAGGAGACTTTATTCCAGCAGGAAATACCCAGACCTACTTCTCCTTGCTACATCTCCCAAATATCCCCCTGTGGGTGTCTCAGCAGCCATTACATGGAGCCAGTCCTGACAGCAGACTTCTTTTCCTTTTTTGTAATGGGAGGGTTCATTTATGCTGAGAATACAGTTTTTACCAGACTGCCTGCAGGACAATACAATAAAAGATTTATCCCTAATAGCGTTTCACTGAAGTTTCACCACAGGAGACAGGGTTTTTGTTGTGCCTTTTTTTTTTTATTATTTTCCCCTTCAAATGCTATGAAAGTCTCTGCTCTTAGCTTTCTTTTTTTGCAGAGCATAATCCCTAGATGTCCTCTGCCACCTTCTCTCACTGATTTTTTCTCTTTTCTCCAGTCCTTTCTCATCTCTGACACACTTCTCTGCTTTTTGTTTTGCTTGTTCTTCCTCTATTATGTAGTCAATGGAAATTAGAAAAGAAACTGGTTATGAGCACAGTAACTCTGAAGCTGGACAAGTCTTCTCTAACAAAACTGACATGAAATAGGAACCAGGCTTTGCTTTTCTCTCTGAGTCTCTGACACATTCTGCTCATTTACAAGCTGCGACTCCACGAATCTTCTCTGCTCTTCCCTCCAGGTTGCTGCTGAGCCCAAAGTGCACGCCCCTCTTCCTGCTGTTTTGGAGGTCTCCCTGCTCCAAGGTCTATCCAGGTAAGGTGCAGAACTTCCAGAGCTTGTCCTGAGAGAGACAGCACCCTGCAGAGGACAGAGGGGTGCCTCCATGTGCAGTGGGACTCGCTTCCCATTAACCTCAGCAAGCTTATATGAGGCGTGAAGTGCCAGGTGCATAAATGAAGGAACACAGTCCTGTATGAGTGATATCACTGACATATTGCCTGGATAAGGCTCTACTGACAGACTCCACGGTCCTTCCAGAGTCCTCTGGAGGTCCAGGGATGTCCAGTATGTGCCTTCTGGGTTGGCTGTGGGGAGACTTGAGGTGATATTCCAGCTCCTATTCCAGCTGCCCCCAGTCATCCCTTGTCTGCCTCTTGTTTCCTGCTGCTAAATAAGCAAAATGGTACCTTCCTTCTTCCCGGGGCTGCAGGACTCGGGGTTGCAAAGAGCTGCTTGAGCAGCACGTCTCGTAATTAATTGTTATCCTAAACTTCCTCAGGTGCCCGACTGCTTGAATATCTAAGAATTTATGGGCATTTGGTAACGTCTGAAAATGAAAAGTCTCTTTAATATGCTTATGATAAGTATTTGCACTATTTTAGAAAGCTATTTTCATTCCACTCAGACACTTGTTAAATAACTTTTTAGAACTTGAACATTTACTGCTCATTTTATACGTGAAATAAATCAATCAGATTTAACAAAGGAAGGAGCCTGATTTGCCCACAGCCCTGTCTGAGCACAGAGGTGCCATTTTGCAATCTAATGAAGCTTTCAGTTAAAGAAATGAAAGGTGGGGGGAGACTTTGATGCCTAATAAAAATGATTCAGCATCCTCATAACTTTGACAAGTAGCATGACTTATAAACCTTCCAGTGGAGCAGCACAAGAGAGTAAGAACTTACAAGTCTAGACTACAGAAGATACCTACCAATACTAACGCATCCTCCCAAATCCGAGAGAGCTTTGGGAAAGGGAAGGGGCCCTGAGCAGCCTGGTCTAGTGGAAGGTGTCCCAGCCCATGGGGGTGGTTTTTAAGGTCCCTTCCAACCCAGGCCATTCCAGGATTCCCTGATCTTCAGGGATACCCAGCCCCACGTGTGGCTCTGACATGGCTGCAATCTCTTCTTGCATATCTCTCAGTTCTCTTCTGTTCCTAACACAATGCATTATTTTCCCTTATATTTTCCTGGTTCTTCATAGTTCATCAGTTCAGAGTTGAAACAGGGATTTCTATCTATGTAACAAGAAGGGTTCCTTAACCCCCCTGTAAACCATCCATCCTTCACAGTCTGGGGTCATTACCAGATGGGTATCTGTCGAGGCCTGTCTGAAGACACTGGCTGTGACTTTGGTGTATTTTTCCTGTGCTGGTAACAAATGGGTCACAGCCCAGTTATGTGATTATACAACATGTTTACAGCTTCTGCCATACCGAAGGTGCACAGAATATTGCTTGGCAGGAGCCAAGACATGCATCTTGTGTGGTGTAAGTTCTGCCTCTCTCCCTTGCATCCCCCTCCGTGCACAAGGAGCCTCACACACACAAAACTCCCCGGCTGCCGTGTTTGAGAGTGGTGGGGCTGAGTCTCCCAGGCAGAAAGTCTCACAATCCTTCATGTGCTTTCAAGCTCAGCAACAAAAAGCATTAAAACCATACTGTGTGAAGGCTTCTGTGTTATGAAGTATCATCATGCAAACACTTTAAGTAGTGTGCTATAACATAGTCTACTATAAGTTCAGTTTTTACTCAATCACTTGAAATGCACTTAGGAAAATTGCTCTTTTGCTGTTTTCACAACAGCTCTGGAAGTCAGCCTCTGGTTTAATGATAACTGCTTTAATCACAGTTTGGCTTGTTTCATTTTGACAGCACTGATGTAAGAAACTATTTATTTTCTGTATGTTAAATGTACTATCATTGCAGTACCAGCTTTTTTATCCTGGTGCACTAAATGCAGACGACAAGGTTTGCATCTCATTAAGGTAATTTGTGTGCGCATAATTTTCAGTAAACACAGTGAACGAAATCATGTATCTTCCCTACCCAGAGTGTCATCTGAAACTATTTGTGCTTGTTTCAGTAGCGAAAGTTGTTTTTCCAGCCCCACTATATATAGCAAACCATGTGCTTTCTCCACCAGGAGGGCCGGGCTGTGGAGCAAGCGCAGCATCCTCCAGAAGGAGCTGCGTTAACACTGTCACCCCATTAGGCTGAGCAAGCCCCTCTCCTCTGCCGTGAATTGCTGAGTTCTGCTCCGGGCTCACATTCTGCAGGGTGTGCAGGCAGGAGAGGATGTTTGTTCCCTCACCGTGAGCAAGGGCTTGGGGGAATTCTGTCGCTAATTTGTTCTGATCCTGCTGCCTCATTAGGGCGGTCTGTAAAAGATGGGAAATGTGTCCTATGGCAGCGAATGTGAACTTTCTGCATGGAGCTGTTAACACAGTAAATAGCTCAGGAGGAGGCAGGGAGACAGCTGGAGTACATTGTGTCTCATAAAGACTATACCGGGACCTTGAATCTTCATTTAACCCATCACTGAGGTGACAAATCTCCACCGCTCCGCTGCTGGGTGATGCTGCCGCTGCTTGCCTGTTAATTTATCTGTTTTCAGGCTGTCTAGACACTGTTTGGGTCAAAAAGTGCTGTCTCTCCCCTGCCGTGGGATTTGCCTGCTCAGCTCTTGCTGCAGGCTGCTGTGCCAAACGGGCTTTCCAGAAGAATGCTCCCTCTGTCTGGATGGCTTGTTACCGGCACTCCGAAGGGATGGAGAGGCTTTCAGTCCTGCTAAGGCTTCCTACAGATAAAGTTTATTTTAACTTCTTCCCTCTAAAAATACGCTGTCGGGGATAAATAATTCAAATACTTTGGGGTTTTTTCCCCCCCTCCTCGCGATTAGAAATCGGCCTAAAAGTGTCCTTGAAATGTTCTCTGAAGAGGTTCAAGCAGGTTTTGGATGGTCCAACCCCAGACTAAACTAAACGCCGATGTGGGGCCCACGCTGTGCCTTCACCAGGGTGGTACTGGCACAGGCTCCTATCAGAACCCCTTGCTGTTGCTCCCGCACAAATATTAAAAAATACTGCTAAAATGGTACTTCAGGATAAGTAAAACTACTAATGAATAACTCCACGGTCATCCATTTCTTGGGAGCACTTAAAGATGTTGCCCTTCGGGGTACTCAACTTCAAGGGTGTTTTTATGTGAAGAAATCCCTGACAGCGTGCACCCAGGCTGGCTTTAAGTCACTTTCACTGCAAGATTCTCAGGCTTTACATCTTTTCTCACAAAGCAAGGACTACAGAGAATATTTGTTCTAAATTTTCTCCCTCCTCCCCATTGGAATTTCCAACGAAGTGTCATGGAAAGACAAGTTCTGTTCAAGCTTACTACTACAAAGCGGAAATTTTAGGTCAAGTTAGAACTGAAAGAGTTCCTTTAGTATTTTTTTCTATGACTAATGTGTATTTTTTATAGAATTTGCATAGGTTGTCTGAAATTGCTACAATCAATGTAGTAATTTGAACAGGAGCACTTTCCAAAATATGAACTGAATAGAAATGTACTTTCTCTGATTTACTTGTAGATCTACAGCTACAGGATTTTTCCACTATCCTGTTTCCTCTGAACGAGTAGGTTCAGGGCAGTTAACTACTCATATCTTCAAGATGATGGTGTAAGACTGTTATTCACAGGACTTCAAAGCTTCTCGTGCAACTCCTGAGCTGTGGGCTCTGCAGCTGAGTGGCATTTCCCACCGAGGCAGGGAGTGGAGATTTAAGGAGGGGAAATTGTGGGAGGGATGCTCCGAAAAATCAAGAGTCCCAGTATCTTTTCAACCCACCTCTAACCTTTTGCCACATCACCTGTCTCCTGCTAGAGGCACCTTCCAGAATCCCATTCCTAACTGTGTTACAGATCTTGTCCTTCTCTTCCCCTTCACTGCCCAGGCCACGATGCCTCTGGCATTGTCTGAAGCTGCAGAGACTCCCAGCTCGGCATCACCAGGGGAGCCACCTGGGCAGGCACTGCTGGCTCGGTCTCACGTCAGGTATCTCTTGCTGTGCTCAGGGCTGATCTACTGCAGTCATGGTTTTAACGACCTTCCTCTCTCTAAATCAGATGCCAAGGGCAAAGCAGTGCATTTCACTTCTCCAGTTTGTAATTAGCCAGCAGCAAACCTGAGTCAGGCAGTTTCCCTGCTGCCTTGGCAGAGATTGGGAAATTCAGTCCTGTTCCCTTGTAGGGGCACCCAACTGAACACTGGCCCCCTGAGCTCACCCCCAGTTCTGCCAGGGGTCTGTGGTGGTTTTGGGACAGTCTCCCTGCCAGGGGAAGCTGGCCAGGAGTCAAACAGCAGGGCAGGAGGTGCAAGAAGTGGGTTCAGTTCCTTGGTCTGCCAGGGACTTCCCGCCTGACTCTCATCCAGATACTTTATCCTCTTGTGTTTCAGTTCTCTGTCTCTAAGCCAGGGCAAACAGTGATTTCATGCTTTTCTGTGGTGTCATGAGGGCAAAGTAGGAACTGTAATATCCCCTAAATTCCATGGAAGAGATGAGTGAGTTGGTTTATACACAGACCTAACAGCTGCAAGAGCAGGTTCTCCTTGGACTGCAGGCAACCTGGTGGTGACAGTGGTGGCTCTGGAGAGGGGCTGTGTTTGGGACCTGTAGCTGTTTGCTTACACACTACGAAGCACAAGGGTGTGCTTCTAGAGCACAAGAGCAAATGCCTCCCATTGCTCTGCTGCGATCCCTTGGGCAGTTCAGGAGTGAGGGCTGGCATTCCCTAATCCAGCCCCTCAACGTGGATATCCCTCGGCTGCCGATGTCGATATTGGACGAGATTAGATGTGGACTCATCACTCCTCGCTTTAGGTGCATTTAAATGTGTTACAGGATATATCCAGCACGTCTGTGGGGCAGTTTTCAGTTTGAAAGCCACATTACATTGCTTTTTGAGAAATCAAATATCTACCGATGGCACCCAAGAAGTTATTTTTCCCTTATCTCAGCGCTCAGAGGCGGCAGGTTTTCGAGCTGGAGAGACTGCAGATCCCAGCTCAGCGGGTGATTTAGTTTGATTCATCTTGTGCTGTTTTGTCTGCTCAGGTTCCCGACAGTTCTCTGTCTAGCACACAGACAGCTTACTCACTGTACCGGGGGAGGCAGACGGAGCCAAACCATCCTGGAGGAAGCGTCTTTCATCTCTGCTGAGCTGATTCTGAACCGGGAGCCCTCACGTGAGGAAACCTGGCCTGCCAGCCCTCTTGTTCCTTCTCGTGGTAGTGCCGTGGTGGCCTTTACACCTCAGAGGACGTAGCGAGTTGCCAATTCTGTCAGAACTCGAACAAAGTTTGGGAAAGTGGAAATGCACAGTAAGAAGCGTTTGATTCCTCTGTTCACCATTTGAAGTCGCTAGAACAAAAAAGCCTGTGCAGGCATGCAAAGCTCTCAGGGTGCTGACAAAACCCTGCACCCAGAAGCTTGTCCTGTTCCCTTCTGGGATTGTACTGGGCTTTCAGGGATTGCAGCACGCCTCCCTTTTGTAAGGTTTAGTTCCTTTTTCACTTTTTGAGGTGAAGTTTCTTCGTTATGCCCAGACTCAAACTGAAGTGAAACACAAATCAAGGAGTTTTTTACCATCAGGGTGTTTTCCTAGATGTGCTTTTACTGCAGTCTCATCTAAGCCCTCCTTTGGCTTGTAACCCTGCGATGGCCACGCTCCAAACTGGAGCCAACCTTGCTGTCGCTCTTCTCTGCTGATGTTTTTGTTCCTTTGTTTATTCCATCTGAAGTCAGTTTGTAGCTCAGCCCACTTCTGTTCCTGCTGGAGTTTTTGCTCCATAAACTGCATGTCTGCCTGGCTGAAAAGTCAACACTTACTGCACTTTCATTTCCTCCTCTGAGGGTGAATCATAACCAAGGAAGAGCTACAAGAGCAAAAACAAAAGGGGAGAGAAGGAACGCCATGGATCGGCTTCTGCAGGCGGTGTGAGCTCCATGGGGTGCCCTTTACTGATGCAGCCCATGAACTGAACCTGAAATAGTTTCCTTTGCAATGGCTGAAATAAAGCGACCCTTGAAGGCTTGCTCAGGAATTCCAGGCAGGTGAACTCGAGGTTTCTAAGGAGAAACAGCCTCCCATACTGCCCTCGCTGCTGCTTCAATGTCCCCTCTTGTACTCACCTGCAGCCGCAGGTGGGCTTGATGGCTTTGGAGACCCTTCCAAGCCCATCTCGGTGACTTTGGAGGCCCTTCAAGCCTCTGTCCGTGGCCCATGGCCATTCAGAGAGATGTGCAGACATGCACAACCCAAGCCCCAGACTGGGACCCTGTGTGGGTTTTCTCAGTCTGCCCATTCGGAATCAGCTCCTGCACTGAAGGAGCGTGCGTGGCCTCAGCAGGAGCTTTGCTAAGAAGTGTCTTTGGAGGGCAAAACTGCCGAAGCAGGCGGGGTTGTGTGACTTTATCATTTCCTCTTAATATGATTTGTCGTTGTTTACTGCTCTGGTTTAATAAATTACTTCCCCGTGCCACCAGGGAAGGGCTGTTGTGGAATATGATGGCATAGGCTTATGGGGAAGAGGGGAAGACAGAATACATGTTCACTCAACAAACACATATATGTGTGCATGTGTTCAAAGAATAATATTTGAATGGAAAATAGAAGAAAAATTATCTTTATTTTCATGGACATTTTCGTGAGAAAAAGGAATATTTTTGTCTCAGAGTTAGAAATAATCTAAAATGTAGTTCACTGCGAAATATTTTGTTTTGCTTTCTTTTTCCCAGTGCAATTAAAAAAGAACCCAAAACCTTAAAAATGCAGAATTAGAGATCTGGTATGGTTTCCAAAACCAATGAGTGTTCATCTGGGACTTTGACATCTCAAACAAAGGTAGAACTAAATCCTTGAATTGCAAGGTGATGTGGGGATTGCTCAACTTGGCCGAAAATACCCACGAGAAAGCTCCGTCCAGGGGCCGTGGGCAGCACTCGTGTTTCACTCACGGTGTGACTGCACTGCAACTCAGCTGGATGTGCCAGTCCAGAAATAAGTTATTCTGAGGGACTCTCAGTCTCACACTTTGGATTTTCAGGAGATGCCACCTTACATGAACTCGGAGTTTCCCCGAGTCTTCTACTGTACGTTGGTCATGGCACGCTAAACGGAGGCATCAAAATGTTGGCAGATGCTTGGGAAAAGATGTTCCGCAGTTTGTTGAGTTTTGCTCTTATTTGAACCCTTTCTCGTCCTCTGTGGCTTGGGCCGGTGCCCATCGGCGTTCATGGAAAACTCCAGCTGAGCTGGATGAGTTTGGCAGATGCACTTCTGTGAAATGACAAGTTTCTTCCGCTCATGCCAGCAAGAATGGAAAGTGCGAAACAAACTGCTGGGGGTGGGTGATCCCCGGCTGGGCCAGACCCCGAGTTCTGCCTTTGCATGTTGAATGAGGGGGCAGAAAAGCCACCTCCCTGCAGGGGCTGGGTGGTCACCTGAGCCAGCCCTTGGGCTCAGGTAGGCTTTTGTAAAACTGCCATTTCACTCCGTGAATCACACGTGGAATTTGCATCTTATGTCGCACACACGCTGAAGAGTGGAAAGAATATGACTCACTTATATTCTTTTTATGAATCGAACGCTAAGAGAAGATGTTTTGCATTGTTTTGTCAAGAAGTCTCTGTTCTCCCCCCTTATATCTCCTCCAAACCCCCCCGCTCAGAGGCACTGCCCCTCACCTACCACACACCCCCACCACCCCTCTGCTGTGACCCTTCTACTGGAAGTTGTTTACTGCTGCCTGTTCCCTTCAGTGACAAGTCACTGCTGTTATTACTGTATAGTTATTATTATTTTTGTGCCAGCCACTCATCTGGACAGGAAAGCTGCAAGAACCTTAATTACTTTGTGGCCAGACATGGAGCTATATTTCTAAAAGTAGCTTTTCTTTTTTGGATCAAGTTCATTTCCTACAGTGTCTGGTTTTATGAGTTTGCTAAAAGCTTTCAGGTTCTCAGGAACCCCCGTGCTTTCTTCTCAAACACGCACACACAAATATTTATATAAAGAGTTGGTAATCTGAAACAATTAAGTTGTTTTCACTTCCTGTCAGTCACCTACATGGAGTCATTTTCAGTCCCACATACACACTCTGCTTTCACTTCTGGGCTAAATACCTCTCTGGAATTATCTGTGTGATTATTGTATGCTGTAGTTCAGGACCCTTCCTGAAATGCTCTATAGAAAATAAAACTGTTATTCTTGAAATGTAATTCCTGGCACTCACCGCCAACTATGTTAATTTTTATATTTTTTAAGAGAAGTGCAGCAGAGCTGGCAGAGATAGTGAGTAATTCCCTTGAAGCTATGTCCCCACTGATTTGATTTTTCCTTGACAGCTTATCCATCATGCTATATGCTTATTTAGACAAATAAATAAGAGAGCTGTTATCTGCCAGCCTGGCCCGAGGGCTTTTAGCAACACCAGAAAGTCTGCCGGCTTTCCTTTCAACATTCAACAAGACGATTAGGGAATCACATTATGGGAAACGTGGATGCTACAAGCTGGAGTGGGAAAAGCAGAGCTGGTCTAAAAATGGTGAATTCACGAGAAGTTCAGTGTTGGTTGGCACAGGAATGTCCCTCTGACCAAAGACCCTGAGCAGGGATCAGGCTTGAGGAAAAACTCGGGTCTAATTCCATGTGGGGAACAGGGCAGTTCTGGGATTCATTGCAAGCACTGGGAGAGAGACTTTGCTAAAACATCAGGCTCTGAAGAAAACAGATTTGGGTCAACTGAAACATTTTGTGAATTCGTGTTTGACTTAACAAGTTGTTTCATTCTTAAAATTTAAGCAAGTCAAAATGTTCCCTTTCAACATCTTAACAAGAAACAGTACACCTTTCACAAGTGTACCTGGGTTCAGTTTTTAAATGCTTACAAGTGAAATGACACCTTTTGCTTGAAACTAAGTGACAGATTTTACTCATCCTAAATGAGTAATTTCATTTGGTGCAATGGGGGGTGGGGAGCAGGGGATTTCCTTTTGAATCTCCCCTGAAGTGGGTTTTTTTGCACGATTTTTCAGTACAATTTAGCAAATAACTCCTTCCCTTTCATCAGAAACCCTTTAATGCATCCCCAGGAACAGCCGCTTCTCCACCTGGTCTCCACCTGCTCTCCAAGGGAAATTTGTGTCTTTCAGGGAGAATAAACCAGCTCTTCCCCATTCCCAGCTGCTGGAATGGACCTGCCCCATCCCTGTGCTGTTCCCTGAGTGACTCCCTGAGCACGGACAGGCAGAAACTGAAGAAATTCGCTCTGTTTGCAAAGTGTAATTTCAGGAAAGTTGATGGGAAATTATAATTAATGTGAAAGTCTCGTAAATGTTTGGGTCTAGCTCTTTGGGTCCACACTGTGTGCAAGTGACAGCCTTGCATGTGCAAGGAGGACAAACACGCACTGTCCTCCTTTCCTGCACACTCCAAATTTTACTGCACAATCTGTCCTGGAGGTTTCCAAAGTGTGGCATAATGGGATAACTGTCAGTCAGGCAGAAAATCAGCCCTGAGGCACAGCCCCAATATCTGTATGAAACTGCATCTTCACTCAGGCAACCATAAAAAATTCCAGGTCGAAATGAAGGATGGAGCTGTGTCTCCATCCATGTGGGTGTCTGGAGAAGACCTGATCTGGTGAAAGGTTGCCATCAACTTCATAAGGCTCCGATAAATAGCAGCTTTTCAAGGATGACTTCATTCCTCCCTGAGATGGGTTGGAAAGCTGGAAAAACCTGCCTTATAAAAAACGGTCTCACCAAAATGAAGATCTCCCCAAGTTCAAAGACCTGAAGGAGTAACAAGTTATATCTTCCCTCAGCTTTTTAAATAAATTCATTTCATTAGGGAAAGTTTAAAGTGACAGCTTTTAAAAATCACTTCTCATTCTTTGCCCGTTCTCTCTTTCAGCACCACAATCACACCCCAATTAAGTAACTGTACTGCCTACAATAAAGACTAATGATCCTCCACTGGCCCCCACCTCCATCAGCAGCTTCAGAATCCCACCAGAATCCCAATTAACACATTGATTTGCTTAAAAGGAAAATAGTGATCTTTGGCTGTCCACTCCAGCAGCTGTGTGTTCCATCACCCAGTCTCCAACAAGCCCATTGATTTCCCTAAAATAAACCCAGCAAATGGCCATTAATTCCCCTCCCTTTACCGCAGGGTCCCGCTCCAATTCCTTTTGCTGGAGCTCTCCGGGATGTTTTATCTAAGAAAGCTTTAGGACCAACATGCTGTGCTCCTCTCCTGCTGGCCCACTGGTTCATCACACTGATTCCAGCTGACTGCTGGTGTGGGATGGAAGGAGAATGCTCAGCGAGGGTGTTTGGCTGCCAGTTCCACTTGCTGAGGCATCCAGAGAAAGCGGGCGAAGAAAAGGGTCAGGAAAGCCTGGATGGTGAGGTTGTGTCCTCTGCAATCACTCCCTGATAATTAGACTTGGTAATGAGGGAGCCCTCATTAGAGGACGCTATACAAGGAGTCTGCAAATGTTATTCTTGAGGCTGGTGGAGGTCAGGAGGGAGCACATCCACAATGCTGACCTGCCCCGGGGCCCAGCGGAGGAGCAGCAGCTCCTGTGCCCAAGGGCGACCTGCTTAGGGGCTCCTTGCGAGACAAAGCAGCACGAGCTGCATGTCCGAGGAGTTTCCCGTTTGAGAGCGCTCACCATGCTGTGCAACACACTGCACAGAGAGGTTATAAATAATTAGGAATGAGTGACCCGATTCAGATAATAGAAGTAACCTGCCTGGGAGCTCTTTCAAGCACTTGCCTTCTGCCCAGGCTGCAGCGTCACAAACTTCTGCGGGACATGCGTGAAACAATACCGCAGATGGCTTTTTGAGTAAATGACACCAGGCGTCTTTTGAGGTTTCAGCACAACCTACAGACTTCCCAGATGGAAAATACCAACTTCCAGCAGCCACCTCGGCCCCTGTTCATCACAGGCAGCCACAGAACCCCGCTCGCCAATACCCGCAAGGCTGCCGTAGTAAAACCTGCCGTAAAACCCACCGTGAAATAATAACCAAGTGATAAAATTACAAGTAGGAACACATAAAAAAAAATCACATGCACTGCAGGAACAATGATAAAAGCCTGCCTCTCAACCTGTCTAATCTCACACGCAAACCACACCCTTGGGTATTGCCAAGCAGCTGAAAGCAGGAGAAGGAGCAGAGTAAATGAAACCACATGAATGTGTGATGTGGAGCCCCGTTCTGAAGCCATATTAGAGAGTTTCTCTTTTACTGATCATATGAGGTTTCTTGGGGAGGTTTCCTCCCTGACAGGATTTGAGAACCAGGAGCAAGTGGGACACAGAAAACGTCTCTGGGTATTTCAACAAGCAGGCTTGACATGCTATGGAGTTCTTACCTGTAGCTGCACCGTGCCAGATAACTTGGGCAAGAGACTGGGGAGCTTCCTTTAGGAGGGGTTAGGCTCTAGGTTTTTGCATATCCTTCAGGAGACATCTTCTGTGAAGGGGAGAGAACAGAAAGCGTAAGAAGGCCCTACTCAACAGGTTAAAGAAATAAATCAATTAGTGATGGACATAAGGTACATCTTATGGATTTCATTGTAAAATACATTTTCCTCTTGCTTTTCTTGCTGGCTGCCCGGTGAGAAATTAAGATCTGTGTTAATTTTCAGTCAGAGCTGAGTCAGGCTTAGCATCTTGCTTTACATCTCCTGTGTCAGTATAGCAAGTTAAGGCATAAACCAGCCAGCAGTGATGTCTTAGTGAATCCAACAAAAGGTTTGCTAATGTCTTAGACAAAATCAAGATTTCACTGGCCTGATACTCCAGTCTACCTGAATGCAAATTTCTTTCCCTACAATGGGATTTGAATAATGTTCAAACCTTCAGTTTTTATGGAGAGGCCAAATCACATGTGGTTATTGAATTCAAAGCCAATACTTGCATCAATATTATTTCAGTTTTGTGGTGGGTTTTTTTTTTCCTTTCCCAGCATTTGCTTGACTTCAAGAGCAAACATACACGTAAAACCTGGCTGCCGTCATCTTTTCAGCTAGGGACCACTCTACGTACTGGAAGAGATGAACATGCTGCAACTTGAAAATGTGCAGCTTTTCGGCTCCCTCCTGCACGCCAGCACACTACTAGAGCTTTGGAGATAACCACAGGGCACTAGACAGTCTCTACATCACAGCAATTATTTCTGATGAGAATAAAATGAAGATAAAGCTGAAAACAGCACTGCACTCTCAAAAGAGTGATTGGAGGGCTGAACCCTGGGCAGCGAGGTACGTGGATTTTAGCAATACGCAAACGGAATGTTAAGCAAAGCCTTACATTTCTCATCTTTGCACTGCCAAAACCCAGCACCTGTGGCATGCCCACTCTGAAACTCGCCACTTGAAGGGGCAGTGGGAGGGATGTGATGCCAACCACACCGAACCGAGCGCGTTTTCTTGCTTGGAGGATGAAAGGGCAGGTTCTGCTTTCTGCACTCTGCTCCACAGCCTGGTCTAAAGTCTCCTCGCCCACCCAAGGGCCAGCTCCAATTGTGGAGGCCCAGACTTCCAACATACCTGGATCTCTGGCTGTTTCCTTCTCGCTCTTTCCCCCCTCTTTAACACTAGGAAAACATTGCCAAGGGATTAGCGTTTGCCGTAAGAAAATGGTTGGGTTAAACAATTCAAGTCTGAATCCTGTTCCAAAACATGCGATCATTTGCAGAGCTTAAAGAGAATTACAAACACTAATTGCGTCTGACAGTGCGCCTGTGATGGCAGATAAAGAATATTAAAGCCATTTCACTGAAAGGTAAACAAAGGTAGGGAAAAGGAATATAATTTCCCTGAGCTCACACAGAAAATCTGTTCTGAGGGCGAGAGGAAATCTCGACTTCTCTGGTTCTGCCATGTCGTGCCCTGTGTCAGAGAGAAGCCCTCTGTGAAACTGCAGTCTCTGGTCATTAATTTCTGCACCGGGAGGACCTGGCATCTTGTTTTCAAAATAACAGCTGCTAAAATACACAGGCTAATAGATACATCTGCATTCACAGGGAATATTGTCATTCCCCGTTCGGATTTCCACATGCAAATCTTGAATTAGTCTTCCAACAAGTTCGTTAGTGAACGATGTCTCATTTGCACACGCTGTTTTGGCAACTGTCTGTGCAATTTCCAGCATGCAGGACTGCATGCCTGCCCTCTGGAAACTGAAGCTCTTTAGCAACCCTTCATGTAAAATTCCCTATTTTTCTTTCATTGAATTAAGCTGATCTGAAAGCTGTGATCTCTTTTTATTATTATTATTATTATTATTATTATTTAAAGGAAACCAAGAGAGCGTATTGCAAACGACGTCCTTAAAGATGAGTTAAGAGTGTGACTGACTTTGAAATCACTTTAGTCTTCTAGTTTTTAAAGAGGTTTATTCTGATTAACTGACCTGAATGTTAACAGAACTGGAATTTTAATTTGTATTCAGACTGTAAGAATATCATGCACTCAGATGAGACAGTGTTGTTTAATTAGGTCTAGTAGTTAACTCAGAAGAAAGTAAATGTACTGCTAGAGGTTTGGAAGACTGCTACAGGCTCCAGGGATTTGCAGGAGTTTGGAGAAGCTTAAAAATAAGAAGTCAGTAATTTTAGGAATTAGAAATGAGTGCTTAGAAGGTATTGGAAAGGTTCTGCAAAGTCTGTAGTCAGCATCTTTGAACCTTGTGCTTCCCATTAGCGTAATGACCTTGGAAAGATTTGAAATTTTGCAATCCAATAAAGGAAATCATATATATGTAAGGTTCAATTTCTGTAATTCCAAAGAAACCCCTCAGATAATATGATAAATGTGATAGCTACAGTATCTTCCACAGGATTCTCTGTGTTTCATTTATGATGCAAATGAGCTGTGAAAATTAGAAGTAATGTATATGCCACTGACAGCAGCCATTAACAGCAATGGGATATTATCTTCGCAATTATAGTTGGAATATTTGCACTTTTCTCTATAGTTGATAAAATAAATTATACGTGTTTTTTTCCGATTGCTTATGCCCACAAAGTTTAATACATTGTTGGGACTTTGCTCCTGCCTTGTTGTTTTCTCATTGTTGTTATTTTGGGGCATTTTGTTTTTAATTGAAAGAAACATTGCAAATTACAGACTGACATATTTCTGATGAAATGACAAGGCAAGCACAAAGCCGTACAGAGCTGACAAAATGAGATCGAAGAGGGAACTATTCTTTAAACTTATAAATGTGAAAATTGATTCAAGAACGCTAGCTGTTTTCAATTTTTTATTACAACATAATTGAAGGACACCCATGTTCTTACAAACTGGAGCTTATGTTCTGATATGAAAATATAATTAACACTTAAATCGACACTTTCATGTCCTGCGGAGTGGAATTTTTTCTGCTCTCGGATGCAAGCGATTTGTAAAGAAACGTGGTGACAGTAAAACATCTCCAACTGGGGTGTCCTCCTGGAGGGGCCACGGGCACGAGTCGCTCTGTGGGTCTGCCAGCACCTGGGAGGGCGGGATGGATTATCCCGCGGGGCTGCCACGGAAGGGGTTTGTGGTCCCCCTGCAGCAAGTCCTCTGCAGGCACTTCTGCCCCTCCGTGAGGCACTGCGGGGACAGGGCTGGAGAGGGCTGGGAGCAGGAGGACAGCTCTGCAGGGTTGGTTCGTGTGGCTTTCCAAACACCCTGTGGGACAAGCACTTGGGAGGGCATTTTGAGTTGTCCTTCGCTGTCACATCACAAGGGGGGATTTGGAAACGGCCCCGTTTTCAAATTCCCAATCCACTTTTGTTCCCTGTGTTCGTGTATCTTCCCTGTGGTTTGCTGGCTGGTTTTTATGAAAGCCTGCGCTGCAGAAGGTATTTCCCAGGCCGAAGGCTCCCTCTCAGACTTGCTGAAGTGAACGGGAAGACTCTGTGTAGCACAAAACCCCTTCAAACACAGCTGTCGTTGTTGGGAAGCTCAGCTCGCTGCAGTCACACCCGGGATGTGTTTCTGTGCCCCGCACAGCGAACACCCTGCACAGCCACACCTGAGCTCTCTGGGCAGCAGGAATTTTCCAAAGCCAACACAAAATGTCGCTGTAAGGGGTAGAAAGGGCTGGAAAAGGTGTTGCAGTTGCTTGGAAAGATAACTGTGAATCACGCAATACAGAAGACTTTGAACTTCATTGTCCAAATCCATAAGTCCAGTGTTAAACCAAATTACACGGTGGGGCTTTTGGGGGGGATTTTTAGATTGAAACTTGTATGACTGTGCAGTGGCTTCATTGTCACACCTGTGCTTAGGCGGCAGTGAAATGATGCAGCTCTGTTTCCATCAAGGCAGCAACCAAAGCCTCATTTTGCTCTGTAGAGCAAAGAAAAGAGCCAGAAATCCTTCTCTGGTGGCAACAAATCTCTACCAGCTCCATACAGATGCAAACACAGGCTTCAGCTGAGAAGGATGAGCAAGGACTGACTGCATCCAGAAGAATGACATTGACTGGAACAGTGCTCAGCTGTGGCCTTCATTCTTCATGTTCCGCTGAATTGCTACTGAATCCCTCCCTTCTTTACCATGGAATGACAGCAATGACAACAATCTGATCAACATCCACCATCCTGGAAAGTCAGCACAAATGAGTAGGTAGCTCAAGGAAGGGATAGCAGGAACTATCTGAAGTTTAAATACCATGAGTAAGAAGAAAAGGTTGAAAAAAGTGGATTGGTTTTGTGTGGGACTGAAGATTAAGGAAGGGCATGGTAATGGCCTAGTGCTGAGCAGAAGGTTGGTTTGGGGGTGGTGATGGTTAGTTATTTCCCTTCTCCACTGGAGTTAGGACATCAGCTTAAGAAGAAATCAGCTTAATTTGCAGGAAAAAAGGAGAGTCAGGTAGTGAACAGGCTCTCCGGGTTCGTTTTAGTCCTCAGCCTCTGGCAGGTTTCTAAGGCTGTGTTACACAGACACAGTGGCTCACCAGGGATATTCCCTGCGCAGGAGGAGCTGAGGCTGCACAGCACAAGGACAGGACGTGCAGAGTTGGCATCAGTCCGCTCTTGTGCTCTAGTTGTCAGAAAAAGTGGAGCTATTTGGCCTAGGGAAGGTGTGTATTCAAACGTGTCACTAACCTGACCCAGTCTCATTGAAAATTTTAATGTATTTCAGACAAAAATGGGAGGTGATGGGCGAAGTTCCACTTCAGGAAGTCATTATGTCACTTTTAATTTTCTTCAGAGTAAATAATGTATTTTTCTATGACTTTCCAAGAGTCTGCATCAAAACATGCATTTTGGGTTTGCTGAAACAAAATGAGAAACGTGAGGAAAAATCGACCCATCGTTTTCAGGGAATGTCGGGGTTTTGGGCTCCTGTTTGGACAAGAAGCGAAGCTCGGAAGTGCCGAGTGGTTTGTGTGTTGGAACAGCTCTGCTCTCCACGGCACTCGAGTGATCTTTGGCCTCTGGAGACTGGCAGGGCTCCTCAGGATGCTCTGAGATTCCAGGGCTCTGTGGGCTGGATTGGCCTTCCCGTGCCGCCGCCTTGGCCTCAGCTTCGCCAGTTCCTGCAGCTCCAGCCTGGGAGCATCCCCTGCAGCTCCTGCTTCCTCCTCCCTGCCCTGGCAGAGGCTTGTCATCCCCGTAGCTTTTGTGAGAATCTTTATTTCGTTCGGGGGAGGATGAGGAAAGGGGATGAGACCATGGGAGTGAATCGTGGGGTTCAAACTAACGCGGCAGCTCCGGGGGCTGCGGCTGCAGCCACGCTCCTGCAGGTCCTGCAGCAGGAGCACTGCAGTGGCTTCAGCAGATTCCTGCACAGCAAGCCCAGGCTGGAGAGGCTCGTTTAAAACATCATCAGCCATCTCCTCCTGCGGTAATCAGCTAAAGAAATACGGCTGGGCACATGAAAACCCGGGAAGGTAATAGAAGCTGGGGGAATGGAAGCTGGTGCCTGAAACAATTAAGAGTTCGGAGGTGAGTCAGAGAAAAAAACAACTGCTTTTTATTAAAAATTCGTTTCAATTTCATGGGCAGGCTGGAGAAGTAATTCCAGCACAGTCTGGCTTCAGAGAAATGCCTCCCAAAGAGCAGGATACAGAACAGCTAAAGAGCACCAAGAAGGCAGAAGGAGTGTTGGAGCAAACTTCTCCCAGCCCGGCACGTCCCGGCCGGAGAGCGCTGGAGAATTGCAGTGAAATGTCCTTGGTGCAGGGAAATTTACAGGTTCTTCTGCAAAAAAACTCCTCTCACCAAACTCTCCGAAATCATATCAAGTCTAATATCTGCGGGGCCAATGATGCACCAGGTTTGGAGCATTACATCACCAGCACCCGGCTCCATTGGCTGCTCCTACCCCGAGGACAAGACATTCCTGCTCGCACCTTTTCAAAGCTGCTGCTTCTCAGGAATTAACTCTTTGAAGGGTGTCACCTCGGGACAAGTCTGAATTCTTGACTGATACATATATACAAGTGTTTAATACAAGAGGTGTTGTTAGTCACAGCTTGAACCTCCAAAGGAACAGCCTGTCTCTTCAGTTCAGATTGCTTCTCAAGCTTCGCTGCAGAAAAATGAACTATGTATTTTCTGTCCTTCAGAGGGAAAAGAATCAAATTGTCAGTGGTATCATAAAAAAGAGAACAGGGTGAATCAAGAATACCATGCAATGTTGGTAAATAAGGCATTTACAGAGGAAAGAGAAGGGCTGCTGCTGCGGCGTAACAAAAGACTCCTCTCACTGGTTAATTAAATTAATCGGTGGCGCTGCAAAAAAGATGCTGCAGATGCAGGTTAGCTCTGCCCTGCTCGAATTTGCGTTGCTCTATTTCAGGTTGCATCCAGAAATAGCTGGTAGATCTAGACAGTGTTGCAGGGAAAGGAGTGGGGTACATCTGTGTGTGTGTATATTTTGAGTATGTGTGTTCTTTCCCCTTTCCAAATTTCCGCTTTGCCTAGTAAGTGTGAGAAATCAGTTTCATAAGATTACTGCCCAAAAATCAGCTGATGAGACCCGTTGCATTCTAAGTAATTTGGTTATATAACTTTTCAAAAAAAAAAAAAAAGAAAATAAAAAGAAAAACCACAGTGGGGGAAAAAAAAACCCAAACCCCACAGGAAGATGCAAGGAAGTTTCTGGAAGATCATTTCTTGCTTAACTTTTTTTTTTCTTTCTTTTTTNTTTTTTTTTTCCTGAAGAAATGTTGTTCCAGGGAGTGTCTGACTAGTTCTGCAGCTTGGCAAAAAAGCCAGACGTTACCTCATAGCTGCGGCCAGACAGCCCATTTCTATGCCAGGCAACCACTGCAGAAGCAGCGAGTGCAGGGCCCTGCTTGATTAGCGCTCGTGCTGCTCCGAGAGCCCTGCAGTGTTTTGTTCAAGGTGGGCTGCTCAGAGGGGGCTCAGTGCGCTTTTGTGCAAGCGAGCCAGAGGCAGGGGGGACGTGGGCAGGGGGGCACGGGGGAGGCAGGCTCGGGGACACAATAGGGGCAGGCTGCATTAATATTCCTCGGTCGTGTTATCTTGGGGAAACAGGATCTGCTTGATTTGACCCGGTCAAAAAAAAAAAAAGAAATCAAAAAAAACCCCCCATAAAAATAATAAAAACAACCCGCCAAGTACCACATCCCTAAAGGTCAGAGGAAAAGAAAGAGATGGGAAACAAAGAGAGTGCGGGTCAAACTGAATTAAATGTTTAATTGTCTCCCTCGTGCCTCATCAAATAGCTGTCTTTAAAGCAAGAGGGATCTCTTCTTCCAGCCATAATATTACCAATTCATTGGTGAGCGGGAAGGTGAGGAGTGTTTGTAAACATTACAGTCGATATCATTTCCTCACGCTCTCCCTCACCGTTGATTTGCCGTGTTTAACCGTGTCATTCACCTGGGGAAGCCGTGTCTGTACGCTCCGTACCCCAAATGCCGGGGGCCCTGCAGGTGGAGTTTGCAGCCAGTTGTGCCCCTTGCACAAGAGAAGGGCGAAGAGCAGGCACGGAGTGGGCAGAGATGCTCCCACACCAACTCCCGGCAGCCGAGCTGTGGTTCCGCGCTCCGCAGTGGAGACAGGCTGTGCCAGGAGCCGGGAGAGGGAATGGGGTGCCTGGCACAGCCCCGGGTCACCTCCTCGGGGCACACGTACCCACGGGGATGCCACGGGGCGCTGCGGCTCCGTGACCCGTCCTCATGTGTCGCCTCTGTTCTGGTAAATGGCGGTAGAAGTTTCCCTACGGGAGAGAAAAACCCCTCGCATTTGAATAAATTTATTTTATTGGGTGACAAGATAACTGCTAATAAACTCACCCTTCTACCTCAGAGTGCTGCATGATTGTCAGCAAATTCGATATCAGAAAATGTGTGGGTTTGGATTATCTTCAGTAGTCAATTTTCCAGATGAGAAAAGTTGTAGATGAAGAGGTAAAATTAATTGGGTTTGGTCACATATAAAATCAGAGTCAAGATCAAACCCTTAACAGCTCTTGACTCTGAGTCTTGTGTTTGACCCCTAATGCAAGACACACACCCGTGGGAGGCATGAATCAGTTCTTATCCAAGAACAACTTCTCCTGAAACTTCTAAGACTTTTTGGGGTTGATTTTTTTTTTTTCAGGGAGGAGAAAGGGAGCTTACAAGGAAAAGCAAATTCCCAGAACTTTAGGCATGTCAGCTGGAAGTTGGAAGAGGAGAGGGACTAAAATTTTCTGCTCATGGACTTAGAACAAAAGTGGGATTCCATCTGACCCGGTTAAGACCAAGTCCAGCTGCTGTATTTATAAGGCCCAGCAAAAAACCCCAGTGGGAGTTTTTCCAAGATTTATAAGAGATGTGCTCTGGGTCTTCCCAACTTCCCCCAAGTGGGATAAGGGGCTGGTAATTCCAGCCCTCCCTCCAGACACAGCACTGGAGTACAGCTGCTCCGGCCAAGTCCTTCTGCTCATCCTGGGGTATCCTGGAGGAGATACTGGGTATCACCCAGGGTGCGTGCTCGCTGGAAACACCACAGGCTCGCTGGGGACACTGTGCTATCAGTGGCAGTAGTGTCTGTGGCCATGGGTGCCTGTATCAGTAACCACTGTACTCACAGAGCTTTCCCGCGGTGCAGAATACGGCAGATCCCCTGGACTGCAGGGAGCCCCACAGGGCTATTTGGGGATTCCAGTCACAGGGCTGCAGAAGGGAAAAAGAAGGAAATTGCTTTTTCTTCCTTTCTGGCAAATAAGAAGTTGCAGCAGTGAGCAGGTGGATTGCTGGGTGCTGGGGACTGGGCTGGCTCTATCCCTCTGCCTCTCTCCCAAGCTCTTCGGATCACTTAAATACATTTAAATCCCATTTTACAGTCACCATAGGAGCAAATAATTTTGAGGCCAAATTTCCTTTTTAGCATAGTTAAGTTTAGTGTAGAGTAAATTTCCTCAAATTCTGGCTTGATGCTTAAAAACACCTTGGCACATGGGAGCGGATCCTAAGCCGCTCCTGGCTCCTCTAACTTTTTCCCCAGTGTGAGGGGATTTGCTGTTTCTTCGTTCCTCACATCAGTGATGACAAAAGAGCATGGATGTCATGGCTTCCAGGGATGTTCTGAGCATCACTTGGGAACCTCTGGACTGCAGCAGAAACACGTGCTAAGGAAGTACAGTTGGAGGAGTTTGGGGCATTGAAGGTCAAGGTACAGAGTGAAAACCTCAAGGACAGTTTCAACCCCAAGCCAACAGCACAACACAGATGGAAGGGTGGTTTGTGCAATAGGAGTAGGGAGGGATAGGTGAGTGTATTTATGGGATACAGTGGAAGAAATGCATTAAAAAGTAGAAATCCTTGACTTTAACCAGATCTTCCCTTCCAGACAAATTGGAAGCAGTTGGTGAAGGGGAGACTTGCAGGGTGATGGGCAGAAATGAGAACCAGCCCTGAATACCCTGCTCAGGAATGGTGAAGCTGTCAGTTCCAGATGTGGTCAGGAAAAGGTTATATTTATGCAGGGAATGGGAAGAGGAGGAGGAGGAGGAGGAGGAGGATGCTCATTGTGGTGTCTCGGTGTGGATCCAGGAGTTTACTCTGTGCATGGGCATTGCCCGTTGGGAAATAGGTATAGATGGAGCTGCAGCTTCCTTAGAAGATAACAGAGGTATTAACATTAAAGAGTAGAGATTGTTTAGATTGTTTGGGGAGGAAGAGAAAGGAATGAGAGAAGAGAGAGCTATTTCAGAAGGGAAAGGATTTATTAGCCTTTGAAAGTAGGGATCTGAGAGGCTGGAATGGGGCTGCTGTGTCATTATGGGCTGCAGTTGGAGATGTTTCAGAGAGTAAACTAGTAATAGAAATATTTTATAGGCCACCTGACCAGAAAGAACAACTGGACTGTGAAATGACTGTGCAAATAAAACAGGCATGTGAAAAGGAGAGAGTGGTGGAATTGAAGATTTAACTACCCAGGCATAGACTGGAATACATTAAGGGACGGGAAATAAGGCTGGAGGTGTGTTTGCAGATCAGACACAGACCTGCTTTCTAATTCAGCCTGAGCATCAGCTGCACAGCTTGGCTGCTACAAAGGGACTGCACGAGGACATGCACAATAGGGGAGAGCCCCGGGGAGGCAGCTTCGACAGCCTCCAAGGGGAAAAGATTTTCAAGGTGGATTGTGAAGCAAAGGATAAAGGGAATTTAAAAAAAGAAAAAAAAAAATTGGTCTGAGTGTCCTTAGACCTTGAATTTCAAATATTTGGGTTTTATTTGCCTCCCAGTTCCACAGAAGCAATCAGTGGTGTGTCTGCAGGTGTGGAATCGTGGCCCACTGATGAATTAAACCCTGGAATCACCCGGCTCTATCCCAGGTGAAGCTGTGTGTCATTAGGTAGGCCTGGGGAAAGAGGGGCTGTAACCAAGCCCTGGCCCCACTGGCACCAGGTTTGATTTAACGAGGCCAAGGCTTTGCCTGATGCTCATAATCTCTTTGGGCCATTGGGGAAGGTGGGAATGCAAAGGTGGGCTGAGGAGCCGGGGAGGCTCCCCAGGGGAGGGAGGGAGGGCTGGGGTTCCATTGCCTGCCATACCCCCCTCCTAAAGGGTCATCAGAGGGTGAGACCCTGCTCGAGGGGAAGCTTTTCACTGAGAGCAAAGCTTGAGACCATCTAGGACAGCTCTGAGAGGGTTTGGGGAAGGTTCATTGGCTCCTGTGGCCCCTTCCCAGGTCCTGGGCCAGGCACTGCTGGAGCTGCAACCATCTCTCCAAGAAAGGTGAGCTCTGGGTTGGCATCAGTGGGTACCAGGGGCTGGGGACTGTGGGTGGCACAGCTGGAGAGCCCTTTGGGGGTTTTGTTAGTAATTTTGGAGACTCTGCCTTGCTAGTTCTTTTTGCTGGTTGATTCAGAGGTGCTGTTACCATCTACATGTGAACATGACTGGTTTATTTTTTTATTTTGTTAAGTCAGAGGAAAAATGAGTCTCTTCTAGGCAGGGTATTGTGCATGTACATGTATAAAATGGACAAGGAATAGTTGATTTTTGAGTGGCTGTCATGAGTCATGCGCTGTTTTCTTGTAGCCCATATGTTTGATTTCACCTCATATATCCTCTCTGATTAAAAAAAAAAATTAAAGGTAAATAGCATGGTGGGTAAATTTGAGAGGTTTTAGGAATTTGTAGATGGGTCTGAAATAGCTGCAGGTATGACATGTAGTAATATATAAATATTATTACAATTGTAGAATTACTGGCAGAAAGTAACTTTCTTTTGTATTTAAAAGGAAGAAAGTGTGTGTTTAGGGGAAGCAGAAGGAAGAGGTTGTAGAGAGTGCAAAGAAACCTCAAACCCAACAGGTGTCAATGAATCACAGCTCTTAGTCACCATGGTGCATGAATCAATAGAAGACTCTGACTATTAAATAAAGATTCGATCTTTGTATAAAATATTACCTGATAACCAAGCAGCCCATATTGAGTGAATGCCTCGTGGAAGACTCAGAGTGAGGCCTCCAGAGAGACAGCTCAGTGCACAGTCATTTAGCAGGAGAAGCAAAAGGTGAATATTAAGAGTCTTTATGTGTATATAAAAAATAAATCTGCTATTATAAACTTTTATTTAAGTTTGTAATGGAATGAGACCGAGCACGCAGGTGCAATGGCTTGGAGTGCAAAGGCTACCGGAGAGAAGGTTAATTATGGTTGTGTTGTAAGTGTTTGCTTAGGAAAATGAAGTGCTGTGACAGGGGCTTGAACTTCCAGGGATGCTCTGGGTCAGGAGCAATCCAGGCTGTATCCCAGAGGGGGAAACGGGAGCAGCCACAAACCCCCTCTTGTGTGAGCCACTGCCAGCCCAAAGAACCCCTTCCGAACCATGCACAGCAAGGCGTGTGCCATCTCCAGAGCCAGGGACTCTTCCCTCAGCACCACTGCTGGCAAAATGGGGAGATGTGTCTGAAAGCCCCTTCCCTCCTTCCCTGTCTCCCCCACTCCTAAACCCACTAAAAATAGTGACTATTCAAGTGGATTTCTTTTAGTTTGTTCTGGTTTTTTGGAGGTGAGATGTGTTCATTAAAAATGAAGGTTTTGTTGTTTGTTTTTTTTTCCAAAAAGAACAAACATGATCTGTGGCCGTTCTGAGTTGTTAATCCACTTTTCCACATCCTTTTCCTTGAATATGTGGTGGAGAGTTTCAATCTATTCTCAATGCAGACCACTCATCAACTGAGTCTTCTAGCAGTGCTGGCAGGGTGTAATTTTTAATCCCCCTTCCCTCCAAACAACACACAGGCAGCAAACACTTCCAGGCTGATTGACCTGGTGTTGCTGGGCGGCTCTCACGATCCTGGTCGCACGTCTCAAATCCACTCTGAGAATTTAAAGCAACAGTTTAGAAAACTTCCCTTTTGACAATACGTTTGAGGTGCTCGAACTCTCTCCCAGGCTCCTGGCTGTGTTTGGAGGGCAGGGCAGCCCTGATCCGGGTGGCACAGGGCGGGCACGGGGCCGGCCGTGCTCCCAGAGCCCTAAATCCTCTTTGGCCTCCGCTGTCTGCAGAGCTGAGCCGCTGGGATGCTGCAGTCTGAGAGTGCTGGGATTTGTCTGCGAGAGCCAAATCATCTGTTCTGCTGATGCTTAGGATAATTAAACAATAGAAGTGAAATGATTAATAAGGTTCTTTTCTAAGGCTGAAGGCCTGGAGAGGGGCCACTGAATTTTACTAAATAAACTTAGCAGAATAGGGAGATTTGCAGCAATTATTGGCTCATTTTTTTCCTCGGGCTTTCTAACCCGTTGCTATAACTTATTGGCTTAAGACACTCCTTACACCCACATCACATTTTGCCTTGGGCCATTCTGCTGCTCTTGACAGCTGTCTAGGGCAAAAGGAAATCACCCGACCACAAATGTTTTCTCCGAACTTCATAAGAAGGGAATCTGAAGAAGTCAAAACCTTGGAGGTTCAGAACCCACTTTAAAAAGCGAGATAAAATGAGGGCCTGAAACGCGGGCACTGTCCTCTGCCCCCCTGGCAGTGTAGCCAGTTGTGCTGCTGCAACCGCAGATTAGGGGCAATGAGCAGCATCTGGAAAGGGTCGCCTGAGTTGCTGAGGCCACGGTGGTCTTCAGAAGCCAAATCACAGCCACTCGGTGCTGCTGTTTGGTGCCTGGGCGGTGATGCAGATGCAGGGGGATGCGCTGGGATGAGGTGGGATGACTGCAGGGACGAGCCCCAGCCGCCCAGGGATGGAGGGCACGTGGGCAGAGAGGTTTGCAGTGCCAGGTGGGCAGGACAGTCCCAGCAGGGTGATCGGTGTTCGAGCTAAAGCTGAATCATGCTCAGCAGTGATCTGGCTGCTGCCCATTCCAGGGTAGGGCAAAGGGGAAGATGCCTTTGAGCCCGCTCAGCCCTTGTGAACTGGCTCAGAACAGCACAGCTGGTCTCGTGGCAGGTTTTTGATGCCTGGTGGAGGTTTAGGTTGTTGAGGGTTTCAGTCCAGTATCAGGCCTGTACTGTAGGTGTTTGGTGTTTGCTGTACATCTGAAACACACCAAGTGAAGGGTATCTGTGAGAGAGGCAGGTTAGAGGGACTGGGAACAGACACACATCCTGGTCCTGTGCTTATGGGCACAACAGTTCGGTGATGTTCAATCTGTGCCACTGGTTCCCACAACAGGGGCATCAAGAAATGACTAGAAAATAATAAAAACCTTCTCTGTCCTCCCACTCAAGGGGAAGCCAAGCAAAACTTCAGGAAAGGAAATGCAAATCAGTGAGCAGCTGGTGTTCAGGGTCTCTTGTTTTCTCTGCAAATGGGTGCAAGGGAGTGATTGCACTGATTTGGGAAGGGCAGGGGTTCTTTAAATGCCAAAAGCTTGAAGATCTCACTCAGATGTCCTGTCTGAAGATAAGACAGACCATGAACTGCCTTTTAACTTCTCCCTTAGAATCTGCTTCAGAAATGTACACTGTCATTCTTCCACAGCCCTGTCCCCTTCTGCAGAGAGGGAGGATGGGAGGTGGTTGTGGTTTTGGTGTGAGTGTGACTCTGCCTGTCTGAACTAGGAAGAGATTAAGCATCTTGCCCAAGGTGACAAATAATTCACTGACTTTCCCTGGGGATTTTCAATACAACACATGCTCCAGCACAAGTCCTCTTTGGAGATTGTGTGCCTCTTTGTCAGCTTTACTGCCTGTATATGATGACTTTCCCCTTTTTGTACAATGACCGGTGTACCTGAAAACCTGGTTTGAGAGCAAGTTGGAATATTGTTCGTGGGAGTGAATCTGTCTGCAAGTTTCATAATGGTTGAGGATCTAGGCCTTTCAGCCTTCACCGTTCTTCCTCCAAACTTGTGTTGGAAAAACCTCGAAGGGATGTTCTTGTGGCTCTGGAATGCAGTGCCCAGTCTCATTCCAGTCTGCAGCTGTGACGTGGCTGCAGCTCAGCTCGCGCATCCCGACCCCCTGAAGGCCGATGGCAAATCTGGCTGCAAGAACAGTTGGAGGTTCGTGGCGCCGCTCCACGGGCGTCCAGCAGGGACAGACACAGCGCTGCAAAGCGCTAGCTACTGGCTATTAAAAAGCATAATTAAAAATTTAATTACTTCTGAAAATAGTAGTGTCGCTGGCTAGACATGCAAATCCCACTGCAAGCCGAGTAAGAAATTCAGGTTTCGAGAGGCCCCTTGCTGGGATGAGCGGAGCGAGCGGCCGGGATCGTGGCGTGGCGAGCGGTGGGTGCCGTACCTGCCCTGGCTGGCTCACCCTCACACCCTGCCTGCCTTCCCTGGCACTGTCTGTCCCTCTGGTTGCCTCCCGTTGCTGCACTTATCTGATGGTCCAAGTCACTTACTCTTATTTACATTGCCCACAGGGCATGTTGGATTGGAGCACATTTCCTCTCTTGTTACAGTTGATGAATGCAGCTCTATTAAAATATCATCTCATCCTCGCACTAGATTGCAGTCTGAGATAATATGTGTTTTTTCTATATCGTTTATACAAGAAAGATTATGTTAAATGCCAGACCCAGTAAATATTTCAAGATCCACTGCATTGCTGAGAACAGTTTCTCCCTGGGCATATGTTTCAGAGCCAAAGAAAACACTTTAAAAATTTCCTTCCTGTTTAATTTTTTTAAAGGGCATTTTCCCTATATCTGTTACTGAAATGACAAGTTGTCATGTTCCTTGATCTTATTACAGTTGCAGATGTAACTCAGCAGGGAATCTGCCCAAGTTTACATTTAAAATCATAAGACCCTGATTCTGATCTTTTTTTTTTATCAGTTTAAATCTTTCTGTGGTGTAGGACTTCCAGCTTTACCTCATTGTAATCAAGACCAGAATTGCTCCTAATTATAACACTTAACTCCTGTGTAGTGCTTTACACTTTCCAGGCTCTCTATATTCATCAATTAATTAATCCCCAAAGCAGTATTACATTCCCACTGAAAAAAAAAATAATTTGGGGAAGCAAAGAGTGAGAAGGGTGAGAAGAACTTGCCAAAAGGCAGAGGTGATGGAGCTGGTGTTGACACCATCACACATTGCCCTGGGTCCATCCCTGTCCCTCTCCTGACAAACAAAACATCATCCAGAGGGTCCTGGAAAGATGCCCTGCTGGGATCTGGCTTCCCCTGGATTTTGGGCACGAGGGGATGATTTAGAAAAACAAAAAAGCCTGGAGAATCACCTGTTGGTAGAAGAGTTTGTGAGGTGTCTCACTGAGTCCATGAGCACTGCTGGGCTTTTATCAGGAGGGGGCCAGAGGGTGGCCAAGCACTGGAAATAAAACCTCAGAGCCCTGAAACCTTCTGATGGATGGATAGGTAAGCACATTTAGGAGTAGCTGTATGTCTGAAAAGCTCACAGATGTGGATACCTAATGCAAGCAAAGGTGATGGGCTTTAACCTGAGTGGAGCCACACTTGTCCTGTATTTGAAGCATTTGCTCTGTGCTCCAGAGAGCTCCCTGTCCCGAGCTGATGTTAAGCAAAGATAACGACAGTGATGAGCAAAACAGCTCAGGGAAGAAGGGAACAGCTCCAGTTCCAGTATCCAGGGAGGAAGGGAAGAGCCCCAGTTCCAATCCCAGTACGTTCCTGCAGTTCATTCTCTCTCGAGCCCTCACTGAGGGATTGTCCTTCCCAGTGTGTCTGTGCAGGGAAATGTCCCTGTGTGGTTGTGTCACAGCAACTGCTCTGTGCAAGCTGCACCTGGGTAAATCCCTCCATGGATGCTGGAATAAAAGCCATGGCTGCCCAGAGACGTGTTTCCAGTTTTATTCCAGAATAATATCCAGGCAGGATATTTTACTGGCCTATCTGTAGTGGATTAATTATTCTAGTACAGCTGTTCTGGGAAGGTATTTCCCTGTAGACAAGCCCATGGAGGGTAAAGGGGAAATGTGAGCTTGTTGAGGGATTAGGCAGAAGGGTGGGATGTTTAAAGGTTCAGCTAAGCTTCAAATAAATGAATTGAAACCTTTGGAGGTTTTCCCCATCGTGTCTCATGGAGATCAGATCATTTTTATCAAAGAGAGAATAAAAAGGACTGAGATGCAAATTTTTTCTTACTGTGCTGGTTAGTTGGAGAGGGGAAAAAGAGAGAAGTAACTTCAAGAGGAAAAGCAGGTTACATGGGCTTTAGATTATGTGATTTTGGAAGGTGTGAGTCATTAGGAAAGAAGAGGGGGGAAAAATCATTTTCTCTGGTCGCTATGCAGTAATGCAGAACAGTTGTTCCTGTGTTTATTTCTGTGTTTTCCAGCATGGAAATTGTTGGCATGGGCTATTGTGAGATAGGGATTGTGCAAACTCAAACAGAAAAGCAAATATTCACCAATACAATGGCAGCTGATGCCAAGTGTAACACCTGATGCAACATGTTAAACCTATCAGAGATGAGGGATCATTAAACGAAACAAGTATTCTTTTAACTTTCATTTCCTGAAGG
The DNA here is from genome assembly GCA_013396755.1 of Sclerurus mexicanus. Taxonomy (NCBI): domain Eukaryota; kingdom Metazoa; phylum Chordata; class Aves; order Passeriformes; family Furnariidae; genus Sclerurus; species Sclerurus mexicanus. The sequence continues at coordinate 468,186 of VWZF01002534.1, forward strand.
GATTTTGATTTGTTTGGAGTATTTTAAGAATAACTGGAACAACTGCACTGGACTGGAATTGCACACCAAGCAGGGCAGAGAGAAGAAGTCTTTAATTTCTGCTTTTGTACTTCAGAGTCTGAAAACAGAAAAGTTCTTCATTAAAAACAGGGGCAGCAGAAGATTGAATGGTTTATTCCTCTTACAGTGGAATATAATATTTTGAATCAATATTTCATTAGTATAATTCACTCTTACATGCCTGCTTTTTCTTAAGAAAAATTGAAAATCAAACACAAACAAACCCAGCTGTTGTTTGTGTTCCTCCTGAAGGTCCTTTGCCTGTGCACCCTTTGTTTGTTCCTTTCCCTTGTTTCTTATTTTCTTTTTAAACTTTGAGGTTTATAAAAGTCAGATTCTTTTCAAATGTTTATACTGTTGCCTATACTAAAATCAACCCTTTTCAAGGAAATTAACTTAAAAGCAGCCAAGTCTGCTGACATGGTATTGTCTGTTGGAAATGCCTCTGGTCATGGCTGTGTTTCACAGACAGGTACGGGAATCGCTGCAGAATTATTCCCTCGCTTCCTCTGACCTGCCTTTTTGTTTGGGTCGTCTTTTGGGTTTCTAAGTGGATCTGTAGAGCAGAGTCACGTTGCTGCATAACCTGGGCTGCCAAGTTACACCCCTTGTACACAGCGGGTCCTTCTCCGCCCCCTTTCCCAGTCCGCATCCCTGTGATTGTTGTCCCTTCTTGCGGGGCAGCTCCATGGCCTCTTCCCTGGGTGCTGTGGGAGGCTGAGGGCTCTCTGGAGCTGCAGCACCCTCTGCACCAGGCTCTGCTCTACGGTCACGGGTGGTTCAGCCTGAGCATCCTGCCCAACAGTGCCAGGGCAAACCCTGGTTGTCGTGTCTTGCTCTCTCTATTCCGTGCACGAGGGCACTCCCAGTGCAGAGCCATCTCTGGCTCGCCACACTGGGACGGTTTGCTCATGGACCCGAACGCAGCAGTTCTCCCACCTGGCCCAGCTCTCCCTTGTGGCTCATCTTCCCGTGGTTCCCTCCCCAGGGCAGTCTCTGCTGGGCAGGCTCAGAGCTTGTGCTGACCCTGGGTGAGGAGGCAGCCGAGAGCACAACAGAGAGCCCTCAAATGCTTCTGGTTCACCAGCACAGACACAAAGTACACAGCAGGAGAACATCTGCCTTCAGGGAGTGCTGGGGAGGGCTTGGAATGCTTCAGTGGCTTTTGTGTGCTCCTGAGGTGGAAAAGGACAGCTCCCAGCCCAGCACACAGCAGAGTCAGTGCAGGATTCTCTTCTGGCTGAATACGTTGCCCCTGCCCGCAGCTCCTGCCCATCCTTTGCTGCAGGGATGGCCGGGCGGCAGCACAGGCAAACCCTGAGCTGTGGGACCAGTGTGGACCCCCGTGCCCTGGCAGTGCCCTCCTTTGGAGGCCTCGGCCCCAGCGTGTGTCCGTCCCTTGACTCGTGAGAGGGACGGGAAGGGAGCTCAGATTCAACTGCAGATGTTTTCTCCTGTTTAAAGAAAGCAAGTGGTGTTTGGGGAAGTTTCCCTTCTTGCACATCTAGTCTCGGCCTTGAACCGTCCCTCTCCATCCCACAGCTCCCTCTCCCCTAGCACGGATGTGTTTGTTTTTCACTGCTCCTTTGATACTGACACTTCTTCTCTCCCAGAGTTTAACTTTTCTGTTTAAGAGGCTTAAACATGTTTTCTGTATGTGCCTGGGTAGGTTTGCAGAGCCATTCAGGCTGGCTAAGGAAAGCCAGCCAAGCAGGTCAGGGACAAGAGCCTTCCTTTGCTTTGTGGATTGCTCTCCTGGTTGGTGAAACTGGCAGGACGGGGGGGGGAAAAAAGGGTTTGTCTGCGCTGTGTGTGTATGTGGAAATCTTTGCAGCTCCAGTCTAGACCTTCCCTGCTGTTCAGGGAATGAGGGAAACTGCAGCCGGAGCAGCAAGGCTGGGTGAAATCATAATAGTGCCATTGACACGGGCCGTGCTCGGGGCTTGCAGCCCCAGCAGCCTGTCGGGGGAAATGTGTCACCCCACGGTGACACGGCAGGGACCGGGGACCCTCAGCAACACCCCCCGGTGCTGCCGACTCCTGCAACACGAGGCGCTCCTGTGTCCCAAACACGCAGCAGGACACCCCTCTGAACTTTAAGAGGGTCCAGGAGAGCGTTGGATCAGATGTGGCACAAAGAGATGTGGCACTTTAGCAGCCCATTTATAGGGGAACATGCACGAGGTGGGATGAGAGGAGCTTTTCCTTGCACGGTGCCATCAGCGCTCTCCTCTCTGACGGGAGAAAATCGCATTCCCCGCCCTGGAGGCTGAAACACATCGAGGTTGGCCAAAGATGTTGTGTTGAGCCATATGTTGACCCAAATCGTCAGGAGATTCTGTGGGTTTCGTGTCCCAGCTTTGTTGCATTCAGGCCCTCCCTTGTGTTTGTCAGGCTTCCAGGGACTGATGTCTGGCGTTCCCACCCCGTCTGCCACCCAGTCCCAGCGAGCTTTTTGCTGGAACAGGAGCCTTTGATTTTTCATTTTGAAATAACTTTGGGGCTTGAAATTTCTTCCCTGGGTGTTTTTTAAGATTTCACAGGAAAAGAATAAAAAGTCTGTATCCAAAACAAAACCTTTTATGGTGGGGGTAAATGAAATGTTTCCTTTTTTTTTTTTTCCTTCCCCCTCCCCTCTTCCTTTTTCCTAATTCAATAATGGTTTAAAACACAAACTGGAGTCAAGCAGAAATGATGTTACAGTGCCATTATCCTCTTTTCCCTTCCTTTTCTTGGCAGTGATGCATTGCACTGCCTGCATCCTGACTTCCCCAGAAGACGCTTCCCGGGAGCCTGCTTTTCCCCAGAATTCCAACCCTGGCTCCCCAGGTTGTTCCTGTACGTACCAGATCAATGACATCAAGCCCCACCAGTCTGTAAAAATAGCAAGGTGGTGACTCAAAGCCAGAAGCGCTTTCCAAGCGGTTCTGTTGTATTTAGGATATTAACCACCCCTCCGCCCCGAGGAGGCAGATGAGTGTGGAGGAGGAAGAGGTTGTTTTGGAGATTTGGAGCAAAACTTCGAGTGGCAGCATTCTGTGACAGTTCCCAAAAGCAGTGCTGATTTACTGGCTCCTGAACTCGCTTATCTTTTGGCAAATCTCCTCCCCAGCCTGCTGCCTCTCCTCCTTGGGGTGCTGGGACATTGGGAAGGGACAACAAAAGGAACACCTGGCATGTCCCCCCTCCGTGGCACAGGGCCACGGGACAGCTCTCAGCAGATGGGCTCCTGCAGCCCTTGGAAGGTCACTGTGGCCCTGGTGACCCGAATTTGCATCGTGTGCCCCTGATTATTTTGTGAGGTGCTGCTGACTTTTAAGACCCACTCCTGCATGGCCTGACTGATGGGAAACAAAGCCTTTCTAAGCACTACTGGCAGCCACGGAGGGGAGGATGTGATTGCAAAAGGCATGTATGGCACTGGCCTGTGCTAGAAGGGAGTATTTCAATTGTGCTCTGCAAACTTTGCCCCTGCAGACTGATGGAAAATGGCTAGATGGAGCATGGATTCATTTTCTAAAGGAAATGAGGATATAAATTCATTTAAGAAATGACATGCCAGTTTTTCTTGCTCCGTTTTCCTCTCATAATAAACGGTACGGCTGCCAGGAATTTTTGTGAACATAACACTTGCTTTCTTATTTTTTTTCTTTTCTTTTCTTTTTTTTTTTTTTTTAAATCCTGCTCAAATGTTATAAAAGACCCAGAACCAGTTGTATCACATTTAGGACCTCAGCAGAGGTAAACCCCACTAAACAAATGAAGAATCCCTGTCCCTGTTGGCTGCTGACAGTGACACGGGCTGCAACATTACTTCCTCAAAACTTGGAGAAAATATATAACCCATTTACTTAATGGACTGAGCCATAATGTCATCAGTTAAGTGAATCCCGTGAATAAAGAACAAGACGAAGTAATTGCTTCCAAAACATTTCTGGAATGAAGTAAAGCTTCACAGTGACTGGTCTCCTGGGGTCCCCTTGATAACCTCTTTTGAGCAAAGTTTGTTCTTCTGTGACGCAGAGATCCCTCTCCAGGTGTTATTAAGGACTTCATTCACCAGACAGCTTTTAAGGGGGCAGCTTGATCGACCCCCACTGTGGCTGGGTTTGGGGATTGCCATCTTGGTTTGGTTTAAAACACAGCAGCTGGAAAAGGGCAAACAGCCTGATGTGCCCAAACTGGCCCACATATAGGATATTCCAGCTCCGTTTCTGGAGGTGCTGAGCACCTGTAGGTCCCACTTAGAGCAGTTTATAAACAGTGAAGGAATGACCCGGCAACACGGGCTGTGTGTCCCAGCTGAGACTGTTTCAAAACCGGTCTTCTGGTCCGGAGTTGCAGTTGTCACTCCTTGAGTGCTGTGGGACACCAGCAGCAGCAAGGTCTGCAGCCTTCCCAGATCATCTTTCACTTGGCTTTGGCTGCTTTCTAAGAGGTAAATAAACTGGAGGGGAAAGGCTGGTGTGCCATCCCACAGCAAGGGCAGAGAAGGAAAGCCTTACCTGGCAGGGGGCAGCTTGATGATGTGTCTGTAGAGACTCTTTGCTCAAAGATCTTAGAGTTGTTGAGTCTAGGTCTTCCCCTGATAATGAAAGGAAACAACTGTTGGAAACGCCATTTTTGTAGTCCACAGGATAAAAGAGTTGTTTTCGTGCAGCTTTTACTGGGTTGGAAGGGACATCTGGGGGTCATCCAGTCTGACTGTCTGCCCAGGGAAGGGCTATTTTCAAAATCAGATCAGGTCATATAAAATAATCAGTTTAGCCCTCGATTATAATTTTTAGAGGTTTCTGCCTCCATAGCCACACAAAGAACTAATCTGGCATTTGGCACAAAGAATTAGGCAGAATTTTCCAGCTCCAGAGCAAAAGCAAGGCAGGGGCAAGAAGCTCTTGAGGTAGGTCAGCTGTGGGCAGGAGAGCTCCTTTCTTTGCCTGTGGCAGACCCCTTGGCAAGGTTGCCACTTCTGATTCCCTCCTGTCCCACTGCCTGCTGGAGGTTGCGGGACCCTGTGCAGAGGGTGAAACGAAGTGTTTGTGTGGCTGCAATCCGGGGGTCAAAAACCTTAGGGAGCAGGGCAGGAATGGCAATGATAATTGTTCACCAACTGTGCCTACACAGCAAAATTAGCAGCATTCCCTTGTTCCTAACTCCCCTTCCTTATCCTTTGCACAGTGCTCCTATCTGCCCTTCCCGTGTGATTTTTGTATTCCCCTCAGCAGTTTGACTTGCACAATGGTGGTTGTTTTTTTCCCCCACATGCTTATTTTTCTGGCTACTTCACTGTGGCTGCTGAAATGTTTAGTTCTTTCCATCTGACTTCAGAGGTTTCTGGTCTTACAGTTGCTCTGGAAAAATGTAAGTGCTTAATTAACATGAACTACTGGAAGGGGAGAGAAAAAGGAAATACAGCATCACGTTCTTTTTGTTTGACAGAGCCAGAGCCCTGTGGTAGAGAACAGACAAAAAGGGCTTCATGAAGAGCCTGGATTCTCTTCCCATCCCAGAGCCTGATCTCTCCTTGCCTACTTCCTACTCCTGTGTCTTGCTTTTCTTTCCCATTCACTTATTCTCCCCTGTTGAGGTGCTGGGCAGCCCAAAGCAGGTCCCATCCAACCTCAAAAGAACCTGTGTCAGCTGGCAAAGCCCTGCCCTGTGAGCCCCCTCATCAGTGAAGAGAGACCCCTCAGAATGGTTCAGATCTTCAGTGGAATAAATCACAGCCTGTAAAAACCCTTTTTCTCTCCATTAGCTGCAATGGGAACCTAAAACTACCATGTTCCTAACCTGGACAAAGAAAATCTAGTGGGAACCTACCCAGGCTGGAGCATATGCAGTGTTTATCACCAGCAGCTCAGCTGAAAACTTTAACACCTAACTCTAGCAAATTATAACGCTAGGAAAAGCTGCTTTTCCTGGGTTTCTTTCACACAAAGAATCTCGTTGCTGAATATCACTATCAAAGCCGGCAGAGCAGAAGTCACTTGGGCTCTTTTTTTGTGGTGGCAGCGAAGGGCTGTAAGCAAAATGAAGCACTGCTCTTCTGGGAGTAAGTGAAAGAGCAGCATCTGCATTAGAGCAACACTGATGGAAACCCAGAGGAGACTTCAGGGCTGGTACTTTGTGAAGAGGAGCGATGAAGGCGCAGTGGTTGGAGTGGGGAGTTTGCCCTGTGGGGTCAGTCTTTGGTGGAAGCCAACGTTTGGTGCAGCTCAATGTGACGAGCAGCTCACCTTGTCGTAACCCAGAGGGTGGAGGGATTACTTTGAAGGGGAACGAGCTGTGCGGTGTTTGGCCACCTGGTTTCTAAAGACAGCAAAATGTCGAACACCAGCAAGTCTCACTTTAAAAAAAAAAAAAAAAAGGAAAGAAGAATTCTACCTCCAAAACTCTCAGAAGGCCAAAGGGTCTTCTGGAATGTGGTATTTTGTTTCAGAAGTGCAGTGGCACTGGAGCCTGGGAGTCAGGCAGGGGGGTCTGAAGGCAGCTGCCACTGCTGGCTGTGAGCATGGAAGAACAGGTCTCTCTTGGCACATCTGGTGGACTCACCTCCCTTTGTCCACCCTCATCGTTTTCCACACAGCCCTGCAGCCCTCTCCTCCCTGCCCTGTCCCCCCTAATCCTTGCTCCCGTTACATCTCCGGGTTGGTTTTGATAGATACACTTTTCCCTCAAAAAAAAGGTACATATTCATGAAAATATTCTGTCATTTGCCACTACGACTCGTGTTTTCTTTCCCTTCCTGCTGTGTGTTGGGGCCATCTTTAGCTCTGGAAGAGGTTGCTTTTTTCCCTTTTCCTGCTGCTTTTCCCACTTGTGCAGTGCTGAGCCCCTCAGAGCTCTCCTCTGCTGCCCTGAACTCTGGTGGAACACTCCTGCACGTGCTGAGCTGTCGGACTCATCAGCCAGCAAGGGGTGACAGACTCTACAGTAGCTGACATAGCCACTGGTAGGTAAAACAGCAATAAAAGTCTAATAATTAATTTGCTAAAGCCTTCTGTCATGGACAGGTCTCCTGACTTGGGCACCACCATTTCCAGCGGTCCTTCCTTCAGGGGGTGAACGTTTTTCCCCCAACATGGTACTGAATCATTCCCTAGGATGTGTGAGGTATTTGTGCTTGCACCATGTCGAGGTGTTGTTGTTATGGTAACTCTTCTGTATCAGTCTTGATTCCTCACACAGTGCAATTATAAAGGCTGTTGTTTTAAAATAATCCGGGCTGTCCCCAGTCCAGGGAGCCAGCACTGCTCAGTGAGACCCGCACATCCCCACCAAGGCAGAGCTGCTTTACCATATGGTGTTAAAAGTTGGTAAAGAAAATGACACATCAGAAATATTTCTTGTGGAAAATCAATGGAGAAGTCCACATTTCCCTTGGACTTTTCTCCATAGCTCTAAGACAGACACCTACTTTTTCTCTTTTTTTGTTTGTCTTTTAAATTAATTCAGCCTTGGTTCCCAGGTAATCACATGAGTCCAAACAAGCAAGACTGCAGTGCACTAATTGAAATGATTATATAAGCTGTGATACTTAGGCAGAGGTGCTTTAGAATAGCCCACTTTTGCCCAAGTCTGTCAAGGTCCATAAACTGTACAGCCACGCCAGACCTTCCTCAGTGTATCCCAGAAAAGGGATGGGGTGTCCCACAGTGCCAGGACCTCCCTGTGCCCCCTCCCTTCCCACCTTCCACCACTGTTTCACTTTTCTGGATGTGGAGCAGCTCAGCTCTCAGTGCAATATTAAGGACACACAAAATCCAGCGTCCACAGTTTGCCTCAAGGCTCCAAAACATTCCCTGGATGATGCCCAGGAGACAATAAATCCACTTCTATCTCTCCAGACTTTGAAGGACAGACATTTTTTCTTAAACAGACCCTCTCTGTTTTCGTTCCCTTATTTATCTGGAGCTGACACCTTAACACAGTAGAAGCAGCCAGGCACTAAAAACAAAGAGAAACTCGAGTCCTTGACTTCTTCTGAGACTTGCAGCCTGTGCTTAAGGAGAAAAAAGTATCTAACAAAGAGAGAAAGCGTGTTTACAGATGTCTCTGGCTTCTCTAAACATCAAGTAGCAGAGCAAAGATTAGGAGTTTCTTCTACTTCAGGAGATAATAAAAACAAAAAGAAGGAATAAAAATATTTACAGAATTAAAAAGAAAGCAACAAAAGATTCAGAGCACAAGGTGGTCCTTTGGTTTCTTGGGAAAATGTGCGGTGAGGCTTGAGATTGTTTGTCTGCATTGCAAACCTCCACATTGAGCTTCTGCAAAACGTTTCATTTAGCCGGATACTTGACCCTCTGTGCGGAAAACATGTCTCCAAACTGAAGGCAGGAAAGGAGGAGGCAAGGAAGAAGAAAGGGACTGTCTTTGCTGCTGTTACCTTCAAAGACTGCAGCATTTCTGCAGGGTGTCCAGACGGGGAAGGAGAGCTCTCCCATCCTCCCCCTGCTCTGGCAGATCTGCTCTCCACCCCACGGGCTGGAGGCTGATTTCACTCTCGAACCACTTGCCGTGATGTGTTTCACCAGGCCCGGGCTGCAGAGAAACCGGATCGCCCAGCAGGGCTGGCCGTGGTGGGAGAGTCAGCAAAGGCTGTTTGCTTCACAGCCAAGTCCTGCAGAGGGCAGGAACCAGAGCCAGGGAGAAGGGCGAGGTGGCCGGACCTCCAAAAGAGCTCTGTGGGATGGATGGCACGTCTTCTGTGGCAGTTCCCCCTTTCCTGGGCAGCTTTGGTGGAAGCGCCCCGTTGGTTGTGCCATTCCAGGCGGTGGCTGCTGAGGGTTTGTGCTCTGGAAGTCCTGAGGGGACGCAGAGGGCAGTGGGATCAGGAAGGAGGAAAGCAGTGACAGGAGAGGGAGGCAGCTGAGAGGACACGATTTGTCCCCAAAGCAGGTTGGGTGTTGGGTTGGCAACGGTGCACTGGTCATCCCAACAGGCCTGGCCATTCCCTTCCTCCATCAGTGAGGGGTCACAGCCTCTGGAAAACCCAGCCCTTCGTTTTATCGCTCAGATAAGGACTTGGGGCAGTTTAAACTTCAGGTAGTTGGATTCGAAGCTCTTGGCCTTGGCGAGGAAAACGAAGCTGGTCCTGGCCACGGAGGGTGGTTCTCACGTGGGTTTTTCTGTGAGACTGGCGCGTGCACGCAACAGGCACGGAGCCATCGCCACCAAACACATCCAGACTGCCAGCTGGACTTCAACCAGACATCCAAAGGTGAAATCTTATCTCCATGCCTGAGAGAAAACAGGAGGAGATGCAGATGGTCCCAATAAAGCATTGAAGGAAACAAAGTACACTTGATAAGGAGCAAGGGAAAAGGAGGACGAGAATTCCTAATGTCAGTGATTCTGTTAAAGACTTTGACCATGCCTTATGGGAAACTGCAAAGTTAAAATATAAATAAACTGACTCTAAAACCTCAATATTGCAACAGTAGTGGCTGAGTTGAATTTAAATTACCTTCTGTAATTCTTGGAATATCTAATGCTTTGAGAAAGTGTGGTGTTTTTCTTACCTCTTACATAACTTTTTTTGGTCAAATTTCTGAAGCAGTGCATTGATTTTGTTTTTGTAAGGCAGAGAGTATCAAGCCTGTTATCAGCTGCTTACACCTAAGATGCAAGGGCTAGACGTGCTAGAGAACTAACAATTCAACGAGTAGGGGATTCTTCTGAGAGCCTTGTCCGAGGATCCTAATGCTTTCCTCAAAAGTCCCTGAGTTTTGAAGAAAGATGTGGATGGAAACATCACGTTAGTCACTGCTTGTGTCTTTGTGTGTCTGCTGAGGGCAGTGCAGAGAGAATCACGCATAGGAGCTAAGTGCTGCACGCTGCATTGTGCTTTTGCTCTTTGCATCCTAAAAGACTCTTTGACTTGAGGAAAAGGCAGTCCTGTCTCTGCTCACCACCAGTGAAAACCAGACAGCTGCACACATGAGATCTAATTTGAAGGTGTAGTTCTGTCTTCCTCCTCAGAATAAGAATGAGTGTTACATCAGCAGGAGCGCAGGCTTGGCCTCCTCAGGGCTCAGCATTTTGGGGTAAGCCCGTGCAGACCTGCAATATTGAGTCTCTTTGATTAGCATTAATTTAATAATACTATTATGCCTCTACCGAACAAAAAATGAGTCTATAAGCTCTGGTGGTGGGTTTGGTTTTTTCCCCTTCTAAAATGGTGTATAAGACAAATAAATCTACGGGACACTCTTTGACTGCTGATTCATTTCTGATTCATAAAAATAAACAGATAGCAAGACATATGTCTGAGCCAAACAGCTCTTATTCTGTGGGAACATGTAAATGTAATAACACTCTTTAACAGGGTTAAACAATATTAGCCCTCTGATTTGTCATTATTAGTGTCACTAATTCTAGTTTCATGAACATCACTGAAAATATATGGCACGCAAAAAACAACTACCATAATGTGAGCACATGCATCTGTCTTTCCAGAAGAAAAACAGGCTTGGCAGGGACCGCAGTTCTGCAAGGATTTGAAACAACAACTTTTTATTCATTAAAATGTGGTTATGGTCTGAAAATGGACTTGAGGGAGAGGAGGAGGGAGGGAAAAAATGATGTCTCATTACAGACAGCACTTAGCCATTCCAGTTTGTCTTCCATTGCCAATGTGCACTGACAGATACAATGGCTTATTACTGCCCCCGTCGATGCCAGCGGAAAAATTCCCTGTTGACTTCAGCGGGAGAAAGACCAGATCCCAAATCTGGACTGCTGTCAACAGTGGGGAGCCAATGTCAGTCTAAACAGAGCAAGTTGGGTTTCTTTTCTGCCCCGTGTGCCTTCAGCAAATTGCCAGCTAAGTGCTGAATCCAGGCTCCTTACAGCTCGTGAGGAGAGCGGCCGGTCAGGCTGTGCCGAGCCTGGGGAGTTGGAGGCTGTGTGAACCTCGTGAAATATTTACAAGCTTTGCAAGACGTGATTGACTCCTGCAAGCCGGTTCTGCTCTGACTTCAGGCCAGGGCTCACCCCTTTCCCAGGACACTGCCCTTGGTCTGGGTGTCCACGTGCACTTGAAGGCACTGGTGGGACTGTGGCACCTGCTCAGGGTCACACCCCCAAACCCCCAGCCTGGACCGAGTCTCCTCCCCAGCATGGCCCTGCCTTGCTCTCCCTGCCTGCTCTCCTGCCCTGCCGACGGTTTCTCTGTGCCCACGAGCCTCTCTCAGCACAAAGCCTGGCACTGCAGGGCTCCCCTCGGAGCTGATGCCCACAAATAACAGCATCCCGAGCGGGGGGAACGACCCCGCTGCGATGGGGGGCCGGGCTGGCCCGAGACACTGAGCTGGAAAGGCACGGGGAGCTGTCTGCTGCCCCAGCACGTGGTCACTGCACCACTGGGATGTGGGGCACGTGGGACCTCCAGAGGCCAGAGTCACCTCCCAGGGGTCACCACACCCCAACAGGCAGCGTTTCCCAGGGAGCTCCAGCGTTCTCCCTACCCTACAGCAAGAGGAGAGGGGCTGCTCAGGGCGGGTACGATGGACACACACACCATGGATGTCACCAGCAGGACATCCATGGACACACACCATGGGAGCTGAGCACAAAGCCATAGGAGACAGGGCCAGAGGAGGCTGTCAGAGGTACGTGGCCTCTGCCTCAGCCCCCAGAGCAGAGGAGGCACCAGAACTGCCTCATGCAGTCTGGTCCAGGGTTTCCCTACTCCTGCACGTAGCTGGAAACATGTTTTCCTAATGCCTTAACCTCAGTCGTCTTCGCTGTAAAGAAGATGATTTCTGAAGGAACAAGAGGATTATTGTTCTCTTCATAACAAACTTCTGCATATTGGAAGACTTTTATCACATCTTCCCTCTTATCATATCTTTCCTCATTCTTTTCTTTTCCAGACTAAACAAACCCAATTCCTACAACCTTTCCTTGCAGGTCATGTTTTCCAAATCTCTTATTGTCCTCTTTGCTCTTCCCTGGCCTCTTGCCAGTCAACCTATTCAAACGATGGTTCCCAAAGCTGGACACCCTGCTCGTATTTTGTTGCTTTGGATATAGGACAGTGAGAAAGCAGAATTAGCAGGAGCTGATTTTTAATCCCCTCCATTATCCCTGAGCTGGATAGCACTGCTGCAGGGTTTTAAGAGAAAAAACAGCCAAAGTGGGAGCTCGCCGAAGCACCGACCATCGAATTACATCAATTCCTACTTATGACCATCTCTTAAATTATGCGAAGTCCTCATTAACCCCGACGTTATTGCTTGGCTCAGATAAATATCCACCTGTACGTCCAGCTCCGCCGGGGTTTCGGGGGCAGCAGGAGAAGTTTGCCTGGCGTCAGCTCGACTCCTGCCAGCTCCACTGTGCTCCTGCAGTCCCAGCAACGAGTGGATCACGACAGATATTGCTGCGCCGACTGTGGGAACAGGGGGAGGACACTGTTGTCATGTCCATGTTCTATCTGTCATCTACTGGTAGCTATTTATACTGCGCTTATCGCCGTGGTGGGATGAGCACGGGGTAATGGTAACACGTCGGAGAGCCTTTGAGGCAGAGAGCTGAGAAAAGAAAGGCACTGTTGGGGTTTAATGTGCCAGACTGAGCCTGGGAGGGAATCGCTACCTGTCACAGCATGGGGACTGCTCTGCAGGCTCGGCGTCTCTGCAGAGCCACGGCCTTCCAGTGGCACTCGGAATCCCTGGAAAATCACAGCCAGCATCGGGAAAATGCAAATCCCTCCAGGACGCAGCTCCGGGGCTTTAATAGCAGCATGTTTTATTCAGTCTGTTTCCCCAGCGCTGTGCGTTGTCCTTTATACGTTTTCAATATTTAAAGCTTGTTTTTCATGACAATGTTTCTTCTGACATTTCCACACCAAATTTCTCTTTTTCTGTGCCTCTCCATTCCAGAAATATGCGGTTTTGTGCACTGTCCTCCTACGGCTGTGAAATCTCTGGGTGTCCATTAAAATGAAAAGAGTGACAGAAAATGAAATTAGTTTTTATTATCTATGGTAGCAGTGCTAGGGAGAAGGTGGGAGCTGTCCCTGTTTGGGCTGTGTAGCACAGGTAGAGCCAGAGAGCAGGGCATGGCTGCACCTGGATTATTAATTTTTATTCTTTCTTAATTCTATTTTTCCTCTCAATTGATTTGTAAGGAGCCACCATTGCCCTTTATTGCTAAAAGCTAAGCTGTGCAGGAGGTTTCAAGTGAGCACATTTAATTTTTTAATCCTCCACTTCCTTCATGAAAAAAACATTCCCCAAACACTATGGATTTGGTGCCACTGGTGATGGGAAATCAAGGATCATTTTGAAATGGGTTCATTTCTCCAGACAGTCCTGCTGTTGATAAATCCACCTATTAATACTGCACAGTTTTAGAGAACACACCGAAATGTTCTATCTACTCAGTCACCTGCAGAATAACTTAGCACTGCATGTCAGCATTTAAAGGGGATTGTCTGTAATTAGGCTGCTAAAAAACTTAAGTGTAGTGGTCACAGACAATAAAACCCAAGGAAGTATCTTTGCAGTGTGTCTGAGCACAGGCAGTCACACATGACCACTGCAGCCTTTCACAGGAGATTCATCCAGAAAAAAAGAACAAGGAGGGGGTGTGTGCCTAGATGTAAATACACAAGCACACACACACACTGCAGAGTGGGTCTGTCGGTTGTATTACTTACGTAGCACCCCCGGGGAAAACAGAGCTTGGTTTGGGGAAATTTAAAGGAATTATTTTTAACTGAAGATGATTACATCTACATCTGTGATCCCGCAAGACACTGGGCTCTCTCTCTCTTCCTCTGTGTTTTCCCTGGAGACCGTGTAGGAAAATGAACAAAGCAGAAACGCGGGGACCTGGGGCTGCTCTGCAGACGGAGGCGGCCTCGTGGTTGATGGGAGAGGAGAGCCAACGTTCTTCTTTCCATCAGGAGTCCAGAGCTCCTTCCCAAACACAGACAGATATGGCTCTGCCACCGCAGAGGACATCCTTTGAGGGCTCGGGGGGCTCTGGAGTCACCCTGGATGCTGTTGGTGGCAGGTTGCGGCCCCAGAAGGTTGTTCTGCCACAAGAACAGGGACACAACATTCCCTCCGCTTATTCCCTCTGGAACAGGATCTCGGGGCGGGGGGTGACGACTCCCAAAGGACTGGGGTGCCAGGACTCTTGGGTGCCTGGCCAGCTGCACAGCCCCACCTGAGTGCCCTGGTCCCTTGGTGCTCTCCTTTGCCACACAGGGATGGTGACCTGCGTCCTACTGGTTGTGTTGGTGCTGCACGGCCTCGCCCAGGGCAGAAACACCCTCAGCCGTGCCCCCTGGACAAGCATTCCCAGAGTGTCCAACCTTGCTCCAGAGGGGTCTGGCTGCAGTTTATCCACAGCACTCGTGTCTGCCAGCCACGGGTTTCATGGTGCTTCTCTCTGGGAAGATGAAATATCTGGCTGGAAAGAAAGATTTATAATTTTCCCCTTAAGCCTGTCATTCATGTCGTTAATACAGATGTCATTTAGGAGGGCAACAACTTTTTCTTCTTTTTTCTTCTTTCTTTTTTTGCTAAAAGCTTTGTGTATGTACCCACAGTCTGACAACCAAATGGGTCTGCCTTTCTTTTTTTCCCCTCCAATATGTGGATTGCTTCTAATTCTGTCAGTCAAACGGAGCCGCAGTTTCGGGAGGGGAGTGATTAAGGCTCCCTCGGAATAAAGGGCTGCACGCTGTGCCTCTGCTATTCATCAGCGCTGGGGCTGCAAGAGCAACTCCAGGCTCCTGAATAACGGGATTTTTTCAGACATACAAAACACACCTTAGAAATACTGTACAAACAAAGCTCACGATCTCCAAGTGCCGTGCTTATTTTCTGTTTAATTCTTCATGCTTTATTTTCACTTCTCATCGGGTGCTCCAGGACCCCACTCAGCCCAAGGTGCTCGCTTGGTGCTTGACTCCAGATTCCCCCAGCAATGCACTTGGCAGTTCCTTAATTGTGCTTAACTCCCCAAAACCGTATGGATTTAAGCTTGTGCTTAAAGTAAAGCCCTTCATTATATACTTCACTAAAAGAAACTTCCCGATTAGGTCTGACTGTATGGTGTTGGTCATTTTGGGGGGGACAAAAAATGCAGAGTAGGGGATCCTGCAGTGCTTCCCAAAACGGTGTTGTTTTACCAAAATAATTGTGTAAGGAAAAAAAAATAAAGAGGCGAAATATTTTTCAAGTTGTTTCTAAGCAAACTGTCATTTTGCAGTTTCTTGCAGAATTATTTAGAAATGTTTAAAACCCACTTATAAAACCAACCAAACAAAAACCCCAAAAAAAACAAACCCTCAACATTTTAATTTATAGTCAAACGATCTCTTTTATTTTAGTTCGGGTATTTTCTCTTTCCTTTTTTGACTCCTCAAATATTTTTGACTTTCATTTCAAGTTCCTCTGAAATGGAAATACAGATGGGAAACCAAACAGCTGGGACTTACCAAGGCAGTCAGGGAGTCTGTTGCAGGTTATGGATTCGCAGTCCCCCAAATATCAGTCCAGCACCTCTGTAATAACACCGTGTTCTCCATGCATTTGGGCAAAACCCACAGATGATAAATTGTAGTCCTACACCCCAAGGGATGGTGGGAGTCCTCAGAGACCGAGCATTTGTTGAAACGACTCCCCACTATGTTTTATGGTGTGGCAAATGTATTATGGAGATAATATTCAGTGCCCACACTTTGCTGAGTTTAAACCGAGGAGAACTTAGCCAGGTCAGGGTTTTTCTTTTCTCATCACTTTTAAGGTCTGCAAACATCTTGCCTGTGTGAGTGACCGTACCAGCGAGTCCGCTGTGTTTGCCAAGGTACAATGGAGTGAACACTTGGGTGCCACATGGGAAATGTTTCATGAAAAGAGTATCTAAAAGCGGCAGAGACTGTCTGCTCTGCACTCAAATGCAGGACATTATTTCATGATTCCCTGTGATCCCTTTGGCATTGTAATTCTAAACTGTGCAAAGAGAAGTGGATGAAGGTGGATTACAAATTCTAGTCCGTTTAAAGAACCTGTAATTATTTGCTAAACTGTTGTGTTTAGGCTCCTGCTCTGCTCTCTCCGGGCTGGGCCGTGTTTTCCAGTCTGACTCCCTGACTGTATTTCTAGTTTAGAAGGACGACTGGAGCTCCTCCTGTTTTCTCACAGGCCTGCAGATAAGATTTCTCCCTCAGATGCCAGGTGATGGCCTGAGCGTGTCTGCAGGACAACTGCCTGTGGGATACAAGCTCCAGTCCCATGCTGGGCTGGTGGGACACTTTGTGACCTGCCAGCAGACATTTCTGTATGAGCATTTTATGCCTGCAGACATCTTCTTATCTTTTTTTTTCTTTTGTTCTTGTTTTCCCTTAGACATGATGGATTTTTATTTTTTTTTTTGCTTCATGATAGAATTTCCCCTAAAATGCAAGAAAGGATCTGCTTCTCTGTCCATCCTTCCTTTCTTGGACCAGTCCCCTGCTTCATCTAGAGATGTGTGTATGTGTCTATACCTATATATATACGTATCTACCTACATGTATATTCTTTCTTACCCTGTTCCTCTGTGATTTAAAATAGCAACCCTTTGCCAGTCTCTTCTCTCCCACCAGAGACAGGTGGGGTTATTTTGGAAGGTGCGAGGGTTGTTTGTTTTAATTTTTCTTTAAGTCGCCAAAAATGGAGTTAAATATAATTTTCATGAAATGCTCCAAACCCACTGCATTTGCCTGGGTGTATTGTTTTTCAGGCTCTCTCCCACCTCTAATCAGCTCTGATTCGGCACAGTTGGCAGTCTCTGCTCAGCAAGCAGACTGTCTGAATCACAGCTCAGCCCTAGAAAGGATGGTCTTTCTAGGTCAGGGCTAAATATACTGAGTATGGGGGTGAGGATGGAAAAGTTCCCATTCCAGCTGCTACCCTACACTGAGTCTGCGGGGATAAAACTCTGCACCTTGATGGCACACTGGGATGTGCATTCACCGGGCTCTGCAGGGGGAAGAGGGAAAGTCCTGCAGCGTCCCCACCCCGGCAGCAGAGAGGTCCCTTTGGGGAGGTGGCATTGAGGAGCGGCTCTGAGCTGGTTGGAAAAAGGGCATCAGAGCAGTCACTGGTCACCTCGACATCAGCTGGGCTCATGTCTAAACTTGACATTGCCCTTGACATTGCTAGGACTCACAACCGTGGTGGTGGGACCGAGGTCTGGGCTCACTCCTCCCCGTGCCCGGCCGGGCAGGGTGCCCTGGGAATGCACTGGCCTGCAGCATGCTGCTTGTTCTCCAGGAGTTGCCCACGCTCAGGCAGTAGCTATAAGATCTTCTCCCAGTCTTAGGGACCCTTCCAGGCTGGCTGGCTGGCAAGGGAAGCAAGCTCCGGCAGCCCTGCTGGGCTGTGGCTGTGCTGTGAAGGGCAGGGCACGGTGACATTCCCAGGGTGTGCATGAGGATGCCCCTGTGTTTCAGGAAGCACCAAGGCTGGCAGGGCAGGCAGAGCCGTGCTTTCCTCACCTCGGGGCTGACGTGCTCCTCGTCCGGAGGCACGTCAGCTGTGGAAAGAGAGCGCTCACCACATCTCCCTCCAGCCTGGTCCGGCTATTCCTCCAGCCCGGGGCTGAGTCTTGGCAATCTGGCTGGAAAAATCCGAACACAAATCCATGTGCTGTTTGAAGTCAGTAATGAAACAAACTCCCGTCTCCAGGAGTGGGACTGCATTTCCATTGGCCCCTTCCTATTAATTCTGTAATACCCTCGTTCATTTTTATATAACACACCAGTCTCCTGCAAGAGTTTTCTTTCCTTTCAGAAGATGAAGCTTCAAGATTGTTACAGTTGCTAGAGGCAACTATTCTGCAAAATCTTTTTATAAAATGTATTTATCTAATTAAAAATCTTTGAACAGCACCATGCCTGTAGGATCAAAAATCTCATTTATACTGTGCAGGACTGGGGAAAGTGTTTGCTGCTTCTGTGGAGCCACAGATAAACAGGGACTGGAGGGACATAAAGTGGCTGCTCCAACCCAGCTAATCCTAATGCACCTTTTCCAATAAAAAAGTGGCCTCTAAGATCTCTCGGGTTTATTATTGGAAGAAAAGTAATGGGGAGGGGGGAGGAGTAAGCTCATAATGGAGTCAATTCAATGTAGTTGGCAACAAGAGTAGAACAGCCTTACATCAGTGACATTTTCCAGTGAAACAAACCTGTTGTACGGAGAACAATTTTTAATTAACTCTATATCTCATGTGTCGAGGAACGTGAGCAAACTTCTTTATGACTTTACTTTTGGCTGCAAAGTATATCCCCGTTTTTATTCTCCAAGAATAGATTCATGAGGTGAGTGGCAGGGAAGAGAGGGTTTCTAAATATGCATGTGAAATGGTACAAAGCAAGTTTGCAGGCACTTTATTGATTTCGTTTTTATCTGCTTCTTTTACAGGGTGCATTAAACACTAAATGGTACTCAAAGAATCTTTAAGTTTGGAGGAACCAAACACTTGTTGCTCAGCCGTGAGAAGAAGAGCCCAGGTTGCCCAAGTTGGTGGTCACTGTGGCAGAGCCACTGACCTGTCTTGGTGGCTCTTGTGGTCCCAGGAGTGGCCCAGGGTGGACGTGCCTCTGCTCTCCTGTGCCATGACACGGTTTCTGCTGCAGCACCCGAGCCACACTGAACCCCAGTTGTGATTCCAAAGCTGGAATCACAAAATGAATTACTTTGTGCCTGTTTTTTTTAAATCTATCCTAGCTCAACATAATTTCTGCTCTTAATTTGCTTACCCAATCAACACCAGTGACCAGCCCCGGCTGTCTGCTGGTGTGTCTGGCTTGGCTGCCTTTCTCCACGTTGGTGGAGATGTGCTCAGAGCTCTGTGAGCAGGAGCAGGGCCCAGACCTGCACTGGCTCAATCTGAACTCGTCCTTTGTCTGTGTGCAGACAAAAATCCACAGAGGATGAGTGTAAAAAGGCACATGAGCATCTCCTTGGCTTTGCACATCTTTTGATTCCAGGAACTTTGTTCAAAATACAGATTGCTCTTCTGGCCACCAAAGGAGGTTGATGATTTCCAGTCCAGCTGAAGAAATGAGTATTTCATGGGGAGTTAAAAAGGAATTAAGAACTACCTATAAAGCAATTGGCCTCACTTACGGTCCCAAGGCTCACCAGAGCTCGGGTATTTGTCTCAGTGGGGATCCCTCCTTGGCCTGTACCCCACCACTGCTCCTTCCACTCATGCGTGGAGATCAGAGCTGCATTGCAGACACAGCAGTGGTGTGTGGAACAGCACAGATCATGGGGGAGCCGAATTTGTATGCTTTAGCACAAATTAGATTGCATTTCTAAAATCCTAATAAGCATAGAGATGGATCCAGAGGGATTGTTACAAACCAAAGCAGAATAATAAGCTCATCCAGAATTTACTTAATGGACAAAAGGAGAGACAGTTCTCAAATAACGAGCGCACCAAATGAAGCAAAGAGCATCTCGGTCAGAAGAAACACGACCCTGTTCTGGGATGCTGGGGCCTGCAGTGGGACACGGAGGAACTTTGCAAACTGTAGCTGTGCTGGGGAGAGGTGCCAGTGAGGGGGCACCACTCTTGAAGATCAGAGTCAAGGAAGTTCTTTATGTATTGATGAATAATGGCTTTTATGAGGCCGAGTCCTTCACTGGAGCTAATGGAAAATTTGTCAGTGACGACAATGGGATCGGCCCTAGACCCGTAACAAGAAAATAATAATGGTCTTGTCTGCAATATGAAGCCAAAAGGGGAAAAAAAAAGCCAGCATTCCCAGGAGCCAAGAGCCTTCTGTGTGGCTCTAGGAACACTGTACTGGCTGAATCATTTCTCTGTTACACAGAGCATTTGTTCGGTTCCTGATTTATCTCCAAGCACATTTAGACTACTCAGAATCGATTTGCTCGTTATAATTTTTCAATGCCTATGGGCAAACTCTTGGCTTCTGCTGTTTCCTATTGCTATTCCTGCTGAGCATTGGTTGCCTGGCTCACGTGGGTCTGTGCATCCTCCCTGCCTGAGTGACGCAGCGTTATAAATAGAGGCTGGTAAAAATCCCAGCCACCCGTGTTTCACAGGGTGGGTTTCGTGCTCAGCAGAGCTCTGTTACACTGCCTGTTACACGGTCAGCCCCAAAATCCAGGGATTCTTTCGTTAGAGTTGGTTCAAAGCACCTGTTCTTTACAAGAACTGGGTGCACGTGTTAACAGGCAATAAAGAAAAGCAAAGCACATGAGGCAGCAGCTAAGGAGACCTTAAAAGGGTTCTCTGAGAGCCATTGAACCAGGGACCTGCAAGCAGCCATTAATGAAAGTAATTTTGCTGATGCAGGTTTCTCAAAATAATTTGATTGGCTTGGATTGCCGGTTTTGGGAGGAGGGACCTAAAGAACATCCCTGGACATTATCCTGGGGGGCCTCCTAAGGCAACACCAGCCCAGCGTCAGCACATTTTATGGACGCTGCTGCAGCTCCTCTGTTTGCTGGATGGGATTCAAGCAGTAGCCTGGAGGGGATTTTACAGACCTCTGGCCTTTTCTGTTGAAGCTGCTGCTGCTTATTCAGGATCCTGTCCAAATTTTATTTAGATATTCCTATCTGGCCTCCCTGTTTAGAATTTTAATTACTTTTGGCTGCTCTGCATCCCGTCAATCCAGTTTCCTGCTTCAGTGTGTGCTCTTCAACACTCGGAACTCATCACCTACAGGGGCACTGAAGGATCCTTCAGCCTTTATCACCTGCAGTTCCTCTGAAGTCCTGGGGTTGCAGCCCTGCCTGTCCCAGGAGACCTTTCACAGGAGATGTCCCACTGCAGGAGCAGATCTGCTGTTTTTAACCTCTGTGTGAAGCTCAGTTCAGCTGCACGACCTGCACGAGCAGCCCAGGCTTAGCTCAGCTCTGTTCTGTACAAGAAAGCTGCTGTTTGCAGCTCACACAAGTGACACACGGGTTTGTTTTACGTCAGACTAAGCAGCCCGGCTGAGGCTGGGTTTAGCACTGAGCCTCCATTGAGATCCTTTGTTCTTGCAGCACCTTCTACCAAAGACATTTTTTGGAAATGCTAAGAATTTGCATGATATTAAAATGCATGTTCCGTTGGGCTTTACAGTTAATTCTTTCCTTTTTTTTGCTTTCTTCCCCCCCACCCAACAAATAGGGCTCAGTTTTGCCATTGTTCATTTTTTTCCTTTTATTTAAGCAAAATTTTCAGCCATTCAGCGCCTCTGTTGAGATTTTTTTCTTTCATTACTTTATGGCAGATGAAAGTTAAGAGGTCCAATTACTAACATTTTATGATAGCACAGAATATTATTAAAGCACTTAAGAGGTTATTAACACCTTTTATGTACCTCATTATTTAAAAGCCTGCCATATTTAATCATTTTAGCGCCATTAAATTGGCATTAACAACAACCCTATGACTTACACTCCGAAATGTCACCATTTGACAACGCTAATGCAATAAAATATCTCACGGAAACCTGGAGGCACCAGGTGAACTGTAACACTTCGCAGAAATAGGGGTTTTCTTGGGTTTCAACCACGGAGAGCTGCGAGGAGAGCCGGGGGGGTGCCCACCTCACCCTGCAGGCAGCTGCTGGAATGTGCGTGGCAGGAAAGCCGTGTTCAGTGTGGCACCATCTGCAGGGGCTGAGGAACACGAGGCACTGAGATCTCAGCGGGCGGCGAAGCAGGAGCTAATCCTAATCCAGTCCTCCCTGGAGTCCCAGTGACAGCAGTGGTGTCCCCGTGGGCGCTGTGGCGGCTGTGCTGTCCCCCACTGTCCATGCCACGCTCTCGGGCTTTGACGGCCCTTATTTCAATGACTGTCACGTTCCTACCTGTGCCTGATGATGGATGAGCAGCTTTGACAGATAAACAAGGGAACAGCAAAGCCCTTCACTCCTGTCCTGCCAGGGCCACCTGTTTATGGGAGTTACACGCGTGCTACTCCCTCTGAAAGTTGCACAATCATCTCTCCTCCCCTTGCACCCCTTTCCTTTCTTTTTTCTCTCTCCCTGTGCTGGGGGGCTGAGCCTGACACTCAGCCTGGTGGTTGGCGATTGCACGCTCAACATCTGCCTCTACCCACTGATAACCAAGGATAAAAAACAACAGCAGAGTGAAATATTATTTTTACAGCCTCCTGATTATTTCTAACAACCTGCTGAAAGTGGGACTGGGTGGGTCAGTTAAACTCCAGGAGCAAGATTCAGTTCATGTAGGACTTTTCCCCAGTAAAATACGGGATGAATTGTGTTTTCTTTCTAAGGTTTACAACTAAATCCCTTTCCCATAATCATTATTTTCATAGATGAGTGTTACTAATACATTTTCATATGTTAAAGCATATCCTTGAATTTACTGTGGCAACTGCTGTACAGCTGAGCACACAATCAGTGAAGTCTATTCCATGAGTTACCTGCCCAGACTTCAATAGCATTTGCAGTCTTTGTGATTGTCCAACACAGAAAAAAAAAAAATGGAAGAGATCCCCAAAGCCTCAAAATTGGAGCCATAAAAGGCCCCCTGAGGTTTTTTTTCAGATGTTGGCACTCGGACAAGTGACTGTGTTAAAAACCCCAACAGGTCTATGTACAAAACGTATCAGTCCCAGCTGCTGGAAGGATGCCACCACCACTATGGGGATATTAGTTCAGCATTTTGGGGAGTGCAAATGTCAGTGTTTGGAGCTCGGGAGGGTCAGAGCATTCAGTGTTAATGAGGCTGCAAGTCCACAGCCAACCCCCCCAGTGTACGTGACCCACAGGCACTTCTCTTTCCATTGCCCTTGAAGGCATGGATGGATTAATATTCCAGCCCAGCCACGCTTGGGTTTGGTTTGCTGTTTGTGTTACATCTCTGGCTGCAGCAGTTAAATGCTGGTAGGTCTTCAGGTATTTAAAGAAATTATGGGGGCCTTTAAACATCTTTGTGCTGGGCTTTATCCCCAAGAGCCGGCCTGGAGATCGCTCAGGTGTGAGTGGAGAGGAGTGAATGAGTCCTCCTGCCAATCCCCCTCTCCAGCAGAGCCAATTTCCTTGTTACCTGGAAAGGCAGAGGGGTTAATTAGCATGTATTAGTGTAGGCTTTAACAGCAGTGCTCTGGCCTTGAGTTCAAGAGCTGTGGCTTGTTTTCTCCTCCAGGTCTGGTTCCTATCTCTCCAGGTGTCTCCAGTATCTCTGGAGTTCCCTGCCCCTCCTTTCTCCAGCTCCTCTTCCCTTTCTGAGAGTTTTTTGTTGTTTGTTTGTCTGTTGTAGCACCGTTCACTGGCAGCTGTGCCGTGCTGATGGAGCCAGGATGTGTCCTTGGGCCACGGCGTGCACACCTGCAGGACCCTGGGCAGAGGGAAGGCTGTGGCTCTGACAACAAAGTGAGTGATCAAAGTGGGCAAGGACTGGGCACCGAGGGGAGGGAGCCCAGAGCTGAAGAGCTGCTATATGTTTATATACTATGCTGTATAATGCTACTCTTAAAGTGGCAAAGTCCAGATCCTGACTATATGAGCAAGTTTTGTGTGTTATATCAATACAGTTGGAGCATTCTGTGCTGTAGAATAGCTCCCTTGAGGCTTTTCCTACCAAGTCTTCATTACCCAAAGAGGTGTGACTTTCATTTTTTTCTTTACGGGCAGATAGCTAATATATGGTAACAATTTTCCTGTAAAATCCAGGGGTGATGAGACTCCAGACCCAAAGGAGGTGTTGGTGGATGAGAGTAGCCATGGGCCACTGGGCATTGTGCAAGTGAAATGGTTCAGTCCCTGGGGTTATTTCAGACTCACTATTGCTCTTTACCTGCTAAGTTAACTTAAAAACCTGTCTCAGCACTTGTTCTGCTTGTGCAAAGAAACTGCACTGGAACATTCATCCCAGCCAGTGTATCCAGGCCAGCAGAAGTTTCTAGTTCAGCCTGTCCTTCCTCAGTGGAGGGGACCATCTCCTCCTCAGCAGGCAGAGCCGGACAATTGGCTGTGCTTTGCAGAGTGCCAGCCCAGGCTGGTGCAAACCCGGGATCATTTATCATCTGGGTCTGTGATGGATGAGGTGATATGGATTGGTGGCTTTGGTCCATTAGTGTTGGAACCAACCGATCTCCTTATTGGCAGCCTCAGCTGGAAGTTTGGGAAAGGCTCTTGGTGCTCCGTGGCACCTCTCCCTCCTGCTGGGAAGCTGCTGCCCTTGAGTGGGGACCGTGAGCCATCAGCACGGTGACCCCGGAGATTCTGCTGCCTCCGCTTTCTGGGGCTGCTGCTGCTGGGAGGCCCCCAGTCAGCTCCCCGGTGACACAGCCCAGGACCCCCCGGCAGGTGAGGCAGATCCCACAGCTCCTTCCCAGCCTGGGATTTGCGTGCCTGCATAGTGGCTGGTTTGCAGCACGGAGTTGTTTGCGTTTGCGAGCGTGTTTTCTTTCTGCCCCAGATCCCACCGGGAGCTCCGCTCGGAGCCGCTGCCTCTCGCACGCAGCGCAGCCCGGGCTGGCTCCCTCCTGCAGCTCACCTGGTGCTTGCCACAGATTCAGCATTTCCAAGTTTAGAGTTAGCCCTGGCTTTTAAGGTCTATTCCAACCCATTTAACTCCGGAGCTTTGTGTGAAAAACAAATGGGAAATATAAAAGCTTGCATCAGCTCCTGTAACTCACGAAGTAAATGGGAAAGCTGCGATAAATTTACAGTCAGAAAAAGAACTGTGCTTTATATAAACTCTCACTTTGTTCAAAGACGGTTTATTATCGAAGGATAATTTTAGGTGACAGTTGTTGCTGGGATATTTTGTGCCTTTTTTTTAATTACTACTACTTTTTAGTTATACAGCATAATTCTTGAGCAGATACTCAAACAAGCGAGATTGGCTCATCATTCCTCTTTAATTCCACATCATGTCACTTTGGAAGGGAAATGGCTTGGTAAAAGCCAGAGAGTTCAGATATGATGCTGGCAGATCGTTATGAAATATTCACAAGACATTTAGTTTAACTTGGTGCTAATTGAACACTGACAGCACAAGTTACTCCTGCCTGCAGCAATAGTCTATCACGTTTAGGCAAGTGGCATTCCTTCCCCTTTGATGCTCTCCGAGATTGGAGGCTGTGAAGGAGCACAGTTAACAACCAGCAAACGCTCAGGGAGCAGCGCTGGAGACGATCCTGCACGGAGAACCCTCCAAAAGTGGTGAGAGTTTATTTGCACAGAGGCTGGAATAAGGCTTCAACTCTGTCTATGAAAACAGTGTTAGATTGAGATTTATTTTTTTTTTTTGTAAAGTATCTTCTTGAGCGAAGACACTTGAAGGCAAAACCTGATCTCACTTTGCTGAAGCCAAAAGCCCTCCTTGCCCTAAGAGGTTTCCAGGGCACTTGGAGCTCTGCTGGTGTAACTCTGTACGTTTCTGGCCTTGTTTGCTTCTTTCGTTTTTATTTCTATAGCTCAACATGCTGTTTACTGATACTTGTGAATTTGTTTCTTATTTGTCTGTTCAGCTTCCCCGTGGACATTTAATAACAGGAATTTTCGTACCATTTCAATTGTCTCTTATTCCAGAGCCAAGCAGAGTTTGAAGCAGAGTATTAATGCCATCATTTTAGTCATCACACGCGATGTGTGGTCTAAATAGCTTGGACCAAAACTCGGTACCCAGCTTTGCCTGCAGCCCTCTGGCCATCTGTGGTTTCGCTGCAGTCATCTGCCTTGCGTGCCTCAGTTTCCCAGCTATGGAGACAGGCCAAGTTGTTAACCAAGGGCTTTTCTCATCTCCCGGTTTCGGGGGGCTTGCTGCAGGCTGGACCTGCTCCCCTCTGCCCTGCAGCCCGTGCCAGGCACACCGTGCCACTGCCAGGGCACCAGAGGGACCGAGAGACTCCCACGTGCAGCAACACGGTAGAAAAGTGACCCAGAACCTTTTTAATCTACCAGGGGACGTGTCCCCACCTGCCTAATTCACCTGTCCCAGTGAGTTAAACTGGGAGGAGAAGGTGTGAATGAGACTGTCACCGAATATTGAGGTGACAGGGACTTAGATGGTGTGAGTTCCTCTGGCAAAGGGTGTGGGGGCTGAGCTCTTGCTGGCCGTCGAAAGGCAGACGGTGGTGCAACCACCACGGCTGACCAAAGGAGCAGGAGTACAACGAGCAGTAACCATCTACGAGCACCAGCAGCTCAAAGGAGTGAGGACTGGCCGCTCAGTTTGCACAGGGAAAATGGGCATCCCCTTCCCAATAGTCCTGATGGGAGCGTAAACAGCCAAGGAAGAGGAGTTCAAATGGGAGGGATATTGCCCAGGCAGCAGTCACAGCACACACTGGTGCAGAGGCTGTGCTTTTCTCTTTTAAACAGAAATTATTGGAAATGGGGAGTGATAAGAAGGGATTTAAAGGATGTGGCTGTGACTTCTTTGAAGCTTGGGGTAGCGTGTGGATAGTGATCTGGGAAAGCACACCTTGCTTTCAACAAAGACGTGGTCTTAAACTTATTTTCAAAAGGCAAGGAGGACTAAAAGAGCTTCCAGGTTTCCTTTCCATTGAGCCCCCACTCTTGGATTGCTGAATCCAAGTGACACTCCTTGGGAGGGTTGAATAAACTTACAGTCCCCTCTGTAGAGAAGAAGAGGAAGTGGAGAGAGGGACAAGAAATGTCCGATCCTCCACAGAGCCTGCTCCAACTGGCTTCCATAAGCATTGCTCTTCAGGAGGGAAAATAAATGAGGCTTTCAAAACTGTTTTCCTTGATTCATCTCATTCTGGGCTGGAGCAAGGCAAAGAGACAGTGGGAGGACTTCTCTGATAAAGTTGTGGGGCTTTTTTTCAAAAGCTGAGAATACCAGAAGATAACACAACAGCAAATTACTGCATATTTTAAACGCTTGTAGCTAAACATTCCCTTTTGGGGCTGCGCCAGGTATCTCGTGGTGCCAGTGAAAATGGGATACAGATGTTCACTTGTTTGGATGGAGACACTGCAATAATTCATGCCTGCTACAAATGATCAGATGCTTCATGCTCACAAAAGAATACCACGATTTTTTTGTCAGTAATGAGAAAATATATTCCCTCTACCTATATTATGGAAAACAAGGCCTGTAAGAACTGTAAAATGTGGTTTTCAGTTTCCAAAATGTAATTCCTCTTGTAGTCCTGCAGCCTGTGGTGGTAGAAGTGTGACAGCCACGACTGCAGTCCAAGGGTGTCCTCGCTCTGAGTGTCTGGGACAGGTATTTGGAGCCTTTAATACCTGCTGTGAGATGTGTGTAAACGGAGGAGGTTTGGGATGTTGTGCCTGAGATGGTTTTAAATTTTTTTGAAACAACTTCAGCTTTAAATACTTGAGTATTTTAATAACTCGGGTGTTTTTAAAATACTACCTCTGACTTCGTGGTGAAAATAACCTCATTGATGTCCACGGTAACAGTTCTCAGGAGTGATCTATTTTAATGGGTCTTGTGGAAAAGGGAGCTGCACATGCCAGAAATACACAGGGATGTGGCAGGGAAAAAGAGCCGAGCCCGTCACAGCGCAGCACAACAGCAGGGCTGGCACTCACCTTCTGCTTTTCCACGTAGAGCAGAGAGCTGCAGAACTGGCATCTGCCAGAAGGATTTGTTACCTACCTGAATACCTGCGCCGCTGGTTTCCCCCGCATTGTGCTCCTGACAGGAGAGCTGCAAACAGGTTCACACCTGCTGAGTGGCTTGGGGTTGAAGGAATGCATGTGCAAATTTGGCAGGCACAAATTGCACTCTTTAAAAATCAGACTCCACTTCTTCAAATAGGAGCTCTCTGCTCTCCCTGCCTGCTGTTCTGTCTTTCTTTCTTCTTGCAATGCCCATATTAAAATGAAGATTTTTATTTTATTTTATTTTATTTTTTAATCTTCTTAATTCATTTTCATGGTGGAGGTGTAAGCAAATCCGCACTGGCACTTCTGAGAATCCAGCACCAATGTTGTATGAAGGTTTGAAAGGTGTGCACAGATTTCTCTCACTCCCTAAATTTTACTTTGTCAGCAATTTTTGTGAAGTGGATTTGGCCTTGATGCAACTTGGACCATTTGGGTTGTAATGGGTTATTCTCCTGGTTTATTTGGGAGGTGTTTAATCTTTGGCTCACCTTTCTCAAGCTGTAGGTTGAAAAAAGCTCATTTTGACTCAAAAATCCACAAGTCTTTGGATTCAGTAGCACTTAAATGCAGTGCTTTATTTCCCTATTTTTTTCAACTGTTTTTCTTGGCTTCCACCACTCACCAGATTTTTTTCCAAATTAATGAAAAGTTTTGGCATTCTGAAAGGGCATCTTTTGCAGGACTGTTAACTGATTGTTTTTTCCCGTTACTGTTTACTACATTGTTTTTTCACATCAGTGCAGACCATGGACAACCCCAGCTGGCCCCATATATATATAATATATATATATATATATAGATGTGTGTGTACATATATATGCAGACTATTCAGAACCTTCCATGGGAATTGTGGATCCCTGGATAGCAAATTTCTGGCTCTAACAGCTGAACACATTTTCTCATATGTCTGTGGACTCCTCGAAGTCCCCAGCCCCCAGAAGTTCACAGAGCACAGCTAAAAACTGCCTCAGGTTTGCTTGCCCTTGCTCACAGAATGTAGTGGTTCAGCCAAGACGTGCTGCCCCAATGGTGTTGCCTCAGTGGAGCAAGTCACAGCCAGAAATAAAGGCAGGGTCTATTTTTTTTCTTCTGCAAGAATGTTCAAAACATGAATTTCCATGAGTTTCCAACATAAGACCTATATCTGCATGGTAAGTAGAGTCACTTTCACTTGCAAATGAGGTTGGATCTGCTAAAAAATCTGCTAATTTGCAATAAAAATAGCATCCATCTTTGCTCTGCAAATATAGCCTCTTTGAAAACTGTCCCATTTTCAGCACTGCAGCAGCTTGTAGGATGGGAGAAAGGAGAAGGAGGAAATACCTTGCATTTGAAGTCACTCCGTGTATCTCCAGGACTATTTCACACACCTTTAGTCATTATGTGGCATTTTGTGTTGTCACATTAATTTTCACAGTAACAGACTGATATAAACAGTGTGACTGCACTGCAGAAGCATGGGAAGCTGGATTGATTGGGAGGGAGAAGGATTTGTTCAGACATAAATATCTCCTGCCATATTGAGGGGAGTTAAAAAAAAATGGCCAGCCAAGAAATTGCTTTTTTGTAGGAACATTCTGTTTCTTTTTTCCCCCCTTTTTAATACATGCTTTAATGTGAGAGACCAAGAACAAGGGGAAAGCAAGTGGCCATTTAATGAGTCTGGGATGTGAATGCAGCTGCTTTTTCAGGTGGGTGGAACTGCAAGGAATGGGAGACAAGGAAGGTGAACGCGTGTGCCGGAGATGGGATTAAATAAGGAGGTCTGGTCGTGTAAGGTCTTGTTGGGGAAAGTGCTGACTTTCTTGCAGATTAAATGCTTGAAGGAATTGCAGAGTCAGGCTCCCAGAAAATGAGGGCATACACCAAAAAATCAGCACCTCAGCACACAACCAGGTGAAAGCACCAGGTGCAGGGAGGAAAGCCAGTTCAATGCTTTCCATCCCAATCTTCCTGCACCCCGTGGAGGGTGCAGAGATTGCAGAGAAGAGAGGTGTTGCTGTCCCTGTAGAGCAAAGCCTACCTGGCTACCACCTTTCCCCCTAGGATGGGGCTGCTCTGTGCGTGCCTCTGGGGCTCCAGACTTCCAGAAACCTCCTGCAAGGCAGAACAAGACGGATTTCTTGGTACTTGTTTCCAAACTCCCCCTTTGGTGATGTTTCCTATGAGGAACTCTGTGCTCTGGGAATGCTCTAGGAAATGTTTGGCATCAATCTAGGATTTCAGAGTAGCGTATAAAGTGTCAGTATTGTCTTCTAAAGTTCCATTTCCAGGACTGAGCCCCTTCCCTGCTCTAGCGTTTAGGTCTGCCTGGCTTGGCAATGGTGCTTTTGCCCTGCCGTGGCCAGTGTGATGACATTCCGTGCAGGCTGGAAACATTCCCTCTGCTCCCGTGGCTTTTCCTTAGGGGAAGAGCTGAGAGATGCCTCAGCTTTGGAGTTGATGATTTGAGTTCTCTGTTGGCACTTGTCACTCCTTGAGTATTTCGGGCTAGAGCTTGTAGACGGGTGCAAGAAAATAAATCCACCTGTAAGAAGGCTTGAAGAAAAGTCACAGTATCTGATCAGGTAAGGATGCCAGTGAGGACGGGATGGGTTGCAGTTCTGGGAATGCCTTATTCCTCACACTTCTCCTGTGCTAAAGCCAGCTGCGATGGGTCACAGTGCCCCTTGCGCAGCATCTGAGCCTTGAACTGAGGTTTCCACGTTGTATGTCCAAGTTTCTGACACTGAAAGCCTTGGGTGAAAACTTGCTTATGTCTGACTTGTTTGCAGCAGGCAAAACTCTTCAAGGAAGAGTAGATAATTGCATATTCACAATGGCACATCCTGTACTTGAGAGAAGCCCTTAATTTCTGCTGTCGTGGATCTGGAAATTCACCTCTGTCCATGCTCAACAACATCCATCCCCAGTCTCTGGAGACTGTGGATCGAGTGGAGCTTTTTGGCCCTTTTCCTCTGAGAAAGAACCACTAATTTCTTCATTTTGAGCGCATTATTTTTTTTAACAAAAGAGGATGATACAGCTCTATACACCAGTTGGGAGCAACGTGATTTGTGTCATGAATACTAATACGAGTTTGACAGTATCCTATAAATTCAGCACGTTTTGAAGAGCGTTAACAAGAGTTGTAGGGACCATACTTAAATTCTTCCCCTACTTTTTTGTCAATTAAAGGAGAAGGAAGCTAGTGAGAGTCTGTATTTGTATCCAAAACAAACATGGCTTGGGTCACGGCAAGACTTGTGCACGCCGTGCTGGACCTGGGTCTCCAGCACATCCATTGATTTTTGTCTCCATGAATCACCCTAAAGCTATAGGCAACAAAAGCTGAAGCGATGTAGATGTGATTTCTAGTTCATTTGTTGTTCATTAGAAAGATTTTGTCTCTCTCATTTGCAGCACCCCTGCTGCTGCGTGTTCATTAGGAGAATGGAATGTATTCCAAATATTTCCTAGCTCTGGCAGGGCAGATGGTGGAAAGTAATTTTCCAAACTCTTCTGGAAAAGGGGGGGGGGGTCGGGGGGGAACACACCCAAATAACCCCAAGTCACCCCCTGCACGCCAGGAGAATTTGGTATTTCTGAGTGCAGACGTGCTGTACACTTTCTGTCTCTCTGGTTGTACAGTGCTGCGTGTTGGAGTGGTGGGAAGTGTGTATGAATGGGAATGTATCACATTACATGTGGGATGTTAGCAAGGCTGGGATTTTTTTTCACAGGAAACTGCATTTGCAAAGAGCACACAGCAACACGCAGTGCCCTAAAAGATGTGTGTGAACGGAGCGAGCGTTTCCCTAAATCTTCTGGGCAACCCAATGCCTAAGGGAATCCCAGGGAGGGAGGACAGAGCCTGGGCCCCACTCCAGTTTCTCCATCCAGTGCAGAGGTGTGAGGCAAACTGGAAGCTTCCCAGACGCCCCATCCCCGTCGCCTGCCCTTGGCCGGCGCGGGCAGGAGGATGTCCCAGTGCTCAGACAATGGTGGAGGAAGCGGCGCTGGCTGCGTTTCCCTTCTGCTCCCTGGGGAGCCGGGGCAGCACACAAGCCAGGGCCAGATTTAGCTCTTGGATCCACATGAAACACCCGCGTGCCGACCGCTCCCTTCCTTCGTGCTCGGCCTCTTGTCACGGGAGTGGAAGTCGCACACAAGGGGAACAGAGGAGCCGAGTGAATGTGCAGCAGGGAGAGCCAGGAACACAATGAGGGGGAACAAAGAGCGGGGCTGTGTTTGCTGCCTTCCCGGTGGCATTCACTCCTCGTGCTTGGAGCCCGTTTCCTCTTTTCAGGAGCCTCTTGACCCGCAGATCCCTCTCCTCGGCAGACAGACCCCGAAGCCCCGCGGCTGGATCCTAATACCTCTTCAGATCAAACCAGCAAAACACTTGGAGCGCAGAGCCTGAACTGCGTGTTTGCATGGAAGCTTTAAGCTCCTTGGCGCTGGCACCCGGGGTTCCTGTTTGTTTTCCAGCTCCTGGGGACAGCAATGGTGCTCTCGAAATCAGTGCAAACAAACCAAGAGAGGCTCGAGGAGCGCGACAGCTTCTCCGAGCGCCGCAGTCCCTGGGAATGGGCCGTGCCCTTCCCAATGGAAGGTGCCTCTGGCACTGGGTTGAGCTGTCAGCTCAGGCCTGCACCCCCAAGATCTCACACACGGAAACCTGGCAGAACAAGGAACTTCCTCAAAAGAAGGGTGTCAGCTGCCCCGTCTGTGCCACCAAGAGCCAGCTTTGGAGGGAGGTGCTTTGACGGTGGCTGTAAAGCCCCATCAGATTTTCACAGCCTGCTACCAGTGCTGGATTTTGAAGCCTTCCCTTTCTCCAGGCACTCTCATTGCAGAGTGTGTGGGTGCAGGTGGAGGTGTTGGGGCCTCTCATTTGTTTAATTTCATAGAATCACAGAATCATTTAGGTTGGAGAAAACCTCTAAGATCACCGAGTCCAACTGTTGCCCCAAGCGCTGCCGAGGCCACGATCAGCCCCATCCCCAGGTGCCACATCCACACATCTTTTACAGCGAGCACGAGGCAGGAGATCTCTCTGAGCCTGCTTTCAGGCAGCTCTGTCCCGTGGCATCCCCCCGGTCTGTAGTTAAGGGTCAGGACAGTGGCGGCTCTGCGGAAGCGGGATGGGAAGCGGATCCATCCTGCAGCCACCGTGACCTTAAAACTCACTGCTCGGTCACCCAGCGGAAAAAACCAGGAGAATTCCTTCCCAACAGCCGAGCCTGGAGCCCTTTGGCAGCTGCCTTTTCCTCTTTGAACAGCCAGAGCTTCCGCCAGCCAGGGCTGTGTCGGTGTCAGCCGAGATCCAGGAATTTGTGTAACCCACACCTAACACCTAAACCCAGCCAGGCAGAGCTTCAAGC
Source organism: Sclerurus mexicanus (assembly GCA_013396755.1). Lineage (NCBI taxonomy): Eukaryota > Metazoa > Chordata > Aves > Passeriformes > Furnariidae > Sclerurus > Sclerurus mexicanus. The sequence continues at coordinate 501,237 of VWZF01002534.1, forward strand.
TCCTCTCCATCGGCGGTGGCCTTTGGAGATGAGCAGTGGCTGTAATTGATTCATCAAGACCCCTGTTAATTTGGCTTTGCTCTGTTACAATATCTTCCGTTCCGATGATTACGCTCTGGAGTCAAGGTTCCTGTAGGTAATTTATGCTGTGGCCTACGTATGTGTAAAAAATTTATTGCAATTGTGTTTTTAATTAAAACACACACGATAATACCAAAAGGAGACAGGGGGAGGAAGGGAGGGACCCCAGATTAAGTTTTTAATTGTTTTAATAGTGAGATTTGTTTCAGTGGGAACAGGGCATATTGGTTTCCTTGGAAACATTGGCGATGTATTAGCTGTATAAAATCTAGCATAAAAGATTTGTGAAAGTGAAGCATTTAGGCTTTAACTGATATTATAACTCTTTTTATTTGGAAAATCAGATTCACATGCAGCCCCTGCAGTCCCAGAAAAGGTGTCTTTTTTGTGTTTTCTCTTAAGCCTCAGAATTACTAATTTCACGTATTATTGGAATCATTAGAAATCTAAAACTGCAATAACAGCAACAAGAAAAAAACCCTTCAACAATTCAATATCCCTGATTCATACCATTTAATTAGATGTGCCTGTAAGTTCTCTTTGTGCCAAGCAGTACCAGGCTCAGGCAAGACTCCACATGATTTGAGAAAGAAGTGCAAAAATTTGGCTTTTTAAATGTCTCCATTAAACTGGAGATTATTGGTAATGGGCAGTGGGTGATGTTTTGTATACATGCCATGTGCAGTTATTTTATTGTATACCACACTGACACCTGGATGTACGATGCACAATGTACTTTAGCCACTTTTAAGCTCTTTAAGAGAATCACTGAGGCTGCTGATTATCTCACCTCACACAAAGTCTTTGAGGCCCCTATTTCACCTGGAATATATTTTAGGAAACAGAGAACCCCCAGAGAGCCTCATCCCCACAGGCAGCACATTGAGTTTGGGGCTACAACACCCCAAGGCACCCCAGGAGGTCAAATGTACATTTTAAGGTTCTCATCTGAAGTTCAAACATTTTCTTTTCATTCTCTTCGAAGATCAGGCTCTCAAATTATCAATTTTGCCTCTTTAGTGTTAGAAAATAAAGCCTTGTGAGGGAGGATTCAGCTCCCTGCAGCCAAGTGGGTCTGAAACAGCCCAGTTCAATGTCTGTGATTCACCCCTGAGCCCAAACTGGGATGGTACCGTGCATCTGGGGTTCAAACACTGCAGAAACGCTCTCTTCTAAACAAGAGGGGGGAAATAGGCTGCAGATAAAGTGCCAGATGTAGGATTTGGGACTATCAGAGAAGAGAAGAGAATGGATGGCTTGGTTTTAGCGTGTAAGACTAATCACTCCGCTGAAATCATTTCAGCAGCTGAGTAAATAGACTTACGGAAAAGACATTTATGGGAGCATTTGTGTTCCAGGATCCTCCCTCTTTCCTCGTCCTGTTTGTTTGCTTTCCTGTCTCTCTGGTGTTGAAGCTGCCCAGTTCACAGGTTTATGGGGCAGCCGTGGCCATGTGAGCTGTGCCATGGGCAGTGCCCGTGGCCCCTCGGGCTGTGAGTTCTGGGTGTCCTGCCCAGGGACATGGGGTCCCCCTGCACCCTGGGACCCCTTGGCTCCGTGTCACCCCCGGCCAGGCCGAGCCAGGAGATGCTCCTGAGAGGTCTCCGAGGTGTCACCGGGGGCACTTTGGGGGTTTAAAGAACTGAAGCCTAAAGGGAAGCAGAGTCTGAGCGCACAGTCCTGGCAGCCTTGAAGGCCCTGCTGCTGTCTGTGCACGGAGTGGGATGTGGAGCCTGAACGGGAATGTGGGAGCTTCGGCCGTCTGTCCGTCCTGCCCAGTGGGTGCAGCTGAGCCATGGCTGTCTATCCGTCTGTCCATCCTGAGCCCTGGCTGTCTGTCTGTCCTGCCTGAGCCCTGTCTGTCTGTCCTGCCTGAGCCCTGGCTGTCTGTCCTGCCTGAGCCCTGTCTGTCTGTCCTGCCTGAGCCCTGGCTGTCCGTCTGTCCCACGGCTGGGCACGGTCCCCGCTCGCCGTCCCCCAGAGGTGATGCCGTGTGCCCCCCTCGATGCTGTGCTCCAGCGGGTGAGCTGGTTCATGAGCGGGGCAGGAGGAGCTGGCAGTGCCATGGGTGCTGTGACACCCCCATGCACGCATATATGCATACATACACACATATACACATACACACACGCATATATACATACGTACATACACACATACATACACACATACACACACACATACACACACACATACACACACACATACATACATACACATGTACACTCACACACTCCCTCATCCCCTCCCCGCTCTCCCCCGCACTGTCCCTTTAAGGCGCGCGCCAGCCTCGGGGTCACGGCGCGGTCACGNGGCCGGCGGGGAGAGCGGGGCCTGGGGGTGGTGGGGTGTGATCAATGGGGGTGTGATCGGGGTAATTGGGGTGTGATTAATGGGGGTGTGATCGGGGTAATGGGTGCGATCGGGGGGTTTGGGTTAACTGGAATTTGATCGGGGTATTCAGGTTTAGGGGGTGTGATCCGGGAGGCGGGGGGGGGCCTTCCCTCGGAGCTCAGGGTCACCTCTGTCTTCTCTGCGTTCCTCTCTCCAAAACCGCTGTTCCATAAGATAACAAGAAGTCGGGGATCGTTTTGTGTTCGTGCAGTTCGGGCCCTTCCCTTGGCGCTGTTCCACTTCTCGTGTGCCGCCCTGGTTTCCCCAGCACAGGCAGATGGATGTGCCCAGTCGGGAGCTGTGAACTCTGAGGGCGATCATTTTTTGGTAGTGCAGGATATATTTCCTACCAGTGCCTCAATAAAATGTAAAGGTAGGGTGGGGTCTTCCCAGTGGCGTCAGAGGGAGTTATATCAGGCCCCAAGTGAGACAGGGCGGGTTGGAATAACATTCTGGTGGCCTGAGGAAGAATTTTCATTACAAACAAATACTTTTTATCCCTCCTGCTTGGGAACAAAAACTGCTAAGTGGGACCCAGCCCCACTCTGTGCAGGGATGGGACAAAGCGCTTGGGAGGCAGCTGTGAAGGGCAGGGGTGGTGACAGCAGGGTCACTGTCCCCTCAGCCCCATGATACAGCAGGGGAGGGGGGCCCTGGCCTCACCCAGGGAGAAGGGAGGGAGTGGGTGAGCTCAGAGGGGACTCCCAGCGAGGGCAAGCAGACAGTTTTGGAGCTGGAATATTGTTTGGGGCAGGTTATTGGGACTTAGCAAACAGGATGGAGCCTCAGAGGCAAAAGGCTTCTGCCATTCCAAGCAAGGATGAGGGCTTGACTACCAAAGGCTGAATTCACAACATCTCAGACGCTTCAAATCACACCTGAGGCTGTGTTGGCTTTCCCAGGCAAAAGAGCCTTCAAGTGAAGCTCCTGAGCATCCCCATCCCTGCAGCACTGTTCTCTGTTGTGGCAGAGATCTTGTTCGAGCTGCTGGGGAGAAAACTTGAGCTTCTGGTACCAAACAGTTAAAAAAATAAACTTAAATTAAGAGGTTAGTCACCAGAAAAGTGGAAACCGTGTCTGGAATTGTTAGAAATAATGCTTGCTTGAAAATAAATATAGAATTATTCACCATGGTAACTATTGCCCTATTGCGTTAGCGTGTATCGATTTAACATTAATCCAAAGACTAATGCTGTGAAATATTTGGACTCTTTAATGGACAACTGTTTAGTTAAAAAAGCTTCAGGGAGTTGTGGAGTTTTTTTTGTTTCATTTTTCCTTAGATCATCTCAACCACTTTTGGAAGAATACGATTTGACTCTTAGTTATTTCTCACATGGATCATGCTTTCCAGTTACATTTTATGAATTTACCCTTAGTTCTGCTGATTTAACTAGTGATGAAGTGTTGCAGTGAGGAATAAATGGGAAGATTTAAATGTGACTGCACGGGCAAATGCATGACTTCTGGTCTGGCAATGAGCAAAATTAGGTTACAGTCCCAAACTAGCCAGGGCAACTGATGTGCCCATGTCCTTCAGTTTGTCCAAGGACCTCAGATGATATTGAAGCTCCTGTGTGTCCCTTTCCATGGCTGAAGAGTCTGAGGCCCAGGGAGCAGCTGAAGTTTTATGACAAATCCAGGAAGCAAAGGGAGATCTTGCACTGCCAGACTCATCCTGGAGCCCTCAGAGGTGTCTCCAGGGAGAACATAAAAAGAGGTGGAAAAAAGCTGATCAGTGACAGAATGCAGGAGCCAAAATCAACCACAGTGTCCTGGAAGTGTCCCACCAACCAGTATTTGCTGCTGGTACAGAAGAAACTCTGACAAACATGGGGGGTTGGAGGGTGGATGGTGTCATTACAAAGAACAGGGTGAAGTGTTTAACTTAGCTGATGTACTTTTAATTTTTACAAGCCCATCTGTGATGACTTTAATTAGTTGTTCTTAAATCATGGTGGAAAAATGCTGATTGTTCTTAAAGCCACATGAGTCGTTCAGATGAAATGGGGATGGTGGTAAACAGCATATTTTTAAACCAGCATCGACTTGCAAACAGTTATTTTTTTTTCTTTGTTTTTAAAGAAGGTTGGGAAGATGTGTGAACTTGCTGCAGCCTGCATCTGAAACTGAAGCCTTTATCCCTGGGCCTGTGGGTGATGCCGTGCCCAGCTGGGAAAGGCAGAGCTGTGCTTGTTGCAGCAGAGATTGTGGAGAAGGGCTCTAACCCACCGCTCGTGGAACTGACCTGCCACAGGAGAGCAGTACATTACTTAGAGCTGCATTCACTTGCTTGAGACCGTTTTGTAGTGTTCACCTTGACTTATTTATGGTAGTGCTATGTGTTTTATTGCTTCATCTCCAGTTCTAGTGTCAATTTTTTCAGGGAATTGTCCCTCCTCTCCCTGCACACTAACCCTGGTGCCACCCCATTGCCCCTCCCGCCTTTAGGAATGGCACTCCTTGGATAACTCATTTCTGGGAAGCACAAGCTTCTCAAAGCTCGTTTGTGTCTGAGCCACACGATCCTCTTCCGTGTTTCCTTTGGATTAGTAATTGTTGGGAGTTGCCATCTGTCAAGTGTCAAAGAGTAAAAGATTAAACAACCTGGAAATTCCTTGTTCCTTCTCTCCAGGCATTTTCACAGGACTGGATGGGGCTGCAGAAATAAAGCACAGGTGGGTATTTAACATTGGTTTGTAAGTAGTCATGTAGAAGTAAATTCCACTTGGGGGGGGGGTGAATAAAGGTTAAACCTCACCAGTGAGTGCCATTGTGCCTGACCCAGCTCTCAACATCAGTGATGTGAGATTGCTCCAGCTTGGTAGGAATAGGATTTCTGCAGGTCAGTTGCTCGTTCCTGTCTCGGTGCATCTTCCCAACAGCATCTCTGGGGAGCTCAGGCCCAGCTGGGGACTCTTCAGATACTCCCAAATCCTAAACCAGAGCTATCAACAATTATGGGAAAATATGTTTTCTTAGAAGAGAACTGGGGCTGCCTTTGTCTCCCAGTAACAGGATTCACCAAGTATTATAGCAGCTACTTCGCACCGTTTTAGTTAAGCTTGTTTCAGCATTTTCATTATAAACCTCTGTTTTCACAGGTTTATTTCCCAGGAAAAAAATAAAATCTGTCTTCACTAAAGCTTGGTACGCAGAGCCCTCAGGAGAGATGATGTTTTCTCTTTTTACCTGTCTATGGAGTAAATGGGGTCACTCCATTTTAAGGCATATGGTTTGAAACAAAGTGGGAATGTCTCTGTCTGGAATAGTTTCTGAGCAGAAAGCAGCATCCTTGGCACTAACATTGGAACTAACGATGCAATTTAAACTGAGTTCAGCCATGGCCCAGGTTTTCCCCCTACATTTCTTTTCCAGTCTTTCCTATTTTTTGCCTGAAATGCCACTTTTGGGACTGGCTGTGTGAGGCGAGGCTGAAGCGCTGTGGCTCAGGGCTGGGGCCAGAGCGGGTCCCTGCAGCAGGGTGGGCATTGTGGCTGAGCCCGGCTTGTGTGTGGTTTTCCTGCAGGATGCCCAAATCCAGGTGCTTTGGGGGCTGATCTGCAAAAGCTCTGCCAGGTCCTGGTGGAGGCCAGGAGCGGTGGGTGACAGCCGACACACCTGGGCTGGGCTCAGCAGTGTGGGTGGTGCACTGAAGGTCCACTGTGGGTGGGTGTGTGCAGGAGGGTGAGAGTGGAGCATCTCTTGAGAGGAAAGGCTGAGCGAGCTGGGCCTGTTCAGCCTCGAGAGGAGACACTGGGAGGGGACCCCATCCTTATCTGTCGGTGTGTGCAGGGAGTGGGCAGAGCATGGACCAGGCCCAGGGGTGCCCAGCAATGGGGCAAGAGGAACGGGCAGGAACTGCTGCCCAGCAAGTTCCACCTGAACATGAGGAAGAACTTGTTTGCTGTGCAGTGACCCAGCACTGAACAGATTGCCCAGGGAGGGTGTGGAGTCTCCCCCACTGGGCATATTCCAGAGCCCTCTGGACACAGCCCTGTGCCATGTGCTCTGGGATGACCCTGCTGGAGCAGGGAGGTGACCTGCTGTGGTCCCTTCCAGCCTGACCCGGGCTGTGGTTCCGGGAAGGGAAAAGGGAACAGGGAAGGGGAAGCAGGGAAGGGAAGGGAAGGAAAAGCAAGGAAGGGAAGCAGGGAAGGAAAAGCAGGGGAGGGAAGGAAAAGGAGGGGAGGGGAAGCAGGGAAGGGAAGGGAAGGAAAAGCAAGGAAGGGAAGCAGGGAAGGAAAAGCAGGGGAGGGAAGGAAAAGGAGGGGAGGGGAAGCAGGGAAGGGAAGGGAAGGAAAAGCAAGGAAGGGAAGCAGGGAAGGAAAAGCAGGGGAGGGAAGGAAAAGGAGGGGAGGGGAAGCAGGGAAGGGAAGGGAAGGAAAAGCAAGGAAGGGAAGCAGGGAAGGAAAAGCAGGGGAGGGAAGGAAAAGGAGGGGAGGGGAAGCAGGGAAGGGAAGGGAAGGAAAAGCAANCCCAGCGCAGCCGCCCCCGGCCCGCAGGGGCTGCAGCAGCCGCGGCGCCGAGCGGAGCCGCGCCGGGGGTTCATTTCCAATTTCTGATCGCAGCTGCATTTCCCTCCCTCCGCCCCCCCGCGCCGAGGAGGAGCCCCGGCTTTATGTGGTGCTGCCCGGGGAGCGCTCGGCGGCCGGGAAGTTCTTTGTGTCGCCGTCGCCTTCTTCTTCTTCTTCTTTTTT